>MEJB01000008.1:661799-751648 GCA_001752375.1 Rhazya stricta | reverse complement strand
TTTAGAAAGACTTCCGCTGTATTTCTATTTTGAATAATTATTAAAATGGTGAGGTAAAGTTTACTTTTGAAATAGATAGTTGTTTATTTTGGAACGGAATGACGTGGCATTCTCAGCTTAGGACTGTTCCTAATCTGGGGGTGTTACAGAGAATGGAGACGAAATTCAGACATTGCAGAACACACGCAGAGAGGAAAGAAAGGTTGAAAAAGAGGAGAGAGAAAGGGAGCAAAAAGAGGGAAGCTTAGAAGAAGAAGAAGAAGAAGAACTCAWGGAGTACTTCACCATTGGGCTTCATCAACCTCTTTAGGCTTTGTTCTCCTTCTCTTAGCGATTATTTTGAGATACATTTTAAGATGATAAGCTTTCATATTATGTATTTTCTTTCATCTAAGAGCATGAACTAACTTCTTAGAAGTTAGAGTTTTGATAAACTAATGTACTCAATGTTTGTTTGAATGATTTGAGCAAGGTTTACTCTTTTTAAATGCTTTACTCAAGAATATCTATTGTTTACATTCATTGTTTTGTAGCCATAAATAGTGTTTCTGTGAGTTACTTGAACTCCGAAAGGTAGTAAAAGAAGTGAAAAACTTGAATAGATATGGGTTTGGATATTTTGAGATAAGGTTTAATATCACCGTTGAATATTTGAAACATCTATATTCAACCCATAAAATCATATYAGACTTTAACTTTTATTCGTGTTCCTTAAGCTTAGTAAAAGGGTAGGAACAAGGCATTTTCTGTAAAACAACTTAGTGTAGTAGGAACAAGGCCAACAAACTAAAAGGGTGAGGTCATTTTCTGTCTCAATTTGTGTTTTTACTATAGCTAAGTCGTTGCTGCAGCATTATGCTCATCAGCCATTACTGCAGCCTGTCTARAACATTGATGTTTTGACTTCTTGAACATTAGTACATTGGAACATTCTTAACTCTAACTCACTTTTAAGCTCTTAATCATTTTTTGTATGTACGATTGCTATGATCTATTATCGAATCTTTGTGATTAGATAATTTTAGATAATTTTATTTTATTTTCATGACAACCATCAACAACTAATTGATTTTATTAGAAATTTAAACCATCACTTTTGAACCAACAACCGTTGTAGGACGATACTCTTATTCACTTTATTTTACTTGTGGAACTTGTATACTTGCATGAATGAAGCTTTATTGCGTATGAGATTTTATCTAGCAGAATGTAAATTGTTACGTATAATCAACAGACTTAGTAAATGCAAATAAAATATGAATATATCATATGCAAGATTGCAAAACTTCAACCTCGGTTTGATTAGGCATTTTTGTCAATTCACACTATTGAAGTACTTACCTATTTCTCTGTTGTGCATTGCCTCATGCAAGTGATGTGCACCCTCCTTCTTCTTCTCCTTTTTACCCTTCTTACTCAAGTGACTTATTTGAACCTACTAAATAAGCTTTCGTGCATCTACCTCACCAAATCCTTCACAAAATTTAATCCCTTTTAGAAAAATTGAAAGGATTATTGAAGATTAATAGGAAGAATTGAAATTAAGGCTGAACTAGTCATCTCTTCTATAAGATGAGCTCTTATCATTTTCTTTCAAATTGTTTACGTCCTTCCAAATTCTTCAAGCTTGCTAAAGGATAGGAAAGAAGATGTTTGAACACATTACCGCAGATGAAGTAGCCGGATATGGAGTTGGTGCTTTGCTACTTTGCGCCATGATTTTTGCTTTGGAGGTTGACTCTTTAACTGCAGCTTTCCAGCGCAAGTAATATGCTTTTTCCTTTTCAATTATCCAATCTGTTTAAAAAATCATGTACASTATTTAAAACTGCTATGTCAATTGGCTTAGGAATCACCTGGTCCGTCACCATGCTAGACTATTCAATCTGTGTCACTTATAAATATATAAATTAAAAACTAGATCTTCACTGTCTGTATGATCATCGGCTGTCTACATGAGAAAGATATGGAATTTTTTGGTTTAGTCATATACCAGGCTTCGCTGTTTTTGTGGCTCTCTTGAAGTCTTCTTTTGAGGGTTTTATGTTGATTCATTGGGCAACATATCCTTTGCTGCTCGTTGAAGAGGATTTACATATACCGCACGAAGGAAGAGTCTTTTCTTGGGAAGCTTGTGTTGTTAGTCCAATAACTACACTGTCTGAAGTTAGCTGGTAGACATTAATTTTGGGTTTTTTTTTTCACGCCTCCTTCATTTGATAATTTGATTCATTCATTTGCTGATGCTACAAATTTGGTGCTGACAATTGTTAGCCTGCTGGTCAGTCCTTGGACTATTTTAACTTGGATTCAGATGGCAACATAAAAGAAAAAATAAAAATAAAAATTTGGTGGACTTTGAATTGCTTAATTTTTTTTATGGGATTTCATTGTTTAAATCTTATTATACTATTATTTTTTTATTGGCTGGCACTGACTTAGATATTTCTAGGCTTAATTCTAGGATTGAAGAGTAAGAGTTTTTCTTCCAATCAAATTTTGTTGGATCAATTTGGCCATTTTGCTTGTATTTCTAACATATTATTGTTAAAGATATTGTAGAGTTATTGATTGACTTATGATTTAGTTTGTGTTATAGTTTGATTATTATTTAGTGTTAGTAGTTGCAGTATTTGTTTAGGATTTAGTTTGGTAGTTTGGTAGCATATGAATAGGCTCCTTGGATGTGTATTTTGTAAGACATTATTACATTATGTCATATTATGATTATTTCAATAAAATCTTAGTTTTCCTTTTATCTATTGTCTTCCCTATCATCTCTTTAGATTATTAGTTTAACATGGTATCAGAGGAGGTTTCATGAAATGCTGAACATGTTTAAACTCTGGGTTTGGTTCTTCAAATTTCAAAAATCAATTATTTGGGTGGGGCTCCTCACGATTTCGATCAAGATTTGGTCTTAAGATTAGGGTTTGTAGGTTTCTTTAGTCATCCTCCTTTTGRAGATTTCTTTTCAGATTGTTGTTTTCTTTACCTTATTTGTTGATTTGTTTTTCTACCCCTTTGAGCTGATCAGATTATTTGGCTTATCATTTCTCTTAGTCATTTGTTGATCAAATTGATTCTTTTCCCTAGAAAAAAAAATTACTTCTTTCAGTACACTAGACGAGGTTTTATTTTTATTCATTATTTTTTTTTGCAGTCCCAAATGGTAGACTATTAGCAATATTTAGTTGGATGTAATGTGTTGAATGGCAGACTTTTTGGATGACATTTTTTTATATTTTATTTTTAGATGGCATATTATTTTCGGATGGCAAGTTATTTAGGTTTTGTTGTTGGATGGCAAATTATTTAGGTTTTACTTGGATGGAAAATTTTTTAGTTTTTGTCTCGATGAAAGATTGTTTTTGGAAGGCATACTTCGTAAGGTTGGCAGATTATTTTTGGAAGCCAGACCTCTTCTGAAGGACAAACCTCGACTTGTTTTGAATTGTTGRGGATGGCTTGGATTGTTCTGGAAGGCAGACATCGACTTGTTTCAGATTGTTTCCGAACACAGGCCTCATCTTTCGAAGGCAGTACTGGTAGAATTTAGTTTTCGATTTTCTAGTTGGCAAACTCTCGATGATTGCATCATCCTAAGTGAGGATGAGTGTTAAAAATATTATTTAGTTTTTATTTTTCTAGTTGAAAAACTCTTGATGATTACGTCATCATGAGTTTGAGGATGAGTGATAAGGATCTATAGAGTTARTGATTGACTAATGYTTTAATTTGTGTTACAATTTGATTAGGATTCAATATTGTAGTTGCAGTATTTGATCGGTATTTAATTTGACAATTTGGTAGTCTATAAAAATGTTTTTTGGTTGAATACTTTGTAAGATATTACATTATGTCATATTATGATTATTTAAATCAAATTTTAATCTTTTTTCTATTATCTTTTTAGATTATTATTTAACAATTATAAGATGTGAAGTTGCTATGGACTTTCTGGTAAGTGAAGATTTTATTTGAATAAAGTACACTAGGCATGGCTCCAATGGGAACTTGATTGTTGACACAGAGAGGTATGTTGCTATTTATTYATTTAGCAAATATTGAATTATTAGTTGTTTATAAGTTGTTGAGTCAGATTTTTAGTGATTGATTATTGAATTGTCAATAATTATTATTTGGAGTTACTGATTCAAAAGTCATTAAGCTTCTTCACACGCGTCTTTACCCAGTCTTTTGGTAAGTTTGCTGTTTTAATTGTCTTGTTAATCAGGGAGTAGCATACGCAACAGTATCTGAAGTTCTTTTGGCCATTTTTATTTTTATTTTTATTTTGTATTTTTTTCTGTTAATTGAGTGGGCCAGGGGGAGGATGGGTAATTAGAATTAGTCTTATTCTTCATATTTCTCATGCTTGCATTTCCAGAAATTGTGTATATATATATATATATATTTTTTTTTTCTTTTTGTTTCAGCTCATTGCACTACAATGGTAAGTCCAAATCAAAGAAGAAATCACTCTGAGTTTTTACTTCATTTGTAGTCATTGCAGTTCAAATATTTTCTGATGCTGATATTGAGTAAAATTCATTCCCAATTCATATCATYTATCGACTTCCCCTAAATAAAAAAACTTTAGCCATTGCTTCTYTTGTTTTTCTATTGTAACTAGTGGTTTGAGAATCATTTTCTGCATCTGAGGAAGAAGTTTGAACCATTGATTGTGGATTTGTTGAAGGAGAATGGGAATTTAAGGGGCTGAAAGAAGACTGGTTACAAGAGTGACTAGTGTGGCCTAATAGTGTGTGTTGTTTGAGGCTTGCATGTCTAGAAAATTGAAGTTTCTAATATATGCAAGAATATGGGAACATAACTATCTGTGTAGGATGATACTAAACACAAATTTCAGTGTATTTCATAGAAATTTGAGGGTGGTAACGACCAAAACCCAAAACCGGACACAAAAATGTTTACTGAAATAAGCTAGTCCTTGAATTGCATAATGAGGTTAAAACCTCTGTTTTTAATTACCAAACTTGCACTAGAATGTCCTAGGAGTGATTCTAGGTAAGATTGATGTATAGTTTTGGTGGAAAATTTGGTAAGAGTAAGAATTAAAAAAAACTATGAAACTGGAATTTGATGTTGCCACAAGAGCGCCATGCTACAAGCTGGAAATTTGATATGATTAAATTCAATGTGTAAAAGCACTGCCAAGTTGGAAATTTATAAAATTTGATACTAAAGACCATGAGAAAGCTTATTTCATGCTATCTAAAATCAACATTCAGAAGCATGGGTTAGACATTTCATTTGGCTGACTGTCGTTGAAACTGAATTGATGATTGATTCTAGGGACCATTTAAACTCTCCTATTTCCAGCTATTTTTAATCCTATAACTCTCAAACTCTTCTTCCATGATTGCTTTCTTTTGGTGATAAAAGATGGCTTCCCTATAACTTATGGATGAATATGTTCTCCACTACGTATATGCACCAATTTGATGTGCAGCTTTAGAGCTTGACTTCTATGCAGCTTTAGCGCTTGACTTCCACTCTTCTTTCATGCAGTTCTTGGCTTGCAGCTTGACTACTTCGTAAAATATTTTGATCTACTCTCTTTAGAGCTGAAGCTGTGGACAGATGTTCAAAGGCTGAATGTAATCTTATTTACACATATTTCGATTTCTAAATTCAGACCTGCAATTGATCTAACCCAGGAAAATCTAACTTCATATTCAAGAGTAATTTGATGGCCTCAAGTGGATTTTTATTGTGATTGTGCTTAAACTTTTCTAGTTTCTGCTATAAAATGCGTTCGTAGCTTATGTGTAAATGCCTTTTAATACCATGAGTTATGAATCCTTAGCTCTTAAATTGTCCTTTTTTTGTTCATAAATACTTGGTTAAATGCMAAGTGCTTTGATCARATCATTATGGTGAAGCATTACCTGGATTGAGGTTAATTCAATCTTTTCGGTTACGTGGTTGATTATCAGTGAAAGATGTCATTAATTTTTCATGATTTTCTGTCGCTAGAAACTGATTAATTCACATGATTAAATTATGATGATTGTATTGATGCGTGAAAAGGTGATTTTTTTTCCTTGATATTTAAATGCTTAGGTTCTTAAGCTTTTTGCATTTGATCCTGCGGATGCGTACAATATTGGCTTTTATGTTTTGTGTAATTCTTTTGTAGCTTGTCTATCTCTACATGCTACATATGATGYGGTGATGAAGGAAGACAGTCTTTGCATGAACTTTAAACATATCAGAGCTTACCTTGTCTAGTTGGATTGTGAGATTTGCCTATGATGCAAATAGATGAAAAATATAGCATTGGTAGAATAGCTCCATCTGCCATATCTGATTAAGAAAGAAACGAAGCTTACTGCTAAGTTTGTCAATGTCCACAACAACGTAACACATGACAAAAATGGGACCTTCCTAAGGGACAAATTTGATGGGTATTCTCCTAGCACTTAGAGACCAATACGAATGTGGGTAGCTTCTCATGAGGTGATAAAAAAAGACTATTCAAAGGAGAATGATCAAGAATGGAGAATCTACGGTCCATTCACAAGCAAGGAACCAGGTCATCTTACATTTCTATTTGACKCAAAAATCTACTTTTGGTAATAACTCTCTGAAATAGTTGAATTTGTAAAATTAACTTACTTCTATATGTACTTTGCTTATAATATTCAATAATTTGTCAACTGAATTCTTAGACACCAATTTCCGCTTAACCTAGTATATAATATAAAAATGCATTAGAAACACAATACAAAATAATTTGACTAAACTCTCAAATTAATATAGCAAAAGTTACATAAAGTACCTACTAAATGTTGTTTTCTTTCTTACATTTTATTAAAAATTGTTAATGAAACATAAATATYTTATCCCATGAAACAATGTGACTTTTTTACTCAACTCTTTTAGAATTCGAGTACTATATGCTCTTATATAATTCTACCTATAAAAATTTTTCGAATATAAATTATTTGATCAGTCTAATCAAACTTAACCAATTTTTTTTCTCATGAAAAGCTAAAATTAATATTGTTTTGCTTTGTCAGTGGAACAAACGATTTCTAACTTTTTGCTAAAGTTAATTGCAAAGGAGAGATTAGAATTTGATTATTGCTATATCCCTCTTTCTCTTGTTCTTTCATATAAAAACACAAATAAAATTAAAGATGGATAATTATAAATTTTCCTACTCATTTCTGACTAAATGTTACCTAGTATACAAGACTATTAGGCCTTTAAAAAAATTTTTATTAGTCAACTTTTACTTGATTTAATAATTTTCAGGATTTTGAGCTAATAGATGACATCTTGCCTTTTCAGAACTTTCAAGTCGCCCTCATTTGGAAAAGGTAGATATAGTGTCAAGTCCTTTAGAAAATTATTATCACTGACATGTTCTTACTGTACGAATCCATTTTAAAATAATCTAAATCTATTCTCTCAATAATAAGTTTCCTTTTGATGTTTAGTGCAAAACAATCGACAAGAAAATCATTATCAATCCTGTTACATTGTTTTGTCTTCACATAATTTCATTGCTAAAAGAGCCTCTTCAATAGTTACGATTGAAACATATAATGTCAGTATAAAATGAATTAATTTAATTATCATAATATATGTTTTTAACTTTTCGTTCTCAATCAAAACATGATATAATTTAGTAAATGTAGATATTWAAAATCGATGATCATTTTTCATGTCTAGCTCATAAAATTGCATCTAAGATTCCAAAGCACAAACATTTTGATCTGTTAAATCTTGAGGATAGACTTTTGGAGCGAGTTCGGAGATTATCAGAAATATTAAGTGATTCAGACAAACTTGTAGAATTTAAAATTATATTAAAAGGAAGAAGCTCAACTGATGTATTATTGAGTGAAGACCATTTTGAATCGAATTCAAATTGCATTATTGAGTTTTTAGTAATTATTATTTTAGGCCAATATAAGTGGGAATTGAGTTTTAGGTTAGTTCCTCCACTACATTTAATAGTGCATGGTTTATACTCTTAAATAGGAAAGTCCAAATATTGTTTCAATTTGGAGATGTGAAAAAAGGTCATWCAGAAAACTCAGTCGACAACTGTGCATGCGCATTCTTCACCCCTTGGGCTCATTTTTTATCTTTCTTTGGTGTATTTGGAATGCTAGAAACTAGAGGGACTTTCAGGATTAACATATTACAACGGAGGAGACTATCTCTTTTGCTGAAAATTACTTAATGGGGTTTGATAATGCTGTAGCTGGAGATGATGCTGTAGTGGCGGATAGAGGGGTAATGTCGACGGAGCTTGATCCGTCTCAAAGGCTGGTATTGAAATGATGATACGGGATGATACTGGCGATGTGAGACTTTAGTTGGTGGCTCCGGTGTTGAGCGGAACGGGCCAACTGGGTGAGGAAATGGAACTTGATCACTACATCATTGAATCAGATTGTCCCCTTTTGGAACGCTCGTCCAAAGCATAAAACAAGAAAGGGTTCTTTTGGTCCTCCCAACATTGATCACGTGCCTAACAAAGCTAATTGTCCAACCCATTTGCTAGCATAGCTAAGGAGACTCTGGATAAGGAAGTTGCATCGATGGCTCCCACATATGTTTCGTTTGAAAAAGAGAAAAAAAAAAAAAGAAAAAGAGAAAGAAAGAAAGAACATCTCAGTCGGACGGTGAGTTCATTTGTGGTCCCAACAAGGGTTTGCTGATGGAATCTTAGCCATATAGATTTAGTGAAGTAATACTTTCATCCCCCCCCTCGCCCCCTACATTCAACGGTTTGGAATATTCTCAAAGGCCATTCGGATCTGAGATTGTTAGACAGATTTTAAAAGAAAAATGACCAATTTTCGAAATTCTGGTCAATACAGATGAAAATTAAAGTATATATTGGCAGGTAAAATAGTAGATCAATGCACATAGTTGGTATTCGTGGAAAAGGACCTGAATCGTATATATGTATTCCATGTATACGTCATCTACAAAGAAACCCCTGGTTCTTCAAGCACGACCTTGGCAGTTTGTGACTTTGTCTTGTGATGATGCAGGACGGATGACCAACGACAATGACAATCAAATTGGACTTTAAAACTTGTCATTTTTTAAAATTTTTAGTAATTTCTGAATTTGTTTATATTCTATTAATTAAATTTTAAGGTTAATTCTTATAGGATTAGGAGATTTGTTTCTATTATATTAATTAAGCTCTAGGGTTATTTCTTATAGGATTATGATTGTGTTTTTCCTATTTAAGGGACGATTATGTTTGTACTTTTCATATTTTCATACTATTACTAATCAAATTAGGGAGTTCCTATCAAATTCTCCGGTGGATTTCAGATTTATCTTTCTTGAGTTTTAATGTTGGTAAACCTCGTTACTTTTCAATTGGTAGACATTGAATATCCAGTGTTCTTTGATGATACCGCCTGACGCAATCAGATAATAATAGGAATGAATGAAAAGTCTAAAGCCATAAATGTTTCTTTAATAAGAAAAAACACACATCCTAATCCTATACGACTGACTCACAAAGCCTAATTAATAAAATAAAAATAGATCTCCAAATCCTATAAGAACTAACCCTAAAGCCTAACTAATATAATAGAAATAAATTTAAAAATTACTAAAAAGTCTAAAAAGCGATAAAACTTTAAACTCAATTTGATTTTCAATATTGTTGACCATTTGCCCTACATCAGGCTTTCTACCTCCAAAGAACTTGACCCCAAGTTCTCTTCAGGATAAAATCTCTCATCACTACACACACACACACATATATATACATATATAATATCAGAAACATTGAATGTGTAAGAAGTACCAATAAAATCTGGGAGGTTCACTATTGAAATACTGTTAGAAAACTCTCTTCATAATCATGGGTTCTCTAGAAGGTGATACGGGAGCTAGAGCAATTTTATGTTTATTTCATGAAATCAACAAGAAGTTATCTCTCCCCTTATGAGTCACATCCATATTGAATTTCCAAGGCCATCCCAACAATACATGACAATCATCCATATCAATGACATCACACAAAATATTAATGTTTCTAATGCTTACAAATAGATATCGACACTTTGCAAGATTCGAAAACTCGAATTGGATGTGGGTGAAAACTCATTGAATTTACTATATACCTATTTTCACCCTCTTTGATATGTTAAAACACTACTTTATGCTATTTTACCTTAAACGTTGTTTAATTTCAATTAAGTAACCTTAATCTTACTAGAACTTGTGAGCCTTTATTGATGAAAAATGTTTTATTTTGTAAGGAAATGATTCTACATATGAATTAGAGGACTACTTGATTGAGAATTGAGAGAAATCCAAATTCTGGTCGTTGCCACAACATGCAGCGACAATAAAGGATGTGAGTTTAACATGGCAGAAGGCATATATTTCTAGTCAAAGATAAGATGAAGTGAATCCATGTAAAGAGAAATATCTTGGGAGCTAAAATAGAAAACATAAAGTGGTAATGCAAGTGGGCTTRCTTAGGCCCATGTGGCCAAAGCTTCCAAGAAGAACTATATATAAAAGAAAATATTAGGGTTATTTTTCACATCAACTGCCAGGATAGATCTTGAAAGCAGCAGTCGAATCAAAATAGATTTGGAGAGATCTAGACAACGACAGTCACAGGGAAAAGATAAGAGAAAAGATTAGAGAAATGCAGCAAAAAGAGGGGGAGCCATTGATCGAACGCAAGACGAAGAGCAACGGATCTTCACTGAAGGAATAAACTCCTTATTTAAGCTTTATTTCTCTATATCTCTATTGTAGCTTTTCCAAATGATGAACAGTAAGTGTTTGAGTTGTCTTCTTATTTGAGAGTATGAGCTAAATATATTGAGTTGAGTTTTTTAATGAACTTTGTTACTAATGTGTTATGGAATATTTATGCAAAGTTGTAATATCTTTGTGCTTTATGCAATGCTGAGTAATGTAGCARGATTCCTYTTTATTGGCCATTAATGGTGATTGTGTCAATTGCTTCTTGGTTTGGAAACCCTTGAGCAGTGGAAATTATCGCATGAATATGAGTTGAGATCTCTCATTAAAGAACCTATAGGTATGTAGATTTAGATCATAAACCTTTAAGACATAGACTTAGTAGTGTTTCGAAGTTAGGTGGTTAGCCCGAGAGGGTAATATCCTGACTATAACAAAGCAACAACCAATAGACTTGGGAGGTTGAGGTTGCATAATGTCTTGGTTTGCATACTGTACAGTGCACTTTGCTGTTAACATGATGTTGTAGTAGGAATGCTGTAACATTGTTGTTTTGTTTCTTAACCATTGATACTTTGGAGTTTCTTTAACCTTAACTCTCCTTTTAAAGCCTCAATCATCATTTATGTAACACTCCGAATTTTTCCTTTATTAAATTTGTTAAACTTTACGTGAAATTTGGATGCCAACTAGGATTGGACATTTTATATGATTAATATTTCTTTTAAATTTCGCGTTTAATAGGTGCGGAAATATTTTCGTGTCAAATAAGAGTTAGCATTTGGCTAAAGACTCGACTCGTGGGCCTATTTGTTTGTTAGTCGAAAGTTGGGCTTTTTGTCGAAAGGAAATCCGTTATATTAATTTACGAAATTTAGGTTAGATTTGAATGTGAAGGCCCGACGGGTTTAGTTACGGCCCAAAATATAAATTTTAAAAAAAAGGGAAAAGAAAAGAAAATATATAAGAAAATAAAAGAAAGAAAATGAAAAGAAAAGAAAAAGGAAAACCCTAGAACTATCTCCTCCTCGTTCCTGCCGTCGCCGCCGCATCGCCACTCTCCCACCATTTATCTCCTTCTCCTTTCTGCCGCCAGCGCCGCCACTCTCCCACCATTTATCTCCTTCTCCTTACTGCCGCCGCGGCCACCCCTTGCACTCACCACCTCTCGTCTGCCGGCAGATCCGACGCTACTCGTCGTGGTTTGCGCAGCTTCTCCTTCTCCTTCCTTTCCTTCACGGCCGGCGCTTGAAGTGGCCACTGTGCCATGGTTTTTGCGATCGGACATCGCAGCGCGTCGCTGCTCGAACGGGAGAGCGCCCGCTGTCTCTTCTCCGATTCCCTCTCGCTCTCGGACCCGCCAGCGTCGACCCAACACTCCAGATCCGGAATCGACCCTCGCTGCTCGGCACAACCAGAGCCATCGCGGCGTACTCCATCTGCTCGACGAATTTCCCTGAAAAACAGAAGCTAAACGTGACAGATTGGCCGCCGTTTCGGTCTCTGATCTGCCGCCGCTATCTTCTTCTCCTTCTCTGCTCAACATTTTTCCTCCTCGACAGAAGCATGATCCCTTGCTACTGGCCGTCACTCTACCATTGTCCTTGCTGTTCGTGTCGCCGATAGTCCCTAGCCAGTTTCAGAGTCGCCGGAAGTCGACCAGGAACAGATTGGCCTGTCGACTGAATTGTCTGGCCAGAAACATGGCTCGGCACTCAGTAGTGCCAGATCCAACCTGGTGCCCAGCAGCGCCAGGCGCCCGCCATGCGCCCAGCGTGATGCCCAGGCGTCCAGTAAGCAAAGCCAGGCGCCAGAGCGCGGCGCCCAGGAGCCCAGTGCCCGACGCCCAGACGCCCAGGACCATTGTACACGTCCCTTGAACGCACGTTCGGGAATCCATTACCGCTCCCGCAACATTCGAATATTATGAATTTAAGGTGAAACGCTAACATTTAATATTGAAATTGTATGACTTGTAATAAATATACCTTGACATGAAATCGTGGGGAATGTAGTTAGGTAGGTTTATATCCGAGCTAAGGAGTCGGATTGCACCCTTAAAACTTAATATGCAATAGTATGAGAACTAAATAGGATTTATAAACTTATAAAGGATATTGTTGGATTAACCGCATAATACTTAAGTTGAAACGATCGAAACTAAGTAGGCCTCTTCTGTAATCAACTAGGTTATTTCGAGGGTTTACYTTGAGATCGATTGGAGAAGTCTACTTCCAACTTAAGTAAGAATCCATTTACGTACAGGACTTCGAGTAAGTYATCCTCTCATTCATATCATTTTAAATAATGAACGCGAYTGCTTTTGATTGTTAGAGTATGTGTTATGTGGAATTTTATGTTGACATGTGGAATGAATACTTTTAATTGTTGGGATGTGCTGTGTGGAATTATTATGTTGATATGTTGAATGGTGACGAAAGTCGAATTGTTTGTGGTTAGTAGCATTTTACATTTAAGAATGCTGTTGTAATTTCATATCACGTATTATTTATCGAATGTTATTTTATGTAAGTTATATGCGATTCATGTCATGAGCATATAGTTAGAAGTTTACATCTCATTTGGCATGTGCTGTTCACGCATTTAGGAAGTGAACGGTTAGAAAATGACAAAATTTGAAAGAAAACGTTAAAGTTTTGGAAATGTTAATGTTTTTAAGAAAGGAGTGTAATACTAGCCACGGAAGATATGAGTGGGAAATGGGGCATGGGGGCCGGCGCACCCGACCCTATCCTCTTGGATGGTAGGTATGAATGGAATGTTTAATGGAATGAAAACCTTTTTTTTGGAATGTTGACCGCTTTGCGGTTCTACCGGTAGGAATGGAATCTGGTTCCAAATAAGAATTGCCCACTACAAGCTTAGTGGCTAGGCTTACACTCTAGTGAGCTCGCGAATGAATGAAAGGAAATGGAAAGTTTTATTGTAAGTGAATTTTGAAGAGAATGTTTGTAATGAGTTTCGAAAAGGGAATGTTTTTGGAAAGTTTTTCATTGAAAAGGAGGAACTTGAATTTTCATATGTAGGATATGTTCATGCATTTATGCATGAGGGTTACTTACTGGGCTTTTTAGCTCATTTCTGTTGCTTATGTTTTCCTTGCAGATGATATGTAACCAGATGGGGCGAGGAGGTCGCTTGTGGGCGAGCTTTGATACCCGAGAACTGATTTTCGAATTTATTTATGAAATAAGATGAATACTTCTGAATGTTTTAAATTATTGAAGTTTCTTTGTGATTTTCGTTTATTTTGAATGGTTTAGAAAGAATTCCGCTGTATTTTTGTTTTGAATAATTGTTAAGTTGGTGAGGATTTGTTAAAGTTTATTTTTGAAATAGATAYTTGTTTATTTTGGAACGGAAATGATGTGGCATTTTTAGCTTAGGACTGTTCCTAATCTGGGGATATTACAATTTATGTGTTTGCCGTTGCTATCTTAATTAGTCTTTTGAACGATTAGAGTATTGTAGTTTGATTTAGTTTATTTAGTGACAAGACAATCAGCCTATTATTTGAATTTGATTAGAAATTTTGTAATATCATCCTTGAACATCCAATTCTCATGAGAACGATATCTTATCTACTCTTTATTACTTGATGACCACTCATGCTTGTGTGTTGTTGTCAATTTCCTATTGCGATTCCATCTATCAAGAGTTTGGCACCGTTCCTAGGGATTGTTGATGTGTTTAAGTGGTGTTTAAAATTTTTATTGCTTTTTATTGATTCTTCTACTCTTGTTTGCTACAAGCTTGACATCAATGGCTATGCATAAAGTAATTTCCTGATCCACAAAATAATGGAGATGTACTATGAAATCAATGCTAGGACAACATTGGCAGTTAAAGTGGCTTCATTGAAGAACACTATCAAAACTATGAATTACCCGATGCTACAGCAATCTAGGATCTCTTGTGTTTATTTTTGTGGGAAGCATCTACATGATAAATGTCTATCAAATTCAGAATCAAAGTATTATAGGGGAACTGGTATAATCCATACTCTAACACCTACAAACTTGACTGGGGGCAACAACCAAACTACTCATGACTCGACCAAGGTGAAAGTTCATCAATGCTGTAGCAAAACAAACCAACAAATTCATTTTCTTCCCATAAGAGCAAAGCAAGGATCACATGCATATAAACAACCAAACACCTTGGAGAGTCTACTGAAGGAGTGTATTGGAGAACAAATGCTATCATTCAAAATCTAAAGACTCATTTTGAGCAATTTTCTGTAGCATCAAGCTCTCAACCTCAAGAAATGATACCCATTAACACATCTATTCAAATCAAAGAGGAAGAGATTGATCAAGAAGAGAGGAGAAATGGTCTAGAAGTAGTAGCAGAGAACAATTCTGCAGCACAATCGCAATAGACAAAGGCAAGAGACCACATCCACCATCCCCTCAAGAGCTTCAAGATAAACAATTCTAAGTACAAGTATGCTGCAGCAATTATTACATTGATGATGTAACAAAATTGACAACAAAGGGTGATGAGAATTCTGACGAGGTAGTTACTTAACTTACTTGGGTAGCAATTGGATAGCAAGGCATGATGCAACTTAGTCAATTGAAGAAGTTTAGAAGGATGCGAATGAAAATTCCAATGCAAAACAGAGATAAAACTAAGAAATGGCAAAATCTGAGGCTCCAACAAAATGAGCGCGGATCAAGAAATTTTTTTCCAATGCGACCTAAAGATCAAACATCGTTCGACAGAAAAGGAAGGCATTCACTAGGGGACTACAGTTTTAATTTTTATTATGCTTTAGGGATGGTTTAGTTTTAGTTTTTGTATACTGATGTTTTAATTTAGGATGCATGCATTCGGATATATTTGTTGGAACAATTTCTATTTTTAACACTTTGAGTAGTTTGTAGTTCAATCTTGATTTAGGGAGTTGTTAGCTTAAATTGTTTTGAGGAGAAGTCAGTAGGTTGAACTATGTGCTGCTATAGGATTAGCTTATTTGTTTTGAGCGTTTGGTTTGTACTTAGATGTAATGTCAATTATGTTTTAGGAATATTAATGTTTAAATCTAGTATTGTTTCTTTTAATTTTAATTTATTCTCATGTTTCTAATTTAATTGGACAAGTACTATTTTTGAGAGTGTGTTGGCCTTTAATATTTTTAGTGTGGTTCGGTTCAAGGATCCCCTGTTTTACATATTTTGCAACAAGTCCAATGCTGTAGTAGTAATGCTGCAGCGTCCTTACTGATTTCAACATTCTAGATTTTACTGAGTGTTATTAATCCTTTAGGATTTTAGTGCCATGTATAACTATGATTTGATTGTGATTGAACAATACCTGTCTATACTTGTGAAGACACTAATGTGATTTCAATTTGGTTTGCAAATTGCTTTCAAACTAAATTGCAAAAATCCTTTCTTAGTCTCGATAATGGAGTGAAATATTTTGGAACTAAAATTCGAACAAGTTTGGGGGTGTCTTTTGGTTTAGTTTACTTGATTGTGCAATAATAGTAACAACTCTAATGCCTTGAATTGCCTAGTAATGGAGTTATGCACGTTACCCATGTTTAGTTTTGTGTCGAACAATGATGTTAGGTAAGAGTACGCATAGCAACTCTAATTTTTGTGAGTTGGACCTAGTAATCAGGAACCTTAATCACAAAATGTCATTTTTATGTCGAACAATACTTGTGACATTATAGAGTATACTATGCACATTTATGCTTGAAAAAGAAAAAAATTTAGTGACAAAAATAAAAGAAAACTTACATTTCTGTAGCAAAGATYCTGTAGCAATGCTTTTAAACTCCAGTTACCAACATGATTTCAGTAGCTCCTTATAACTTCTAGTTTTGTGGAATTCAAAGTTTTTGTGGATAGCGATTTGTGAACAATTTTTGGAATCATATTAGTCTTATGTAATGATTTATGATAGCCGATCACGGTTGATTACCACGCAATTTAGCAAAATGATTTTCATACTTAGTAATTTTTGTAATGTCCCTTCTTTGCTAAATATGCTTTTGGGACGTTTATTATATTTGGATTTGGGCGGAGAACATTTTAGATTGTTTTTCTTTGTTTATTGCTTGAGGACTAGCATTATTTAGGTTTGAGGGTGTTGATGTGGGTAAAAATCTATTGAATTTACTAGTATTTATGTACCTATTTTAACCTTCTTTGATATGTTAAAGCACTACTTTGTGCTATTTTCCTTAAACATTGTCTAATTTCAATTAAGTAAACTTAATCTTATTATATTTTGAAATTGTAGAATTCATGAGCCTTTATTGACCAAAAATGCTTTATTTTGTAAGGAAATGATTCTACATATGAATTGGAGGACAACTTGATTGAGAATTGAGAGAAGTCTAGATTCTAGTTGTTGCTACAACATTGCACGGCAATGCAGGATGTGAATTTAGCATGGCAGAAGGCATATAATACTAGTCAAAGAGAAGATGAAATGGGCCCGTGTGAAAAGAAATATCTCGGGGGCTAAAATAGGAAGCATAAAGTGGTTATGCAAGTGGGCTTTCTTCAGGAGGATAGATCTAGATAGTAGGAGCCACAATGGAATAGATCTAGAGAGATCTAGATAGCATTAGCCGAAGGGAAAAATAAGAGAAGAGACTAGAGAAATCAAGCAGAAGGAGGAGAAGCCATCAATTCGATGCAAGAAGAAGAGCCAATGGATCTTCACTTAAGGGCTGAATTGCTTTTTTAAGCCTTATTTTTTGTATCTATAATGATGAACATTAAATGTTTGGGTTATCTTATTTTTGAGAACATGAGTTAAATATATTGAGTTAAGGTTTCTAATGAACTTTTGTTATTAATGTGTTAAGAAATATTTTTGCAAAGTTGTACTATTTTTGTGCTTTTTGCAATGCTGAGTAATGTCGTACGCTTGCTATTTATTGACAATTAATGGAGACTATGTTAATTACTTTTTGGTTGGGATACTTTGAGCAGTGAAAATTGTTGCATGAATGTGAGTTGATATCTATCATTAAAAAACCTATATGGATGTAGGTTTAGCTTATAAAACCTTTAACACCAAGACTTAATAGTGTTATGAAGTCAGGTGGTTAGCCCGGGAAGGTAATGTCAATGACAAGCATCAATATCAATGACATCACACAGAATATGATATATGTAATGCTTATAGATAGATGTTGACACTTTAAAAGATTCAGAAACTCGAACCCAAGGTTCCTTTTTGACGCACCTTAAGGAATAGGGTGCTTATGTGGTTGCTTACGGCAAGGAGCTGGCTAGCTGTGCGGCAGAGCACCCAAGCTGCGGCAAGACGCGCACAGATTTGGTCAAGACGAACAGATCTAGACGGGCTTCGCTGCGTCGAGTGGCCGAGCYCGATCCTTCCTCCGTCTTGGCGAAACCATAGAGCAGAGGAGGAGAAGAAGAAGATGAAGGCAGATCTGGCTGTGCGACAGATCATCCGAGTGGCGGGCAAGACACGCCGATCTAGGGGCTTCACGCCAGCATCGACTTCAGACCCGATTGATCCGAGCACGAGCTAGAATGGATCGAGGGTAGAGTAAGACAGATCTGGGTAGCTGGGAAAACTCCGGTCGAGTTGCTCAATTAGTGTTACGAGCGGCTCCGAAATCTGGTCGCAGCTCCGAGCACTGGAGATTAATGAGTCACCTGAATATGTGCTGCGAGCGGGGATGTCTCCCAGCGCCGGCATGGGCAAGAGATCCCGAGCGGAACTGAACGGTGAAGTTGCAAGCTTTCTGCAGCTATTAGCTTCACCCAACCACAAGTGCAAAGGAGAAGAGATGGCGGGTCTAAACGGTGGTATCGCAAGCTTCGGCAGCGATATTGGCAAGTAGAGGGAGAGAAGGGAGAAGGAGGTGAGAAGAAAGAGGGAGAGAGGAGGAGGGCCACGATGAGCAACGTCGGGTAGATATAGGAAGAAAGGAGGCGGCGAGTGCAGCCAGGAGGAGTTTTAGGAATGGGGCGGCAGTTAGGGTTTTTTTGGGAGTGAGGGCGGCGGCGGCAATAGGGAGGAAGATGAAGATGGTTTAGGGTTTCTTCTATTTTTCTTATTTTTCTTTTTTTTTAACTTAGGCCCTAACCCAAATTTTTCGAGTCTTTCCATCCGTAACTAATCCAATTCATTAAATTAAATTTAACGGTCATTTCTTTCGATAAAAATCTAGTTTTTTTGAATGAAAATGAATATGCCCAACGAGTCGAGCCCCTAACCAACCAAGGGCCCCAATCGAACAAACACAATAATTTTGCACTTATTAARGTACAATTAAAACATTAACCACCTAGAAAATTATCTAGCCCTAGTTGGTACACAAATTCACAAGATCAAACAAAAATCCATAAAATGAAATCTCGGGTATTACAATTATATTGCACACCTTGTTATTAATAGTAAAAAGTGATCTGTATAAGCTTCGAAGCTATCCTTTTGTTTTTGGAGATGGTAGGAAACCTTGCAAGACAAAATTAACTCTTTCAAATTTTATAATTATATAAACTTGATAAAAACGAAAAATAAATCTCAGGTATTACACCATATGTTCCTTCGATTCGCTATCCTTAAAGACTTAAACAACACAATTTAGGTACATACAATTTTTGAAATTTTTTAATGTATTTAAAATATTATATATAAACGTTCCTTTTGRAGATGCATTAGAGAAAATGACTAGCTATGCAAAATTGTTGAAGGGCTTTCCAAGAAGCGTTTCTTTATTATCTTAAGTTGGAAACATCCAATAAGTTGCTCAAAGAGGTTTCTTCATTTTACCTTGTCGCACATCAATTAAGGTCCTATCTGTGGCCAAAAATTGTCTACCTAAAACCAAGGTCTTTCTCTATTCTTTTCCATATCCCAAAAAAAAAAAAAAAAATCATCATGAAATATAAATTTATCCACTTTTACCAAGACATCCTCAATTATCCTTTTAGGATAAATTATAGACCTATCAGCAGGTTGATGCTGGTGAAAACCCATAGATTTTACTAGAAATTATGTGCACATTTTTGCCCTTTTTAATATGATGAAGTACTACGTTTTACTATTTTTCCTTGAACGTTGCTTAAATTTAACCAAGTGACTTTATCTATGCAATATTGTGAAATTATAGAATTCGTGTGCCATTACTAAGGTAAAATGTCCTATTTTATAGGAAAAAGGATTTTATAAATGAAATTGAAGATTACTTGATAGAGAAATAAAAAATTATGCAATGATATAGAAATGTGATGCTGCAAAAATGAAGATTGAGGAGGAGCAGTATAGCAACAGAGAAGTTAAAGACAAAGAAGTTGAATCTACGAGAAAATCAAAGTCCTAGGAGCCTTAAATTAAGGAGAATGTCATTTGTACAAAAAGATATAAAGTAAAAAGCATAAAGATACAATGTGCAAGTGGGTTTTTTCTCCACTTAAATTCTGACATATGGCTAGTAATGACAACTTTTTGTCAAGCCTCCAAATGAAGCTTCAGATGACAAAAAGGGAAGAAAGATTAAAGAGACGTGCCGGAAGAGAAAAAACTGAAAAGAGGAGAGAGAAAGGGAGCAAAAAGAGGAGTAGCTTCGAAGAAGAAGAAGAAGAAAAACTCAAAGAGGACCTTACCATTAGTCTTCATTGCAACCTCTTTAAGCTTTGTTCTCATTTTCTTAGTGATTATTTTGAGATGCATTTTGAGATATTAAGCTTCTATATTATGTATTTTGTTACATCTAAGAGCATGAACTAACTTCTTAGAAGTTAGAGCTTTGATGAACTAATGTACTAAATGTTTTATTGAATGATTTGACCAAGGTTTACTCTTTATAAATGCTTTACTCAAGGGTGTTATTTATTTACATTCACTGTTTTGTGTGAGCTTCTTGAACTTTAAAAGGTAGTGAGAGAGGTGGACAACTTGAGTAGATATTGGTTTGGATATCTTAGGATAAGATTTAATATCTTAGAAAGTGCCATTGAACACTAGAGACATCTATGTTCAACCTACAAAATCATATGAGACTTGAGCATCTATTTGTGTTCCTTAAGCTAATTAACTCCGACATGTAGAACTACTTAGTGAAATAGGAACAAGGACCAACAAACTGAAAGGGAGAGGTCTTTTTTTGTCTCGATTTGCATTTTTACTGTAGCTAAACATTTGCTGCGTCATTGCTATAGGGTTAGTTCTGCAGCAATGATGTTTTAACTTCTTGGACATTAGTACATTGGGGATTTTTAGCTCTAACTCACTTTTAAGCTCATAATCATCTCATGTGTGCGATTGCTATGATTTGTTTCCAAATTTTGTGATTAGCATATTTTAGATTATTACTTTATTTTCGTGACAACCATCAAGAACTATTTGATTTTATTACGAACTCAAACCATCACTTTTGAACCAATAGTCTTCGTGGGTTCGCAACTTTGCTTCTTCTATATTACTTGAGGACCACATATACTTGTGCATCATAGTCATTTGCTTAAGTGCAATTTCATCTGTAAAGTTTTCGACGCCATTGCCGGGATTGTTATGTGTTTGAGTGATATTTGAATTTCTATTGCTTTTCATATTCTTATTCATATCCTATATTCTTATTCTTTACTCTTGTTCTTGATAGTTAATTTTCTCTCCTGACTGTTTGAAGAGGTCAACATGTATCCCTTTGATCCTAAACTGGAAATAACTTTTCATTCTAGGAGAAGAAGACAATATGAAAGTGCTAGTAAACAAAGAGAAATGACTGGAAGAGAACAAGGGAATTTGCCGGGTGTAGGTGTAGAACTCAATGCTGCAGGGAACGCCGCAGCACAAACTGCAGAACTTAATGCTGTAGGAAATGCCACAGCAATGGCTGCTAGTGTAATCTGTAGCAATGGTAGCCAGATTGAATGCAGAAAGGAACGCTAGAGCTATGACTAATGATAAGGATAGATCTATTAGGAATTATGCAATACCTATGTTAGATGATCTTCAGCTAAGCATTATGAGGCATCAGGCACAACATTTTGAGCTAAAGTTAGTTATGTTTCAAAACCRTGAGATAGTGGGGCAATTTAGTGGGATGTTTGTTTTTGGAAGTGAGTAATGCTTTTTCAGTTGCAAGGGGTCAGTAAAGAAGCTCTCAGAGTCAAACGTTTTCCATATTCATTGAGAATCGAGCTAGAGATTGGCTAAACACTTTAGCTCCCCATTATGTTACTTCATGGAGTGATTTGGGAGGAAAATTCTTGTTCAAATATTTCCCCAACTAAGAATGCTAAGTTACGGAATGATATTACAACCTTTCAACAACATGGTGATGAAAATTTTCATGAGGCATGGGAGAGGTTCAAGGAGCTTTTGAGGAAATGTCCACATCATAATCCCTCATTGGATGCAAATGGAGACTTTCTACAATGCATTAATCCCTCAATACTGCATGCATTAAACACCTCAACTAATAGAGCATTGTTTGACAAGTCATATAATGAAGCTTTTGAGATATTGGAGAGGATAGCTAGTAATAGTTTTGAGTGGCTTATAACAAAAAATACTACTACAGTGCCTACAATAGCAAAAAGAGTGGCAGGGATTCACGAGCTTCATGCAATATCTTCTCTTGCAGCTGAAGTAACATCAATCTCTAATATGTTGAAGTTTATGCAAGTGCAATCAGGTTTATCTATGAGACAACAACCTTCTTTGGGGAAACATACTTCTATTCCATCACCTTTATTGCATTCTTATGGATATTATGGAGAAGGGCATTCTCTTGAGAGTTGTCCTTCTAATTTGGAGTCCGTATGCTATGTAGGAGGAGGGTTTAACAACAACAACAATCTCAATTCTAACACATATAATCTGCGATAGAGAAACCACCCCCATTTTTCATGGGGTGGCCAAGCAAACAACTAGGCACAAGGGCAACAGTTTAGACCTTTTGGACCACTTGGATTTCAGCAACAAAATTAGCAAAATAAGGGGTAGCCTAGTGATTAGAATAGTGCTCTTGAAAGACTTTTCAAGGAATTTCTGGCCAAGAATGAATTAGATATTTAGAGACAAGATTCAGCCATTCAGAGCCACAGTATCTCACTTAGGAACTTGCAGAACCAAATGAGATAGCTTGCTAATGCTATTAAATAGTAGACCTTATAGGACCTTTCCTAGCGATACAAAAATCTYAAGGGAGATGGTAAGGAACATTGCAAGGCTATCATTTTGAAGAGTGGRAAGGAGTTGGGTGAAGGAGCAGCGTTAGAAAGTGAAAAAGAGGCTGAATTTGTGATTGACATTGGTCCAAGACAAATTGAGTTTAATGTTCTAGCATCATCAATTACTACTGGAAATTCTGATGCAACAGCATTACCACGAGAAAGAGCAGCTTTGCAACCAGTCCACCAAAAACTACCATTTTCCCAATGATTTCAGAAAAAGCAAGGACATAAGCAGTTCAAAAAGTTCTTAGATGTCTTGAAACAAATTCATATTAATATTTCACTTGTAAAGGCATTTGTTGCGTGAAGTTCATGAAAGACATCTTAACCAAGAAGAGGAGATTAGGGGAGTACGAGACTGTGACTTTAATTGTAACGCCCCGCCCCGATACACCGAGTCGGCACGTTATTAGATTTGATGGACTGGCCTCACAAACCACCACGGGTCTTATCAGCACGTTTTGTCCTCACTCACGCGCTCACCGGGAACTTCCCGATAGGTCACCCATCCCAAAATTACCCCAGGTCAAGCTCGCTTAACACTGAAGTTCTTATGAGATGAGCTTCTGAAAAGAAGATGTATCTTGATTGTATGAGTAGTACCAATCAAACCATATCACTTACAATCTCCTCCCACCCACTCTTGGGTCGGGGTCTTACAATTGGTATCAGAGCAGAGCCCTCCGGAACTGTGAGAACTAAGTGCTATGCGGTGCAAAGTGCTACGTCGAGGAGGACGGGAGACACCTCTTGAGGCCGTAGGAGCCACCTCTAGAATCTCACACGGATGGTACAGTCCTGGATTTGAGGCTCAACGAGGACGTTGAGAATTTTAGTGGGGGAGAATGTAAGACCTCGACCCAGAGTGGGTGATGTGATGTAATGGATATGATTTGATTGGTACTACTCATACCATCAAGATGCATCTTCTTTTCAGAAGCTCATCTCATAAAAACTTCAGRGTTAAGCGAGCTTGACCTGGGGTAATTCTGGGATGGGTGACTTACTGGGAAGTTCCCGGTGAGCGCGTGAGTGAGGACAAAACGTGCTGAAAAGACTCGTGGTGATTTGTGAGGCCAATCCATCAAATCTAATAACATACTGATCCCGTGTTTCGGGGCGGGGGGTTACAAATGGTATCAGAGCGGAGCCGTCCGGAACTATGAGAAGTAAGTGCTATGCGATGCAAAGTGCTACATCGAGGAAGARGGGAGACACCTRTTGAGGTCGCAGGAGCCACCTCTAGAATCTCACACGGATGGTACGATCTTGAATTTGAAGGCTCAACAAGGACGTTGAGAATTTAAGTGGGGGAGAATGTAAGACCCCGACCCAGAGGAGTGGGTGATGTGATGAATTTGATATGATTTGATTGGTACTACTCATACAATCAAGATGTATCTTCTTTTCGGAAGCTCATCTCATAAGAACTTCAGTGTTAAGCGAGCTTGACCTGGTGTAATTCTGGGATGGGTGACCTACTGGGAAGTTCCCGGTGAGCGCGTGAGTGAGGACAAAACGTGCTGAAAAGACTCGTGGTGGTTTGTGAGGCCAGTCCATCAAATCTAATAACATATCGATCCCGTGTTTCGGGGCGGGGGGTTACATTAACTAAAGAGTGTAGTCCTATATTACAGAATAAATTACCTCGGAAGTTAAAAGATCCGAGTAACTTCACCATCCCATGTACGGTTGGAACACTTTTAGTAGGAGAGCTTTATGTGACCTTGGTGCTCGCATCAATCTGATGCTCATGTCAGTGTTCATAAAGCTTGGAGTGGAAGAAGCCAGACCGACCACAGTGACTCTTCAGCTACCAGATAGATCTTTTGTTTGTCTATCTTGAGGGAAAGATTGAGGACGTCTTGGTGAAAGTTGTTAACGTCATCTTCCCGGTTGATTTATCGTACTTAACTTTGAGGAGGACAAGAAAGTTCGCATTATTCTTAAGAAACCATTTTTAGCAACTCGGAGAGCCTTGATCGACGTACAAAAAAGAGAGTTGACCATGAAAGTACATGATGAAGAGGTAACATTTAACGTCCTCAATGCTATGAAGTTCCCTAATGAGGTTGAAGAGTGCTCATCCATTGATGTGGTTGATTCTTTAGTGGCTGAAAATTTTCAGCAATATTGCAACATTAATTCTGTAGCAATGAGCAAATTTGTAGATTTGAAGTTGCACGATTTTCTTGAGCTTAATAATGATAATGCATAACTAGCTGGAAAGATGAAAGTCAAGAGATCTCATTTCAAACAAAGGAAACAATTTGAATCACTTGGGTTATTAGAGAGAGTGTATAAACTCTCTTGGCCTTCCATTGAAGAAGAGAGTGAGCTGATAGAACAAACTGAAGCAAAAGACCCGATGGAGAGGATGATAGTGAGGTCACTCACTAGGGGAGTATAGTTCAGCTTTTAATTATTATTGCTTTTAAGAACGTTTAATTTCAGTTTTTGTGGATTGTTATTTGTTTAGGATGCATGCCTTTAGTTTGGATCGGTTGAACAATTTCTAGTTTTAGTACTTTTGGTTAGTGAGTAGTTCAATCTAACTTTTGGAGATTTCTTGCTTAAATTGTTTTGGACAACAATAATTTGATTGAATTATATTTTTGTTACAGAATTAGCTTATCTATTTTGGGGCCATTTGGCTTGTTGTTTAATGACTTGCTAATTCTATATTAGGAATCTYTTATGGTTAAATAGCTATTAGCATTGACTTCTTGAATATATTTTATTAGTTTGTTTTAATTTCAGTTTTTGATGTTTTACTCTTATTGTTAGTTTTCTTCTGTGGTTTTGTTTCTTGTTTCACAAACCTTTGTTCAATGCTGTGTAGGCTGATGCAACTGCATTGTCACAACCACGCTGCAACTTTAACTTATGTTCGATATTTTCCTATCTCCAGAGGATATAATTGTATTAGTTGACGGATTCCTTTCCTTAGTCGAAATGTTGCTGAGTATGAGTAATCCCTTAAGATTTCAAGTGCTATGTATGATCATCGATTATTTATTGTTGACCAATACCTGTATATCCCATTCCTATAAAAGTCATAAATGAGATTTCAATTGCATTTACAAATGCTTTTCAAACTAGATTGCAAAAACCCCTTATTAGTCTTGGAAATGGAATGAAAGTTTTTGGAAATAAAATTTTGAACAGGTTCAGGGGGTGTCGTTTGGTTTGATTTACAGATTTACTTTTGGACTATGATAACTACTCCAATGCCTTGAATTGCCTAGTAACCTGAGTATGCATATCAACTCTCATTTTTGTGACTTGGACATAGTAATCGGAAACCTTCATCATAATATGTCAATTTTCACATCAAACAGTTCTRGTGACATTATAGAGTAAAGTTTGTGCACATTTATAGAAAAAAAGAAAAAAATAAAAATAAAAATAAAAGAGAACTTACAAGGCTTGCAGCATTGAGGCTGCAAAAATACTTTTAACCCTTGTTAATAGCTTGATTTCTACTGATTCCTTTTTATTTCTAATTTGGGGAATTCTATATTTGTATGGAAAGGGGTTTGTTGAGGATATGTTGAAATCACATTAGTCTTTTGTACTGTAGGCCAATTTAGTGGGATACCGTTTGAGGATCCCCATTTACATCTTAGACTTTTTATGGAGGTAACTGATTCTTTTCAATTACAAGGAGTTCCCAAAGAAGCATCATGAATGAAGCTATTCCCATACTCTTTGAGGGATTGTGCAAGAGATTGGTTAAAGTCGTTACCTCCTGTTTTAAGAAATCATCTAGGTGAAAAGAATTTAATGAAATATTTTCTTCCCATGAAAATTGTCAAATTGAGAAATTTCATAAGTTCATTTCAACAAAATGGAGATGAAACATTATACGAAGCATGGGAGTGATTTAAGGAGGTGTTGAGGAAATGACCATATCATGGCATTCAAAATTGGGTTCAAATGGAGACTTTATACAGTGAATTGAATGCTRAAACAAGAATCATGGTGGATGCTTRAACAAATGAAGTGATATATTGATTTATCTAGATTATAGAGTCCTTTAATAGTTAAGTTCAATAGAATTCTAGATGTAATTGTTTTTTATTGAGTAAAACTTCATTATGAATTAATTCGATTTTGTAGGAAAGTATTTTTGAAGATTAGAGTGATAATGAAAATGAAACTCTACAAAAGCTACATATATGGATGGAGGATTCAAGGAGCTTCAAAACGCACCTGGTTTGACCCAACTTGGACATTGTTTGGGCCCCGAACTGTCCAAAGAACTTCAATTTTCTCAAACCAGAAAGAACCCAGCATTAATATTTGGACAAAAAAAGTGCTTGAAGCAGAGCAACTTAGAACTAGAAAAGCTTCAGAAATTTGATGCTAATTTGGACKGGAACTGATGTCGATTTAGTGCTTACAACAAAGAGACAGAATTTAATTGGCATGTAGCAGAGAATGGAACCGACGCCGGTTTGAAATTAAAGAGATTGGTTATTGATTAGATCTGACCAATTCCTGAAAAATAACATGATTTTTGAGCTGAATCCAATGTCGATTTAGTCAAAATTGACGCAGTCTGATGAATTTAAGATAGTTTTATGATTATGTTGTGATTTGGATGATTTTTTGTTGGTTTAGGAAAGTTTTGCACATTTTTTACTCGATGAAGGACTCTAGATGCTATAAAAGATAGTTCCTTTTGTCGAAGAGAAACTTAACTATAATCTAAAAACAACTTTTAAAAACTAAGACTAACTGACTTCTTCTTGAAGTTCTGTTCCTTATATAGAGCCCAAAATGTAGCTGAGCTAGCAATTGTTATAGTATTCCTCTCTAACATGTGTTGATTCAGCAGACATCCGTCTTGTAGTGTGTATTTTGGGTTATGTGGTCATCAATACATTTCCCTAGCCATTTCAGGTAAAGCTTGAAAGTCAACATAGACCATCTTCTTTACATTGTTTTCACTCAGATCCCTCATTAAATTTAAGGGATTTCTAATGCTTATTGGAAGATGCACCTAAGAGCTATTTCTCGGAATAATGAATGTTGTAGCATTTTTGTTATCCTACAAAACTTCCTTAGAGATTAAGATTTTTAGGTTTTAAATAGCTACTTTTACATTCTCAAATATATAACAAAAGATATATCAGAATTGAGGTCCAAGCCAAGATTAATAGCATAAATTCATAAGGAACTAGTTAAAATTGCCAAAAATAGGGGTCAAAATAGGGATGTTATCTACATTTATTAGCCTACCACTCATGCTCACACCATCACTYAAGGAATGTTGGTGTTGCTATGTTCTTTGATGACTGAGAAGGTGATTAATATGGGGATAATCATTTATGGAGAAATAAGAATTGTGCATATAAGAAGGATGGAAACTTATACTTTATCGACAGAGGGTGCATGAAGGGCAATAGCAGTTCTATCCCAACCTCTTTGATGTAATAAAGTATCCGGACCACATTCCCCGAAATCAGCAACATCCATAAGGATTTCAGCAAGTATAGGGCGTTTACTAAATTTAGATTGATAGATAGTACGATTGGCAGCAGAGAAAAATGAATTAACCCTAGTAAGAGGTTGGTTTTGTGGGTCACGAGATTAGGGCTGCTTACTGTCATGAGAAGCAAAAGAAATATTTGGGATAAAAGGTCTTGACGAAGGAGCGGCAAGATCGCAAAGGGGGACATCATCACCAGTGGAAGAGGATTCTGGTTAACTCGTGGAAGCACGAGGTGGGGCAGGCTACTTCCGGCTAGGTGGGAGGGTTGACTCATGAAGAGGAGAGCCCGACGAACCAGAGACAGCAAGAGTGGTTTTGGAGAGAGTTGATGGTCGACGGCAGAGGGAACCAGAGACAAACTGTGCTGATTTCTTGTAATACTCGAGATTTAATTTTTATTTTTCTTTTCCAACTTTATATATATATATATACAATTTATGTTCTAATCCACTAATTAGATTATATTCATGATCATTAGTACATTAGTTAATTTACAGAGGAAGGACTTGGAGGCTGTAACGTTCGATGTGCCAATTAGAAATAAATAATTATTTCCTTGATTTATTATTTGTTATGCGTTAATACGTAAGTATGTTCATTTAAAGATGAAATTTTATTAGTTTACTTTAATTAGAAGTCTTAGTTAATTAATTTAGACTTAACTATTAGAGCCCGTCCTCTTCTTATTCAAATCTAAAATCGGATTTGGAGTTCGATTTTGGGCCAGAAGAAAACTAATAAATTTTAATTTAGTTGGGCTTAGTTGGTTAAGTAATAAAAATGGCCCAGAAAAAATTTTAGTTAGGGTTAAGTTAGCTTTTCCATATATATATACATATATATATATATATATATATATATATACACGACCTGAAGAAGATGACTGTTCATCTTCTTCCTTAAACATAAAACCTAAACCCCTCACCACCGSCGCCTCCTCCCTCTGCCCTCACCGATGCCGGCCTTCCCACTCTTTCTCTCTCTCCTTTTCTCTACCGGTGCCGAACACCACTCCATTTCCTCCGTTCTTTTCAAGCGACCAGGCGACTAGGAGACCAAGCGCATATGTATATGTATTGTTGTTATAATTAAATTGCTCTTAGGTGAATTGAATGTGTATTGAATCTGTATAACACCCCCAGATTAAAAAACTTTATCCTAACCCGGGAATGTCATCATTTACTCACTGACATGAATATGCTAAAACTCAAAAGAATTAAAAACCAAAAAAGAAATACTTAATAATAAATAAAAACCATTCTAGTCAACAACCATCTTAATCCATAATATTCATTTAAATTAACTTCAGGGTATCTTGGTTTGCCCACAAGCGACCTCCTCGCACCATCTGGCTACACATCACCTGAAATCAAAATGAGAGAAATCGAATGAGCTAAAAATCCCAGTAGGTAAACCTCATGCATGAATGGATAAACATGTCCTACATGTCATGAAATTATAAAATCTCGCTTTCTCAATGAAAACTTTCAAATCATTTTCTTGTATAACCTTTTCATAAAATCTTTCCTTTCAAAATGCAAGAACTTTGTAAAAACCTTTCATTCCATTACTTTTGTGAGCTCACTAGAGTGTAACACCTAGCCATTAGACTTGCAGCGGGCCATTTTTATTTGGAACCCGATTACATTCCTATCGGTAGTACTGCAGAGCGGTTAACATTCTTTCATCTCTTCACCTCCACGAGGTGAATTATTACCTACCCTCCCRGAGGGTAGGGTTGGGTAAGCCGGTCCCCCACGCCRCATTTCCTACTCACATCCTTCATAGCTAGGTTTACACTTATTTTCGAAAACTTTAACATTTTCCTTTTAAAATTTTATTTTCTAAACCATTCACATCTAAATGTATGAATGGCTCATGCCAGGAATGATGTAGAATACTAACTACATGCACATGACATGAAATGCATGCAATTGTATATAACATATCATTCGACATAAAAATAGTACAGGATATTAAACACATGAAACATTCCACACAATTAATACACCTCATAATACAATTCCATACACAACACATTAAACCATCTAAAAGAATTCAGTTACATCCATTCATAAGCATTAATGAGATGTGAGAATTTACTTACATAGAACTCAGATTCAATAACAATCACACATATACATTAATGAGAATGTGAGAGTTTACTTACATAGAACTTAGACTCAATACACATTCAATTCACGTAAGAACAATTATAACCACAACACATATATATGTTTATGAGAATGTAAGAATTCACTTACCCGYAGTCTTTTACGTTACAGGGTTCTTATTTGAATTGCGAAGTAAAATCCCTCGACTGTTCTGAACGTTAAGGCACTTGAAACGACCTAATTTTGATTTCAGAAGGAAAGTCCATTTGGTACGATTGTCCCAACTTAGATATTCAGGGTTCATTCCAATAATGTCATTTGCCAATTATTAATCCATACTTAGTTCCCACATTACCAATTATTACGTCTTTTAAGGGTATAATTTCAACTCCTTAGCTTGGGTATTAAACTTAATCTATGTTCTCAACAATTTTACTTTAGGATATAATTTCATAGGTCATAAATTTTAATATTAATTAATAATATTTTCACCTTTTAAGTTCACAAAGTCCAAGAGTTGCGGGAGTTGTATTGGGTTCTGGGCGTCTAGGCGCCTAGGCGTCTACTGGGCGCTTGGGCACCCGCTGGCCCTGAGTGCCGGGCCCTGTTGTTGTCCCTTGTTCTTGGCCGAAACTTAGCTGACCGGCAAAACAATCAACCACCGGCAGCAACCTTTCAGCCGCACTTGCTGAGCACCAGRGAGGAAGAAGGTCATTGCCTTCGCAGACCCCTGCTCCTGGAGACGGGTAGCGCACGCAACAGGTAGCAGCAACCCACAGCAATAACAACAATAGCACGCGAGGAAGATGACATAGCGATCGCTTTCTACAACCTCTGCTTCTGGTCTGGATCGATCGCTCGGCGTTTCGAAGGGAGCAACCCGATCGATGTCGCCYTTTGCAGTGGAGTCCGGCAACAGGAAGTAGGGGTCTGGTTAGCTCCTGACGAGACCAAGTGTTCTATCTTGTTCTAGTCGAGCAACAGCAGTATGGAGTGGGTGGCGGCGTCACYTAGCAGCCTCCAAATGGGAAATCTGGTGACTGGTTTGAATTGGCTGATGAAGACTAGTTCGGATCTGGCGAGYGACTTCGGTGCATGACTAGCAACGACCACTTCAAGTGTTAGCAGTGGGAGAAGGGGAGAGAAGAGGGAGAGATGAGAACAGCTATGAGCAGTGGCCACTTCGAGTGCCGGCAGCGAGAGAAGGGGAGAGAAGAGGGAGAGAGGAGAAGGAGCAAGGAAAGACCACGACGAGCGGCGTTAGGTCAACCAGAGGGAGAAACGGCACAGCGGCGGCGGCGATTTAGGGTGGGATTAGGGTTTCGAGGAAGGAGATGAATAGTAAGTTTAATTAAATAGTTTTTTTCTTTTAACTTGGGCCCTAACCCAAATCTTTTGGACTTTCCCATCCATAACTAATCCAATTTATTAAATTAAATTTAACAGGCCTTTCWTTCAATAAAAATCTAGTTTTGCGAATGAAAACAAATAAGCCCAACAAGTCGAGCCTCTAAGCCACCAAGGGCCCTAATCCGACAAGTACGATAATTTCGCACTTATTAACGTACAATTAAAACATTAACCACATAGAATTTTATCAAACCCTAGTTGGCTCACAAATTCGCACGATCAAACAAAAATTCATAAAAAAGAATCTCAGGTATTACAATCTGAGTTCTATGTAAGTAAATTCTCACATTCTTATTAACGTATATATGTTGTTGTCATAATTAAATTGCTCTTAGATGAATTGAATGCGTATTGAATCTGAGTTCTATGTAAGTGAATTCGGACATTCTCATTTAGTGATGATGCAAGTGTGTTGTTATCATGATTGAATCTCTATGTGAATCGAATGTGAATTCACAATGGATATTGAAGTGAATATTTGAAAGTCACCACATTCTCATTAATTATGATACGAGTGTATTGTTATTATGATTGAATCTTCTTATGTGAATTGAATGTGAATTGATAACTGCTCTTATGTGTTATAATGTGATATTATTTCCAGTATGTGAATTTTATTACTTATTGACATGTTAAAAATTTTAAGTTAAGGGTTCATGTGGTCTATGGGCATTTAAATTACACTAGTTGCATATTCTCTTGTATGGACATAATCATACATTCAAGAAAAAAAATGTTTTTAAAGAATGAAATTTGGAAAAGTAAATGTTTTGAGGAATGAAATTTTTAAAGATGTTATTTTTATGATGAATGATTTCTAAACGTTATGGATTTTGAAAAAGGGATGTAAAGCCAAAGCCATGAAAMATGTGAATGGGAAATGGGGTGTGAGGGACTGGCGCACACGACCTAACCCTCTTGTAGGGTAGGAAATTCATGTATTATTCACCTCTTATGAGGTGATGTTCAAGAAAAGTTAAAGTAATGTTAACTGCTTTGCTGTTCTATTGATAGAAAATGTGATCGAGTTCCAAAGAATAATGGCCCACTGCAAACTTAATGGCTAGACATTATGCCAAGTGAGCTCACGACTTTAAAGGAATAGAAATGTTTGAAAAGTTCTTAATTTTGAAAGGAAAGTTTTTATGAGAAAGTTTATGAAATGGAAATGTTTAAAAAGCTTTTATTGAGAAAGCGAAATTTTATAACTTATGATATATCGGGCATTATTCTTGCATTTATACATGGGATTTGCTTACTGAGCTTAGTAGCTCACCCTATATTTCCTTATTTTACGTTTCAGGTGATGATTAACTAGATGGTGCATAGAGATCATTTGGGAGCAGGCTTTGATACCCAAGAGTCGTTCTGTTAATTAAATTTTTTATTTATTTATGAACTTGTTGAACGTTTAAATTTTATTTCTTTATTGTCAAAAGCTTCCGCTGAAATTTTAAATATATGAGAATTAAGTCGGTAACATTCTCGGCTTGAGACAATTCTTAATCTGGGGGTGTTACATTTCTCACACCGAGACAAGGATTAATAGGTTCCAATGGTTCGTCTGATAGAGATGCGGCCGCTTTCTTCCCTCGGTGAGATAGCAACACTAGAGTGGAAGAGGATAGAGCAACGATGGCACGCCGTGTAGTTACCATGGCGGTTGGAGATCGATTGATAGACAACGACTGTGAGGGAAACCTAAAGAAAAATTTGGAAAGAATAGAAGAAGGGAAAAGAAAAAGAAAAACCATTTTTTTTGTTTTTAAAATTATAATGAAGTCCAAAATCTTTATAGGATATCAAAAATCAGTCCTCAAATAAAGACTGGAATTAAGTCCATACACTTTTAAATAAATGCATGAAACTCTCTCAACTTTAAATGTAGTTACCTGAGGACCTAAAACAAATTAAAAATTAAAAATTAAAAATTAAAAGCGGAATCAACTTTGTGGAAAATAAGAAAAACATCCAGAGGATTTGATACTCCAATAGAGAAAATCAAGCATAAAATAATGCAAAGTTAGAGTCGAAACAAGTCATAACTAATCAAAAATTATAACCAACAGGAATAGGATTTCAGATTGAAGATGTCCAATAAGTAAGTTCCTAAAGCTGATGTGCCATGAGAGTTATGCAAAACAAAGAAGAATTAGAAGAAAGACATAAGTATAGGATATAGATCACCACTTTAACCATGAGATATAAGTATGCGAAAGTGTTCTCAAGGGAAAAATATAACACCCCTTCTCTCAATTAAAGCAAACAATTGTCATGATATATTAGCAATAAAATTTTTAATAGAGATATAATGGAAAATTGTGCAAATACTTAACGTATTTTTCAAACTGTGACTTTCACTCATAGATTGTGGTAGCCTCTTCCGTGGTAGAGTAGTCATAAGATAGGGGTCACTACACCAAAACTATTTACTCAAGATGGCTTTCACTCAAAAAAAAAGTGGTAGCCATCTAGTGAAGTGATTTTATAGGGCATGGTAGAACTATGATCAAGTAGAGTGTTCACTAAACCTTTCAAGCAAAGCATGACTCTCAATAAGCAGTGGCAAATAGAATACTCAAGTCATTATGGGCACACGGGAAAATGAAACACCACACACACTGGAAAATAATTCTCAACTAGGAGCATAATATGAAGCACTAGTACACAATGAATATTTTCCATAAGATTTCTTCACATTGATGAACAAACTCCAATGGATTTTCTTAAATCCAGAAAAATATGAGATGGAAGAACTTTTGTAAAAATATCGGGTAGTTGATCCTTAGTAGAAACATGTTCAGTGCAAATGGTTTTATTTTCAACAAGATCACGAATAAAGTGATATCTAATATCAATATTCATAGTGCAAGAATGCTGAATAGGATTTATTAACATGTTAACAACACTAGTATTATCGCAATAAAGATTGATTATTTTGTTGACAAATGCCATAATCATTTAGTATGTATTTCATCCATAAAAATTGAATACAACTACTCCCTGCTACTATATATTCTGTCTCAACTGTGGACATGGAAATGGAGTGTTTTTGGCTATGCAAGAGACCATATTTATAGCCACGTAGAACAACCACCTGAAGTACTCTTTCTATCGTCCATGTTTCCTGCCCAATTTGCATCACTAAAACCTACTAATATAAAGTAAGTATCAAAAGAGTAATATATTCTAAGTTCACTTGTTCCAACAATATATTTAAGAATCTTTTTAACAACAAGCAGTGATTCTATAGGATTAGCTTGATATCGAGCACGTATTTCTACACTAAAACATGTATCAGTACGACTTGCAGTGAGATATAGTAAGCTTCCTATCATGCTTCTAAACAGAGTTGGATCAACCTTTTGTCCTTTTTCCTCTTTTCCTAGATAAGCAGAAGTTCCCAGAGGTGTTTTTGAAACTTTTGCATTCTCAAGACCAAATTTTGTAATCATATTCTTTGCATATTTGGTTTGAGATATAAACATGCCTTCCTACAGTTGTTTTATTTGAAGACCTAAGAAATATGACAATTCTCCTACAATGCTCATTTTAAATTCAGTTTTCATGAGGGTAATGAATTCATTAGTATGTGAAGTACATGTGAAACCAAAAACTATGTGTAATACCCCTGGATTAAGAACTGTCCTAAGACGATCGACTTAATTCTCATATATTTAAAATTTCAGCAGAAGCTTTTGACAATAWAGGAATAGATTTTAAACTTTCAACAAGTTCATAAATAAATAAAAAAATTTAATTAACAGAACGACTCTTGGGTATCAAAGCCTGCTCCGAAACAATCTCCATGTACCATCTGGTTAATCATCACCTGAAACGTAAAATAATGATATATAGGGTGAGCTACTAAGCTTAATAAATCCCATGCATGAATGCATAAATAATGCCATATATGTCATAAGTTATAAAATTTCACTTTCTCAATAAAAGCTTTTTAAACATTTCTATTTCATAAAATTTCTCATAAAAACTTTCCTTTCAAAATTAAGAACTTTTCAAACATTTCCATTCCTTTAAAGTCGTGAGCTCACTTAGTGTAATGCCTAGCTATTAAGCTTGCAATAGGCCATTATTCTTTGGAACCTAATCACATTTTCTACTGGTAGAACTACAAAGCGGTTAACATTACTTTAACTTTTCCTGAACATCACCTTATAAGAGGTGAATAATACATGAATTTTCCACCCTACAAGAGGGTTAGGTCGGGTACGCCAGTCCCCCACACCCCATTTCCCACTCACATCTTTCATGGCTTTGGCTTTACACCATTTTTTCAAAATCCATAACGTTTAGAAATCATTCATCATAAAAATAACATTTTTAAAAACTTCATTCCTCAAAACATTTACTTTTCCAAATTTCATTCTTTAAAAACATTTCCTTTCTTGGATGTATTATTATGTCCATAGAAGAGAATATGCAACTAGTGCAATCTACATGCTCATGGACCACATGAACACTTAACTTAAAATTTTTAACATGTCAATGAGTAATAATATTCACATACTGCAATAATATCACATTATAACACATAAGAGCGACTATCAATTCACATAAGAAGATTCAATCATAATAATAATAATACACTTGTATCATAATTAATGAGAATGTGCTGATTTTCAAAAATTCACTTCAATATCCATTATGAATTCACATTCAACTCACATAGAGATTCAATCATGATAACAACACACTTGCATCATAACTAAATGAGAATTTCAAAATTTACTTACATAGAACTCAYATTCAATGCACATTCAATTCACCTAAGAGCAATTTAATTATAACAACAACACATATACGTTAATAAGAATGTGAGAATTTATTTACATAGAACTCAGATTCAATACACATTCAATTCACCTAAGAGCAATTTAATTATAACAAAAATACATATGCATTAATGAGAATGTGAGAATTTACTTACATTGAGTCCTTTATATTAAAATTCTTATTTAAATTGCAAAGCGGAGTCCCTCAACCATTTTCAACGTCAATGTGCTCAAAAACGACCTAATTGTGATTACAAAAGAAATTTCATTTAATACGTTTGTCCAAACTTAAATATTTAATGCTTATTCCATGAACGTCATTTGCCAATTTTTAACTCATACTTAATTCCCACATCACCAAATCATCACATTCTTAAAGGTATAATTTAAACTCCTTAGATCGGGTATTAAACCTGATCTATGTTCTCTCACAATTTCACTTTAGGACATAATTACATAAGTCATGAATTTCCAATATCGAATAGTAATATTTTCACCTTTAAATCCACAAACTCCACAAACTCTAAGTGTCGCGAAAGTGGCGTTGCGCCCCAAGCGTATGCTCAGGCAGCGTGCGTGCAATAGCCCTGGTCATGCACGGTGCTTGGTCGCTTGGGCAACTAGGTGCTTGGTTGCTGGGTGTTTGGGCACCTGGTCGCTGGGCGTTAGGGGGCCTCGGCGCCTAGTCGCCTGGTCTAGTGATGAGAACGGAAGAGATGGAGTGGCGTTCGGCACCGGTAGAGAAAAGGAGAGAGAGCGAGTGGGAAGGCTGGCATTAGTAAGGGCGTAGGGAGGAGGCGACGGTGGTGAGGGGGTTAGGTTTTACGTTTAAGGAAGAAGATGAATAGTATCTTCTTCAGGTCATAAATATATATATTTCTTTTTTCTTTTTTTTTTGAAAAACTAACTTAACCCTAACTAAAATTTTGTTCGTGGGCCATTTTTATTACTTAACCAACTAAGCCCAATTAAATTAAAATCTATTAGTTTTCCTTTGGTCCAAAATCGAACTCCAAATCCGGTTTTAGATTTGAATAAAAAGAGGATGGGCTCTAACGGGTCAAGTCTAAATTAATTAACTAAGACTTCTAATTAAAGTAAAGCGATAAAATTTCACCTTTAAATAAACATACCCACACATATTCGCATAACAAATAATAAATCAAGAAAATAATTATTTATTTCTAATTGGCACATTGAACGTTACGGCCTCCAAGTCCTTTCGCTGTAAACTAATCAATTTATTAACAATCATGAATACAATCCAAATTAGAACAGAAATTGTATATTTATATATACATAAAGTTCGAAAAGAAAAATAGAAACTAAATCTCAGGTATTACATTATTTCATCAACATAATTTTAATCTACCATAATACCTTGACTAACATATTTAATAAATAGAGCTTTATCGGAGCTACCTTATGTATATCTATTGTCTATGAGAAAAGTAGTTAGACAATCATACAATGCACGTGGGGCTTGTTTTAATCCATACAATGCTTTGTCAAGCTTATACACATACTCTGGATGATGTGGATCCTAAAACCCTTTCGGTTGTTCAACGTATGCTTCAACATAATTAACTTAATCAGAAGTGATTATAGGCACATTGGGCTATGTTTCATCTTCAGATAGTTTCTATAAATTCTTTATAATCACCAAAAACAATATTAATAGTCTCAAGTAGTTCTGGACAAATATACTCTATATGCTCAACTATTCATAAAGTATCCTACAAAAATTCCTTCTTCACTTTTAGCATCAAGTTTTCCTAAATGTTCTAAATCTCGAAGTACACAACACGTTCACCCAAAAACATCAAAATAAGAGAGATTAGTTCATATTTCTTTTCACAACTCATTGCAAGTTTGTTTTGTTCCACTCCGAAGATGTACTCAATTGCTAATATAACATGATGTATTCATTGCCTCTGCCTATAGTAGCATAGGTAGTTTCTTCGCATTTAACATCACCCTAGCCATCTCTTGAATAGTCCCATTCTTTCTTTCTACAACTCCATTTTGCTGTGGAGTTTTGGGAGCTAAAAACTCATGAGAAATGCCTTGGACACTCCAAAAGTTAGTATATGAAGAGTTTTCAAATTCCTTGCCATGATCACTTCGTATTCGAACAACTTTGGCAATTTTTCCCCTTCTCTACCTGTAATCTTAAGCACAATAACTTTAATGCATTAAAAGCATCATATTTTTCTTTAATAAAGTCAATCCAAGTAAACCTAGAAAACTCATCAACACAAACATAAACATACATTTTTCCTCCAATGCTTTCAGTTTGCATTGGTCCCATGAGATCCATGTGTAAAAGTTCTAATGTGTTGTTGTTACCAAAAGCGTAGTAGGGAGATGTTTTGTCTTAATCTGTTTCCTTAGTTGACATAGTCCGTACACTTTCTGGATATTGGTTTTAACTTTAGTAACTACCCTAATTGCATCAATTTTTAATAGGTTTGAGATGTCTCGATAAATTAAATGACCCATTTTGTGATGCAAAATTTCAGCAGCCTCTATAGTAGATTTGTGACATATAGTTAAGGAATTCAAAAGATAGAAATTTTCACCAGATCTTTCTCCATTTAATATGCTTATTTCTTGATCATTGAGAACTTGAGACATGCTCTTGGTAAAAAGAACAGTATGTTCATCATCACATACTTGGCCTATGCTGATGAGATTTACTTTTAAACCTTCAAAATAAAGCATCCTTCATACTTATAAGTCTCTGCATAGTTAGAGTAGCTTTGCCAAGTATTTTTCCCTTTTTACCATCACCAAAAGTTACAAAACCATTACTAAAAGGTTCAACGTTTATTAATAAATCTAAATTTCTAGTCATATGTCTAAAACATCCACAATTAAAGTACCATTGATTAGAATCATATGCTAGTAGTGATGTATGTGCAACATGACAAGTATTTGCCCTAGGTATCCATCTAGTTTTAATCACATGATTTTTCCTAGATGTAGTTTTTTCTTCATGAAATATTCTATGCACATAGAAACGTAGTTTATAACACTTTGGCATAATATGTCCCTTTTTGCCACAAAAATGACAACTAGGAATAAAGTTAGGTACCTTATGTTCTATTCTTTGTTGAACCTTTCTGTTTGCYGTAGGTGTGGCTACACTTAGCTCTGTGTGATCACTTTGGAAGCTAATTCCAGATTTGTCACCAACTGATTTCCCCATATAAAYTGCTTGATCAAGCTTTGAAGTGCTCTTGAAATTTGTTTAAAATACTGTTCACACTTTCCAGATCTTTCAATGATTGAGCTAACTTAACTTGAGTTGTAATGAGCTCTTCTTCTAATGATTTAGTTTTCTTGATTAACCCACGATTATCCTTAACAAGTTGAAGGTTCTCCATTTGTATGGCCTTGATTTGTTTTATAGACTTTAACCACTGAATATACGTTCCTCATAGGACATTTAAATGTCTTCTACATCTATGTCAGATTCATCTTCTTCATCCTCCATACTAGATTTGAGCACTTCTTCTTTCACTATGAAAGCCAAAAGATTTTGTTCATGCTCACTATCAAGATTTTCTGATTCTTTATCATTGTCACTCCATGATGCTTTCATGGCACGTTCTTTCTTTTTAAGAATGCTGACGCATTCATATTATATATGCCCAAAACCCTCACATTCYTTTCATTGAATTCCTTTGGAATTTTTTGTATCCTTGTCATTGTTTTGAGGGAAGAAAAGAAAAAGACTTCTGGAAAACATTRCTGTGTGGAGATATGCTTCCTTTGTTAGGTTGGAAATTTTTCTTAATATTCCTTCGCAGGAATTTGTTGTAATTTTTTGTGAACAATGCKATTGTATATCCTCATCCAAATTTTCTAGATTTATTTTTATCACCATATGTATGAGATATGGCAATCCCTTTATTATTCTTTACATGCTTATCTTTGTTCCATCTATTTAAATTTGGCTCATATGTTTGTAATGAACCTATTAGTTCATCTAAATCAATCTTATCGATATTTCAGCACTTTTCAATAGATATAAACTTTACTTTGTCTCTCTTCGGAAGTAAGCACAAAACTTTCTTGACAAGTTCAGGATTAGAGTCAGTTTCACCAAGTGCATAGCATTCATTTGGAAAATTACATAATTTGCCATGAAAATCAGCTATAGATTCACTCTCAAATATAGACATATTCTCGAACTGAGTTGTAGGACTCCTTAACCTAGACCTTTTAACTTGATCAGTTCCTTCATTTTTTGTTTCTAACTTATCCAATGTTTTTTTAGCAATTTCACAAGTAGTAATGACTTGCATGTGTTTTAAAGTAACTGCATTAAATATAGCATGCAAATCTTTAGAGTTCCAGTTAGCCTTATCAAGTTCATTACTATCCCATTCATATACTGATTTAATAATGGTAATTCCATCCTTAGTGGTTGAAGGAYGACTATAACCTGAAAGTATAGAAGTCCAAATACGTTRATCTATTGCTTTTAAGAAAGCCTCATTCTCGCTTTTCTCATGGGATAATTAGTTCCATCTAATAAGGAAGGTCTATAGGTAGAACCTCCTTCACGAAAGTCGCAAAACTCATACATATATAAAATAATAGCAGACTCAGTGTGTGCACACATATTTTATGGTTTTATTTCTAGTATGTGAACTTTCTACTTAGTGACATGTTGGATAGCGTAAGTTCAGATTTATGTGGTCRATATCATGAGCATTAGTTTATAGTATTTTACACCATTTTCTGGCATGAGTCATAATCATGCATTTTAGAAGGTGAAGTTTTAATAAATGAAGTTTGGAAAAAGAAATGGGATTTTATGAGTAAATGATTTTCCAAAACGTTAAAGATTTGGAAAGGGGTTTAAAGCCTAAACCATGAAAGATGAGAGTAGAAAATGGGGCATGGGGGACCAGCACACCTTACCCAACCCTCTTGTAGGATGGGAAATCYGGCATTATTCACCTCTTATGAGGTGACATTTAGGAAAAGATTAAGTATGTAAACCGCTTTGCGGTTCTACCGGTAGAATGTAACCGAGTTCCAAAAAAAAATTTCGCATTATATAGCTTAATGGTAGGCAATACACCAAGTGAGCTTACGATTTGAAATGAAAGTTTTCAGGAAAGTTTTGATGAAATGGAAACGCTTGGAAAGTTTTATCGAGGAAGTGAAATTTTGAAATTTATGAAATGTAATGCATTATACATGCATTCATGCATAGATTTGCTTACTGAGCTTTATAGCTCACTTCATTTCCCTCATTTTACATTTCAAGTGATGATTAGCCAGATGGTGTGTGGAGATCSCTTTCGTGCAAGCTTYTTGCTCGAGAGTTTTGTTTTGAGTAAATTTTGTTGAATAAGGGAAATRGTTGAATAAACTAACTTATATGTATTTATTTGCTATTTTATTCGTTTATTCATTCATTTAGTAATTCTTTTAAGGTTTTCGCTGAATTTCAAATACATAAGTATTGAGTTGGTAAATGATTTTTGGAATGGAAGTTATTTCAATATTGATTGTTTGTTGTGGATTCTTTTTATTGTATACAGGGGGAAAAGGTTGATGTTACAGAAGAAAGATCTGCCAAAATTTTTGTAAAAACCTTTTTTCTATTTAAAGTTTCAAGATTTTATTTCCCCCGATTTTTGCAAATTTGTGTGCATGAGTAAATGGTGATATTCCTGTGTTAGGATAAAGTTTCTTAATCTTAGGGTGTTACATAAGGGGAATGAGGAAAGTAAGAGAATGTTGCAATAATCAACAATGGAACCTTATAACTCCCTTTTCTTCTTTCAAATTTCTACGCCACATCTTCATTTCTTAATTGTTTATCAACAACTATCAAAAGCCACAACTTCTTTTGTTCTCAAACCTTCTTTCTTGCTCTTTTTCTTCATTGATCTTCATTTGGATACACAAAACATTTTCATCAAGAGAATACGAGGTATAACCTTTCACCTCTCAAAAAACTATTCACAATAACAAATTTGTCAACCAACTCAAACTCCTTGAGTCCCTTCATCAACAAGTCATCTTTTTCATATGCAATGAAAACAACTCTATTTAATCCCTATCACAATAAAAAGTGAAGCAACTCTCTTACAAGGAAAGGGCACAAAATTAGCAAATTTTGAGAGACAGGAAAAGTGGTTAAATATCAAAGAGAAATCATTACTTATAGGCTCAAAATATGAACTTTGGATATAATATAAAAAGGGTAAGAGAGAAAGGCTCAAACAATGCAAAGAAGGCCAAAGACTATCATCTCTTCATCAATAAAGTTTATATTTCTATTGCACCTTGAGGGGAGTAACAAAAACAAATTCTAGAATGGTTGTGCTAAATGAATCATCATAATTACCCCACTAGTGTGTCAATCAATAACTATTCACAAAATAAAGGCTACTCGTGCTAGAAAGTGAAAAGGTTGGATAGATCAAATTAATACTAAAATTTTCAAGCCAAACAAAATGGTCTCTCTTTTATGCTATATCATCAAAACATGTAAATAAATCACACAAAAATAGAAAAGGGAAATTAAATGCAACCCCAAACAACAATGACCAAAAATAAATCTACCAACAAATAAAAGATTTTGAAGAATTATTGCATAAAGAAGTTTATTCTGATTTACCTAATGCTTTTTGGGATAGAAAGAAACATATAGTTAGTTTATCTTATGAGAAAGGATTTACAGATAAAGAAATACCTACTAAAGCTAGACCTATTCAAATGAATTCTGAATTATTGAAATATTGTAAAAAAGAAACAAAAACTTTATTAGAAAAGAAATTAATTAGACGATCTAAGTTACCTTGGAGCTGTGCAGCATTTTATGTAAATAATGCAGCAGAGAAAGAGCATGGAGCTCCAAGATTAGTTATAAATTATAAACCATTAAATAAAGCCTTACAATGGATTAGGTATCCAATTCCTAATAAAAGAGACTTATTAAAAAYAACATTTGGATCAAATTTATATTCTAAGTTTGACTTAAAATCTGGATTTTGGCAAATCTACATAGCTAAACAAGATAAATATAAAACTCTTTCACAGTACCTTTTGGACACTATGAATGGAATGTTATGCCTTTTGAATTAAAAAATGTTGCATCAGAATTTCAAAATGTGAGAATGAAATATTTAATGCTGATATTGATTTCTGTATAGTTTGTATTGATGATGTGCTTGTATTTTCTAAATCTATAGAACAACATTTTAAACATTTAAATATATTCTTTAAAACTATTAAAAGAAATAGATTAGTTTTATCTYCTTCTAAGATGAAATTATTCGAGACAACTTGTAGAGTTTTAGGACATGAACTCAGTCAAGGCACATATAAACCTATTTGTAGAGTAATAGATTTTGATGATAAATTTCTTGATGAAATTAAAGATAAACAGCAATTACAAAGATTTTTAGGTTTTCTGAACTATGTTTCTGATTTTATTAAAAATTTAAGAATAATAGTTGAACCTTTGTATAAAAGACTCAGAAAGAATGCAGTCAGCACCTTGGTCTAACGAACAAACCAATACTGTTAAAAAAAATTAAAGAATTAATTAAAAGTTTGCCTTGTTTGGGAATTCCACACCCGAATGCCTACATGATAGTTGAAACGGATGCTTCTGAGCTCGGCTACGGCGGTATCCTTAAACAGAGATTACCTGATTCTACTATAGAACAGTTGGTAAGATACCACTCAGATATTTGGATTTCTTCACAGAAAACTATTCTACTACTAAAAAAGAAATTTTATCAATAGTTTTATGCATTACTAAATTTCAAGATGATTTAATAAATAAAACATTTTTATTAAGAATTGATTGTAAATCTARAAAAGATGTTTTGGAGAAAGATGTTAAAAACTTAGTTTCTAAACAAATGTTTGCTAGATGGCAAACTATACTCTCTGTATTTGATTTTACTATAGAATATATCAAAGGAAAAAACAATTCTTTACCAGATTACTTGACACATGAATTTTTACAGGGAAAACATGAGTCATCGTTAAACCTCCAGACCATGAGCTCCAACCCTAATACAACAGAACAGATTTTTAGCCTTAACCAATACTCTTCCTTCATCGATCCAAGCCAGATATGTAAATAGAACTATCAATCTGTTTGAACAGACCAATTCTCCATCAAACTTTAAAGAAGCCCTACATTCTGGATTAGCTAAGTTCCCCTCATGACCTTCTACTTCCTCTCCAAACACTACCATAGATAGCCAAATCAAACCTGGTGAATGGTTCGAGAAAGCTCCTATACAGATTATTACAATAGAAGAAGAGCATGAAGAATTAAGTTTTAAAGATATATTCTCTACATACTTTTACTCAGACTTTTATTATATTTCCACAAATCCTCTTAAAACAAAAGAATGATATGAAGCTATTTTGATATATACCAAGTCTATAGAAGTACAGCATGCCATGCAACCTAATCGTGAAAAACCTAGTTGTGAAAGACTAGCCTATTCCGAAGTTAGAATACTACAAATATTATCTCCTAAAGCATGGACAACCTCTGCATTGACTACACCAATAGCATTCCCCATAGCACTTAACATGAAGCCTTCTATATTCAATTACTTTGACTATATTCATGCATGGACCAACTTCGTTCTGATTAGACCATATACCCATTCCTGGTTTGTTCAGATTAAGACAAATGTTCCAAGTCCTCTTCCTAAATGGTTCTATACCTGGTGGGATAGATTTGGAATTACTTTAGATATTTTACGTTCAGAGATTTACCAGAGATATGAAAGTTTCATGAAAATACCCTCAAAGTTCACTTCTGCAATAGAAAAAGAAATTACATTTTTCTTTATGACAAAATTTCCTTGGATTCTTGTTTGGCAATATTCCAAAGGAAGCAATCACAATGGACAGACTGTTTTGACTAGAAATGTACGCATCAAATGGTTGGTACAATTCGATGAATCAAAGAGAACTGAACAAAAGAACAAAGGATCTACTTCAAGTCAACAAAGCAAAGCTGAAAAGAAGAAAGAGCTGGATGAAATGAAAAAGAATCTTGAAAAGATGTATGCTGATCTGATAAAAGATGAAGATTCCCCTAAACACTCATCAACAGAAGACTATGACCCTTTCGGAGGACCCAATGCATAGACACCGCCACAATATTTCTGAAGAAAGATGTGATAGAAGAATTAAAAAGATCTCTGAATAGACCCATGTGATTAAAGCCGAAGATTCCTCAACTGATGAAAACTAAAGATAAAGATTCTCAACAGAATGGCAAATAGCGAATGACACAAAGACTGAAGACCATGTGACTATAGATGATTAAAGAGATTCGATCTTATCTTTTACAATTATTGTACTAGAGAATTATTGTATATGAATCAATGTAACTCTATAAATAGAATGAATGAATGAAAGAAGCTAAGGCGTGAAACCTTAGTCTTTTGAACAACTCTCTCTCTTCATAAGTATTCTAAATGGATTTATCCTACAAGATTATGACACTACAAAACATTCTATTGAACGAAGTTTAGTTAATGGTGCATTACGATTTTGGCAGAACTTCAAGTGAAGAAGCCAGAAATATAATATTTAATATTGACGATAATATCACAAGCTTGATATCTAGAGCGACAGAAGCTTTAAGACTAGAATTTGCATGAGAAGGTAATCTTATAAAAGGTTCAAGTATGACAAACAAGTATAAAATTGCAGTTTAGATTACAATTGTGCAACATGTGTGAAATAGAAAGATATATCTGTATATGTCAAGGTTATTATTATCATATATACAATAGAATTGCAAATACACAGTTATTTACCTATGTTTTTTTACTACGCTTCCAAACCATTGGGAAAAGAATTTAATTGATACATATAACCTAGGCACTTAGGATACTTTAGGTAAAAGAAAATTGAAGTGAATTGTAACAACCCCAGATTAGAAACTACCCTAACTCGAGAATGTTACCAATTTTACCCTCAGATATATTGCAGAAATTGGAAAAAATAAAAATTTTGAATTCAAAATAGAAATAAAAAGGGTTTGCAAAAAGTTCAATAGAGTTTCCTCTATAATATTAACATATCTACCCTATATAAAATCAGAAAATTTTCACACCAACATCACCAATATTGCATATATAAATAAAATAACTCCATTCCCCAAAAATAACATTTACCAACAAAATACTCATAAATTCAAAATCCAGCAGAAGCCTTTGAAAGAATAAATCCAGAATCAAATAATAATTTAAGCATCCAGCTAGTTRAGAAATCAATAGAACATTTAATTAATAAAATGACTCTTAGGTATCAAAGTCAGTTCCCAAGCTATCTCCACATATCATCTGGCTAGTCATCACTTGAAATGCAAAATAAGAGAATATTGGGTGAGCTACTAAGCTCAGTAAGTAAATCCCATGCATAAATGCATGTATCATGTACCATATATCATGAAGTTCATAAAATTCACTTCTTGGTCATAAAATTCAAAAATTCATTTCGACAAAACTTTTCAAAAATTTTCATTTCAAATTGTGAGCTCACTTGGTGTATCACTTAGCCATTAAGCTTTACAGTGGGCAATTATTATTTGAAACCTGATCACATTCTACCAATARAATGGCAATGCGATTAACATTACATAATCTTTTCRTGATCTTCACCTCAGAAGAGGTGAATATTACATATATTTCCCACCCTACAAGAGGGTTAGGTCGGGTGCACCGGTTCCCCATGCCTCATTTCCCACTCGCACCTTTCATGGTCTAAGCTTTACACCCTTTTTTCAATTCTCAACATTTGGAAATCATTCAACATAAAATCACATTTTTCCAATCTTCATTCCTCAAAACATTTGTTTTTCCAAACTTCATTCTTTAAAACATTTGCTTTCTTAGATACATGATTATGCCCATGCCAGAGAATGATGCAAACTACATGTTCATGATCATGGACCACGTGAACTCTTAACTTAAATTTATAACATGTCAACAAGTAGTAAATTCACACACTTGAAATAACACAATAAATCACATCACATAAGAATAATTCAATAATAACAACAACACAAATACATCACAATTAATGAGAATGTAGGAGTTTACTTGCATACTTCACTTTCAACCATGAACTCACATTCAATTCACATATGAGAAATTAAATCATSACAACGATACACATGCATCATGACTAATAAGGATATGGGAATTCACTTACTTGAAATCCTTAATAGATTTGGTTACTTTAAATCGCTAGCGAGGTGCCTTGGCTACCCACAGCATCAATGTGCCAAAAGTATCCTAATATTATTACACAACGAATATTCATCGGAAATTTGTTTAACCAAAATATATATGCATTACTTAACATAAGTGTTCACCAATATTACACTCAGAATTTACCCTGTGATTGACATTAAGCAATAATTTTTGAATTTAAATTTCATGTCAAAAATAATCGAACTACTAAGAGTATAAATTAATATCATGACTCCTAACCATTCTTAAAATAACTCACAATCACAATATACTTACTTTATTGTACAAAACCTAAATTCCACATTAAGTTATATACCAACATATTTCTAGAAATATATGCCTCTTTTACTTAATCGTACTAACTTAAATTCTACATTAGATTATGTATAGACATATTCCATATTGTTCCACAATTGTCAATACTGAACACAAAACCTAGGCCATTCGGTTAATTTAAACGAAAAAAATAAATGATTCACCTTGAATCCCACAAAACCTCGAGTGTAGTATCGAGTGTCAGGGGCAATTGAGTCAATCGRGCTCGGGAAAAGAAGGTGCGCTCCGGGCAAAAAACTGAGGATGAACAGTGGCCTTGGTCGCAAACTTGTAGTGCGCCAGCAACTGATTCGAGCGGACGGCACACGGTGCCTGGTCGCCTGATCAAACTCCAAGCAACCTACTCCTGCGATGAGCTCCAACAATATCCTTCGGATTGAACTGATGGCAAATCGATCTGGTCAGACCCGACCAGCTGAGGTCTGAGCAACGGTGACGCGTGCACTGGTCAACAAGGTGAGCGATGGTTGGAGCTGCAGATCTAGTGGCAAGATCTTCCTTCTAGTGCAATAACCACTATAAATCTAGTTAGTTTCCTCATAATCAAGCAAACGCAAGCTAATCTAGTTAGGCAAACGATCGAAACGGAGGTGCTGCAGGTGACCCAATCGAACGCGTTTAGATCTAGCAAATTGACGTGCAACTATGAATGACAGCCGCTGCGTGCAGTCGGTGAGCAGAGCGACGGGTAGCAAGCAAAGTTTGGTGTAGCAGTTTGGTGCAGACAGCGACGAGTTAGGGGAGAGAAAGAGAGAAAGAGAGATAGAGAGCCAGCAATGAGGGCGGTGTTGGTGAGGGCAGAAGGAGGAGGATGGCGGTAGGTGGGTGAGGGTTATTCTTTTTTCTTTTTTCTTTTTTTCTTATTCGTGAAGAAAATGAACAGTCCTTCAGGTCAAATTAATCCCTAATATTTGACGATGTGCTTGAAGAAAAGTTAGGCTGTCTTTTCTGTTGAAATATACTTAGGAGCCAGAATGAGTATTGCGCACTTTGAAAAGCGATCCACTACTACGAGTATAGTGGCAATATCACCCACTTTTGGTAGGCCAGTAATGAAATTTATCGAGATACTCTCCTAAGGCCTTGTAGGAACGGATGGAGGCTGAAGCAGTCCTCCTTACTTTGAATGGTCCACCTTATCTTGTTGACAAATAATATAAGTCTTCACAAAATTGGCAATGTCATCCCTCATTTGAGGCCAGAAATATCCACGTTGTACCAGGGTGGCCAGCCTAAAAGGTACTAATAATCGATCTTCGTAAATCCTCACTCTTCGGCACATCGAGGTGGTTTCCTTTTGTGATAATAGGCCATTTTCTATCCAGAATCTTCGTGTCTTCCCTTATTCCACTAACCTAATTAGTTGTTAAGCCATAGGGTCTTGCAATATCTGCTATCAAATTTATTCCTTAAGGCAAGTCTTTACTTCGCTCGCCATCAAAGCAGCTACTTGACATATTGTCGCCAGATCAGCCCTTCGACTAAGCGCATCTGCTACTTGATTTGAAGCACCAGCCTTTGTGATCTAATACAAAATTGAATTCAGCTAAAAGTTCCTACCAGCGAGCTTGCTGCCTGTCAATTTTAGCTGCGTCATGAAATGGATAATGTTATATTATCTGTCTTAACCACGAATGGAGTACCTAATAAATAATGTCTCCATGTTCTCAGATAGTGAACGACAACCAAGAGTTCCTTTTCATGTGTAGTGTATCTCTTTTCGGCCCTGTTCAGTTTTCTATTTTCAAAGGCTACAGGATGGCTTTCCTGCATCAGCACTTCTCCTAATGCAAAATTTGAGGCATCAATATGTACCTCAAAGGGTTTTGATATGTTTGGGAGCACCAGCACCGGGTCTGTAGATATGCACTGTTTTTAACTCCTCGAACGCCTCTTAGCAGTTCGAGTCCCACCTTTAAATATTTTGTTTCTTCAATAAGTTTGTCAAGGGTACTACTATTTTCGAGTAGTCCTTCATGAAGCATCTGTAATAATTGGCTAGCCCGAGAAACAATCTCAGTTTTGAAACATTATTTGGTGCTTGCCACTCTTCAATAGCTTGTACCTTTTTAGGATCCATCGGAATGCATCCTGGTTCAATTATGTCAACCAAGAAATTAATCATTTGTTGAGCAAATGAGCACTTGGATAGTTTGGTGTATAGCTGGTTTTCCCTTGATCTTGTCAAAACTTTCCTTAAATTCTCCACATGTTCTTCCAAGCTATTACTGTATATCACGATATTATCCAAGTATGCAACCATAAATTGGTCCAAAAAATCTTGTAAGACCTGGTTCATCAAGGTGAAAAATGTGGCCGGTGCATTCATCAAACCGAATGGCATCACCAAGAACTCAAATGTCCCATATCTAGTAACACAAGTGGTCTTATATTCATCTCCTTCTTTGATTCTTTCATCTCCTTCTTTGATTCTTACTTGCTAATACCCAGAACGGGGATCTATCTTCGTGAAGTGCTTTACTTTACTTAGCTGGTCAAAACTATCCGTTGCTAGAGGGATGGGATATTTGTTCTTGACAGTAATCTTGTTGAGAGCTCGATAATCCATACACATGCAAAGAGAACCATCTTGTTTCTTTTGAAATAATACTGGCACTCCGTATGGTAACTTTGCTGGGACAATGATTCCCCCTCTAACATCTATGTTAACTGCTTTCGGAGCTCTACAAGCTCAGGTTGGGACACTCGGTACGGGGCTCTAGAAGGTAGCTTTGTATTTGGCACCAACTTGATCTTATGGTCCACCTRTCTCCTAGGTGGGAGTTGGTTAGGGAGTTGGTCCGGCATAACATCTTCAAATTCTTCTACTACATGATTCACCACTTCTGGCACGGATCTTGATGTTTCCTCTAATTTTTCCCAGCATAGATGTGTCAAATAGGTTAATTTTTTATGTTTGAGGCCCTTCTCTTGTTGGTAAGTTGAAATACTTTTGGTGGTTGCCCTTCTGACTATTATAAGCACCGCGCATGGTTTCCTTTCGAGCAAATGAGTGAGGCAAGACGGCAACTTTTTTGTCTCTCAAGGATTCGAGCCCCAGTATGAGCTTAAAATCATCCATATTTACCACTATGAGGTTAGTGCGACCATCAAATGGTCCCATATTTATGTTCACTGCCTTTGCACAACCTACAATTGCCTGGGTTGGGGAGTTGATGGCCTTTACTCGAGCAATGCCTTGCTCTACTACAAGACCCAATCTTTTCACTTCTGTGGTAGCAAGATAATTATGAGTGGTGCTTGTGTTGATTATAGCTCGAACTGGCTTCCCATTCACTTTTAGATCTACGTATATCAATCCTTTGCTGCGGTGAACCCTTGGCTTAAGATTCTCATGCATGGTGCCTTTGGTTGGGGCAGCTATATTTGTTAGGTCATGTTTTTCTGAGGTGCGCGATAAAGTGTTGCAACTATAGAAAGCTCTTACCACATCGCCTCCCTCTCTTTCACTTTCATATTCGTTTGGGGTGTGTTCCCTAGTAGTCGCCGAAGATACTTCTAAGCTAAATCCAATGGCTCCTACTTGGACTAAAGCATTTACTTATATTCTTTGGGGGCATCGGGCATAAGAATACGATCCGCCACATAGATAACACCCACTAAATTTTCTTGCTTCATTTTCTTTCTAGCTCAAAGGAGTTTTACTAGGTTTGCATTATTTCCTTCCCTTGGACAAGAAGGTCGTTCTCCCCCACCTTTGAAGAAGTTAGGCCTGAACGGTCTAGTGTCTTTTGTCTGGATGGTAGCAGGCTTCTCTTTATCCTTCTTAAGCTCATTGTGAGAATCAACCAATCCTTCTGCCACAGCAATCGCCTGAGTAAGATCTTGGACCCTTTGTCATTGTAATTCATTTCTTGCCCACAGCTTTAGCCCTTTCATAAAGGTAAAGAATTTATCTTTCTCGGACATGTCTATGATCTGGAGTAAATGGCRTGAGAAACTCTTCACATAGTCTCGGATGGCACCAGTATGCTTTAGTTCTTGCAACTTGCAATGAGCCTCGTACTCCACATTTTATGGGAAAATTTGTTTCCTCAGGGCTTCTTTCATGTGCTCCCAAGTTGCAATGACCCAACGGCCGGCTTCAATCTCTGCCACTTGCATATGCCACCATAGCTTGGCGTCGTCTTCTAAGTATGTGGCAACTGTATCAATTTTAAGTCGTTCATCCATAATGCCCACAGTTCTGAAGTATTGAGATAAGTCAAAGAAGAAATTGTCAACCACTCTCGCATCTCTTGCTCCTTTGAATACCTTGGGTTCCCTTACTTTTGGTTGATGTTGGGGAGCTGGCGTTGGTGCTGAATGCCACCGGCAGTTACTCGGCCCAAGGCTAGAGATATCGTCCTCAATTCGATCCTCACACCTTCGAGCATGGCTCGAAGTTCTTGAATCGCTTCATCATTTGTTGTAGCGAACGTTCATGCCACTTGCAACACTACATCTTGCCTTTCAAGCCTCACTTCATGAGATTGAATCTTCTGTGCCATTTGTCCCGTGGCCGAACAAACCTCCTCTAGTTTGCCACTGTGTATTATGACATCATTTTCAACCAATGGCACCCTTCTCGCCAAAGAGCTACCATCATCATCACCGTCTACCTGACAAATTTTGTGGATTTTGTTCGCAACTGCCGCAACGGCTTCAAGTCTAGCTTTGTTAGTGCCCAACTCGTCCAACGGACCGACACTTTCTGTACCGGGCGCACTACCTCGTCCAACGGACCGACACTTTTTGTACCGGGCGCACTACCTTCTTCGCTAGCCATGGTTCTGATACCAACTATCACGGGATGGTTTTCATATCTAGAAACCAACCGTGATTGTTGAGTAAACTTGCCAAAGTTGCCCCTACACGGGGGCAAAGTTCTACTACACGTTAGGCGTCGCAATCACAAATAAATGCACAGTCTACAAATAAATGTTTTAGAGGACTAACAATGTAGAGAACGAAACCATATTCATTTATTTGTAACACATTACAAATGTTTGCATTAGTCTTGCCAAGGGGGAGACACCATACACTAAGCTCATGTACAAGTTTGSSAATAACCTTGCTTGCTAACACTATCAACCAACTTCCCCCTATAAGAGTTCTGGCAAACTTTTTCCAAGCAATCGCACTAGACATTATTTTTCCTGAGGAGGTGGAAAAAGTTTGTCCAATTTCTATCTATTTCTCTATACATCTCTAACGCACCAAACTAAGCATGGGTATTTCTACATGTATGCTACAATAATAAAATACAAGAAAATGTATTTACAAGCAAAGTAGAATCCAAGAGTTGRGGTGCYTCCATGTGTGCTGAGGCGCTAGTCCTCGACCTGTCTGGGCGCTGGTTTCCTCTAGGCCACATGTCCATCCTAGCACGAGCGTGTCCCTGGTCGATGGTCGGTTCGGGTGCTACCATGCTTCTAGGCGATGGTCTATTTGGGTGTGTGCACGCTCCTGGGTGTCGGTCTATCTGGATGTGTGCGTGCTCCTAGACGTTGGTTTGTCTGGTCACTGGCGCACCCCTGCATGCGCGCTCCTAGGCACAATGGGCATGCTATATATATATAACAAAATTCCTTTCTGGTCCATTTTTTTCCTTAACCAGCTAAATCCAATTAAATTAAGGTCTATTAATTTTCTTTTGGTCCCAAACCGAACATTAGGTTTGGTTTTGGATTTGAATAAGAAGAGAACGGATTCTAATTGCTTAAGCCTAAATTAATTAACAAAAACTCTAATTAAATTAAAATGATAAAATTTCACATTTAAGTAACATACTCACACATAGTGCATGAATAAACAATAAATCAAATAAATAAACTATTTATTTTCTAATTGGCACATCGAAATGTTACGGCCTCCAGGTCCTTCCGCTGCAAAATAATCAAATTACTAATAATCATGAACATAATCTAATTAGTAGATTAGAATATAAATTATATAATTTTATAAAGTTTGTTTAAACAGAAAATAAATCTTGTATATTACATTAATAGTGTGGAGATGCTATTTTAGCAAAACTCACTATTATTTAGGAAAAGAGCTCCTTTATGTTGTGATAATAACTAAAATGCCTTTTATAATCCGTTGTGATAGTTCATATAATTATAATAAGATAAAATAAAAATATAAAATGATGAAACTTCTAATGTTCATATCCATATCTAAGATTACTCAAAAGAGTAGAAAAATGTTTCCTCATTGTATAGGAAGTCTAAAATGAACTCAATTAGAGTTCAAGTACAGGATTTAAAATGTTCTAGAAATGCTACAAAATGAACTCAATGTGTAGAGTGATATACTACAAAATGCTATTTAAAATCTTTCATTTATAGTTTCACATTTTCAATTCCAAGTTAGAAAGAAAGATCAAAATATAATATATTTCATTTGTCCTTAATACTCTCTTTCCAATTCTACAATATCGCAAGAAGATAATCTATATAATACTACAATTCTTTTACCTAAATTGTTTATATACACATTAAATAAGACAAAAATAATTTATACATTATATTAGGAGATAATAAATCAATTAAAATTTCAAATACTTTTGAAGTCGGGCACATTCAAATTTTTGTGTCTGGGCGTGTCAATTGGATTGGGTAAGTCGAGTTTGGTCAAGTCTGAGCTCAACCCAATTGGCCACAAGAAAGTTGAACCCGAGTTGAGGTTCTAACTGAGTTCGGCTCGTCTTGAATTTGTTGCAAAAAAAAGATTCAAAATAAAAATTAAATGGAAAAACACTTCAAAAAATTGAAACATCAATCAATAAAATCTAAATGAATCAAATATCATTTATTACACCAAGTAAAATGAATAACATTATAAACATCATTTAGTATTCCATTTCGGATCTTACAAACAATTGTTTTCTAACATGATGAGACTAAGTTAAGAGCTTACAGAGAAATGAGCAAAGTTGTTCAAAGGAGGCTGTCTTAGTTCTGCCTCATATCTTCATTCAGATTTCTTTATATAGACAAGTTTACATACTGTGGATCATTCAATAATTGAGATCGTACAATAATGACTACAGTGAAATTATCCAATAATAGATCTTTTTAAAAGCTATGTCGGCCATTCTTCAAAAGTCTTCAATAATGTCTTCAATAATGTTGTTGTAGGGTCTACTCATAGTCAGAAGTTCTTTTCAGCGAACATATCTTTTCAATAATCTGTTGATCTTATCTTCACGGCATCTTTCTATCACATCTGATTAAAAGAATTCTGGTGGTACTTGAGAAAGTGGTCCACTAAAAGGATCGAACTCTTCTGTTGTAGAATTACCAGGACTATCTTCTTCATCTTTGGCTAATTCTTTGTACATTTTCTCGAGATTCATCTTCATTGCATCCAATTCTTTCTTCTTTTCTTTCTTAGCTTTAGATGATGATGTTGATGAGGGTGATTTCTTTTCAACTCTTTTGGCTTCATCAAATTGAATCCACCATTTGATACAAACAGTCCGTGCAAGTGTTTGATGTCCATATTGATCAGTTGATTTGGAAAATTATCATACTAAAATCCATGGAAACTTCATCTTAAAGAAGAATGACATCTGTTTTTCCTGAAAAGACAAAGTCTTGGAAGGCAATTTCATAAATGAATAATATCTGTCTAATAACTCTGGAGGGAGTATATCAGGAGTAATTCCATAACGATCCCACCAAGAGAAAAACCATCTAGGCATAGGCTCTGGTAAATCTGTTTTAAGTTGGAAGAACCAAGAATGGGTATATGGTCTYATAAATAGAAAATTATTCCATGCTTGAATATAATCAAATTATGTGAAAGTGGGAGGTTTCATATTCAGTTGAGGAGGAAAAGATACGGGAGTAGTTAGTGCAGATGCTTTCCAGTGCTTGGGAGATAGAATCTTGTAAATTTGTACTTTGGAGTAGGCTAATCGCTCACAACCTGGTTTATCTCGATCAGGCTGCATCGCATGTTGAGTTTTGATGGAATCTGTGTAGAGGAGAATAGACTCATACTATACATTAGTTTTCATAGCATTATTTGAAATGAAATAAAAATCTGTTAAGAAGTATTTTGAGAATAGGTCTTTGAAGCTCAAGTCTTCATATTCTTCTTCTATGACAATAATATGTATAGGGCTTTTCTCGGACCAATCTCCTAATTTTAGTTTACTTGGAGATAGCGAAGATGTCTGTGGTAAAGCAGGGAATTCAGCTAATTGGGATGTAATGGCTCCTTTAAAAGTTGATGGAGAGGGAGTATTTGGATTGAATATAGCGGATGATCTATTAACAAATTTAGTTTGGCTTGCTGGTATAAGGGTTCCGAGTATCTGAAATTTATTTTCTGTTGATGATGCTAGTGAAGGGGCTCTTTGTCTATGATTGGGTAAGCGACTCATGGTTATCCTGTAAAAATTCTTTAGTTAGATAATCTAGTAAAGAATTATTTTTTCCCTTAATAAATTCAATATCAAAATCGAAAGCAGATAAAATTGCTTGCCATCTAGCAAAAATCTGTTTAGACACTAGATTTTTAACATCTTTTTCGAAAACATCTTTTGCTGCTTTGCAATCAATTCTTAATAAAAACCTTTTATTAATTAAATCTTCTTGAAATTTAGTAATACATAATACTATAGATAAAATTTCTTTTTTAATAGTAGAATAATTCTTTTGTGCAGAAATCCAAATACCTGAATGATACCTTACCAACTGTTCAATAGCACAATCAGGTAATCTCTGTTTTAGGATACCGCCATAGCCGAGTTCAGAGGCATCCGTTTCAGCCACCATCAGTGCATTCGGATTGGGAATCCCGAGGCAGGGCAAACTCTTAATTAATTCTTTTATCTTTTTTTACAGTATTAGTTTGTTCTTCTGTCCAAGGTACTGCATTTTTTCTAAGTCTTTTAATAATGGTTCAGCTATAATCCTAAGATTTTTAATAAAATCTGATACATAATTTAAATATCCTAAAAATCGTTGTAATTGTTGTTTATCCTTTATTTCATCAGGAAATTTATCTCCAAAATTTATAGCTCTACAAATAGGCTTATAAGTTCCTTGGCTCAATTCATATCCTAAAAATCTACAAGTTGTCTGAAATAATTTCATTTTTYAAGCGGATAATACTAAGACATTTCTTTTAATGGTCTCAAAAAATATATGCAAATATTTAAAATGTTGTTGAATAAAATTTTGGGAATATTAATACATCATCTATATAAACAATACAAAAGTGAGTATATGGAGTAAAAATTTCATTAATCATATTTTGAAATTCTGAGGGAGCATTCTTTAATCCAAAAGGCATCACATTCCATTCATAATGACCAAAAGGAACTGTAAATGCAATTTTATATCTATCTTTCTCTTCTATCTGAATTTGCCAAAATTCAGATTTTAAATCAAATTTACTATATAAATTTGACCCATATGTTCTTTTAAGTAAATCTCGTTTATTAGGTATAGGATACCTAATCCATTGTAAAGCTCTATTTAGAGGTTTATAATTTATAACTAGCCGAGAGGCTCCACGCTCCTTTTCAACTGCATTATTTACATAAAAAGCCGCACAACTCCAAGGTGACTTGGATGGTCTAATTAAACCTTTGTCTAACAAAACCTGTATTTCTTTTTTGCAGTATTCTAACAATTCAGAATTCATTTGAATAGGTCTAGCTTTAGTTGGAATATCTTGATCAGTAAAACCTATTTCATAAGGTAAACTAACAATATGCCTTTTGCGTTCCCAAAATGCATTTGGCAAGTCTGAGCAAACTGATTAATAGATCTTCAAAGTCTTTTATTTGTTTTTTAATCTTATCTGTTTCTAATAATTGCTTTATTTTTTCTATTTTTATTTCTTCTTGAAGATAACTTATTTGTTTAGTTATACAATTTATTCTTTTACTAATAGTAGAATTTTTTTAAATCATTTATCTCTTTTGTTGTAGATGCAGTGACGAATCTAAACATAATATTTTCATCTAATACTCTTGTATGTACACCATCTCTATTTACTGTAAAAGAATAAATCTGAGTAAGAAAAGAAGTTCCTAAGATTATACTCTGAGTCAAATTTTTAACTAAAATAAACGTATTTTTAAAACAAACTTGATTATTACAAATTAAAGCATTAGATAATTTATAATTTACTATTAATTTAGATCCACTGGCGCTATTTAAGCCTTCTTTTGTTTTTTCAAAATATTTTGTAGGTACTAATCCTTCTTGAATGTAGTTTTGATCAGCACCGCTATCTAATAATGCTATTGTGTCTAATACAAATTCATTTCTAATTTTTATATAAATATGAACGTACCATCTTTGTAATTTACTTCAGAGATTAATGAAATATAATCAGTATTAAATACTTCTAAAGTTTTATTTGAATCTTCTAGAATAGGATTTTCTTCTTCAACTATCTTTTGTTTACCTTTATCTTCTTTGACTATATTTGTTAATACTCCTACTTGAAATTGTAATTCTCTTAATTCTCCTTTCAATATATTAATTTCCTGCTGTAAATCTATAATAGATGCTTTATGAGTTTCTTGTTTAAYTCTAGAAGTAATTTTAAATGGTTTAATATCATGTTTATGGACTTCTATTACAATTATATGTTTTAATTTTAATAAATATTCTCTCTTAATTTCATCGTCTTTAATTTTATCTATTAAATCTAAGAAAAATTTCTTATCAGAAGATGAGATTACATTAATACTAGGATAGCAATATCCTATAGTATTAACACAATCTTCATCAGATTCTGTTTCGGATGAACTATTTGCTAACTCATTTATCTGATAATCATCTTCAAGTTCGAACGAAATAACTATATCATTATCTGTATCTTCATGATCTAATAATTTTAATATTTGTTTCTTAATATTTTCATCGAATTCTACATTATTAATTTTTTCTTTTACTTTGCAATTTTTTGCCGTATAGCCTGTTTTTTCACATTTCCAACATTTAGTATTACTTAGAGAACCTGTTCCGGAACTAGTCTGCGTAGAGTCTTTAGAGGAACTTTTCTTAGTTACATTACTTTTTGATTTAGGGAATGTTTTCTTAGAAAGTAAATTATATCTAGATTTCTTTTTATATTCTTTTTCTACTTCAGACTTCCTTTTTATTCTCTTTTTAACTCTGTTAGAAGGAGCACTAATCTTTTCTATAAAAATTGCAAACTGATCACAAAATCCACCTAATTCTTTAGATAACACAGCATTCATGTTGTACTCTATTTGCTAATTTAATATCATTACATAAACTTAATCCTGTGTTGTTTACATAGTTTATTAAATCACCATAAGTTAAATTAGCATATGGCACTACTAGCTTCTCTTATTTTATTTCTAACCTTTTCTGCAAATAATTTTGGTAATCCTGTTAAAAATCTTTCTTTCCAGAATATAGAGTAAGCATCATGTCTAATCATTAATTTATTTAAAAACATATTTTTATACTATCTAAAGTCATGTAATCTTGGACATCTTAAATTTATTAGAATTTCAGAACTTCTCTGTTGAAATTTCTCAGGGTTTCCTAAAAAATGTTTGCATATTGTAAATAATAAAGTATTTTTAGCATCTTGTATAGTAGTGACTGCAGTTACTATCTGTCCAGATTGAGACGTACTTTCTGTTGCATTAAAGATTACTTGTTTAGTTGCAGCTTTAATATTTAACCTATCTATTTCAATTAACACATTATTCCATCATCCTCTAAGAGTTCCCGTAAATCCAGATACTATCATTTCAGCGTCTTCTACATCACCTCTTCCTGTTGATTTATAAGCTGCTATTGCTATACCCATTTCATTTAATAACGTATATATTTGATGTTCTGTTACTCCATCTAAGTTCCAATCATATAGAATATCAGCATTATAATGAAATTGTATACGAGTTTCTTGAAATTGTGTATTTGGGAATGAAGGTCTKGGATAATAATTTCTAGTTTTACTATAGGTTCTACCCATTGTATAATTTTTATTACTTCCTTTTAATTTATTAATACTTAATTCATTTATTTCATTTTCTATTTCTGATTGGCTATTGTCTTTAATAGTCAGATTATTTATATTCTTCCCTTTATCTAAATTTAAGTTTTCTATTTTCTTTGTAATAGCTTTCAATAAATCTGTATTTGTACTTAGTGTAAATTTTTGAGAACTATCAACTTTAAATAATAGCTGTTCAGGGTTAATCTTCTGAGGAGGTTTACTAATAGAAAGACTTTCTAATTTATTTACCTGTTCTGATAAACTATGTAATTTCTAATTTGTATAATTATTCTGTTAATAAATTTTATCTATATCTCTTAGCGTAGGTTGAGAGTCTTCCTTTTTAGTTTTAGGAATTGTTTTAAAAGGACTCGCTATTATTGTATTTCCATCTACATTTAATGCTATTTCAGCTAAAGGATGGTCAACTGAACTAATTATTTTTCCAGAAGTCGTATTCCAATTTTGTACCATATTCACTTCATTATGCTTTTTCCATTGTTCTTGGTTTTTTAAATATCTATCAAGCCAACTAAAAAATTCTAAGTGTAAATGTAACTTGCTCATTTCATCATACTAAACGGTTCTGATATCTTCCCTTTCCCGAYGGGAAAAAGATTTAAAAAACCAATCTCTCTTCATAGTTTTATCATCAGCATAAAACTATTTTCTTAATAAATCTTTATTTAATGGCCAATTATCACTAATTATCATGTTTAATGCAGGTGGTAAGTCAAGGGCCATCTGACTTGCAATTGGACTATAATCTGTAGCTTCTCTCATACTCTGAGATCTAAATGAATATATCGGCTGAGGGATATTTCTATCAAAATCAACACTATGTAATTTTGTTTTATCTTCTTCTTGTATAGAAGAAGATGTTTCTCCTGTAAATCTACTATTAAATTTTCTTTTAGAAAAGTTTAATGATACTGATCCATCACTAAATTCAGTTATGTTAGATAATCTACCTGGTTCAATTCTATTTTCAGGTCTATGACTTATATCTTGTATTTGTTCAAGATTCCAGTTTGAATCATTCTGTAGTAATTCATTCCAAGGTATCGATCTAGGTATATACGTATTTGTATATTTTGTATTAGACTCAAATAACAAAGATTCACCAATTCTAGAAACAATCTTAGCTCTAGGAGCTAAAGTATTCATTACTTTATAATATACTCTATAAACTAACCCTACAGATTTAGATCTGTCTAAAGATAAATTTTTTGTCTGTATGTTAATTGTTAAAGTCTTTAATATATTTTCATCAGTTAAATCTACAGTAAAGCTCGGATAACAATTACTGTAAACTGGTCCATTAGCTACGTTAGATTCTAGCACAGCTAACAGCGAATGTTCAAATTTACTATGTCTAGCATCTCTAAGCATAATTAGTATAGGTATGTCTAAACCAAGTCTAAACATCAGTTTAACAGCAATCTGTACAAGTCCTATATGTAAAAATTTATATTTCTTTCTATGGCTTTCAATACTAGCTTTACTTAATAATTGTATAGTTTCACAATTATTTCTAATTGAAAATGTATGTTCAGATGTTTTAAGAGCATAATCAGTAAAAATCTCAAATGAACCTTTCTGATAAAAAGTCGAGATATCTACTTTAGGTATATTACAATTATGCAAATCTTGTTCTATTTTTGCTATGTTTAGTTCAACTGTATTTACTTCAGATGTATCTTGTAATTCTGATGTAGAGGCAATACTAGGTTTAGAACTATCTACAGATTCTCCTTTAAACAAGTTTAAAGCTTTAGACATCATTTTAACTGTTTACTTATCGAAATCTTAAGAGTTCTAGTGAAGCCTTGCCGGGAGCACCCACTGGGACCACCGCACTCGGGCTGACCATCGGATTTCCAGGGGTTCGCCAACGGACGTTATCTTCAATAGGGACTCCATTGACTCCGTCAGGTAAGAGGGTAGTAGGCAATCCCGAAAGCACTAGGTCCAGCGGCTTCGCGAAAGCGTGGTGTGACTTGGGGGATCCGGAGACATAAGTGTAATGGAGTGCCGTCTCCAGATAGCCTTGGCTTTTGGGAGAGCTAGTTCCATTAACATTTGGTATCAGAGCCAAGTTGCTATTGTTTTCTAAACAGTTTGCTACAGACTTTGTCTTGCACGGTATATAGGCCTTAAGGTGATAACAGTTTTGACTGTTAAAGACCTCTCTATTATTGCTATTAACAGTTGTCCCTCCAGTCGATTGGTTAATCCCAATTCTTCTGGTGTATAGGACGTAATCRTGACGTACTGTGCAGAGACTGAGTTCTAAACCTATACAATTTTCTATTTAAATAGTGTTTATCACTTTAAACATTATTTTACTATTTACTTGACGGAGTCAATGGAGTCCCTGTTGAAGATAACGTCCGTTGGCGAGCCCGTGGAAATCCGATGGTCAGCCCGAATAAGGTAGTCTCAGTGGGTGCTCCCGGCAAGGCTTCACTAGAACTCTTAAGTTTTCGGTAAGTAAACAGTTAAAATGATGTCTAAAGCTTTAAACTTGTTTAAAGGAAAATCTGTAGATAGTTCTGAACCTAGTATTGCCTCTATATCAGAATTACAAGATACATCTGAAGTTAATACAATTGAACTAAACATAGGAAAAATAGAACAAGATTTGCATAATTGAAATATACCTAAAGTAGATATCTCGACTTTTAATCAGAAAGGTTCATTTGAGATTTTTACTGATTATACTATTAAAACATCTGAACATACATTTTCAATTAGAAATAATTGTGAAACTATACAATTATTAAGTAAAGCTAGTATTGAAAGCCCTAGAAAGAAATATAGATTTCTACATATAGGACTTGTACAGATTGCTGTTAAACCGATGTTTAGACTTGGTTTAGACATACCTATACTAATTATGCTTAGAGATGCTAGACATAGTAAATTTAAACATTAACTGTTAGCTGTGCTAGAATCTAACGTAGCTAATGGACCAGTTTACAGTAATTGTTATCCAAACTTTACTGTAGATTTAACTGATGAAAATATATTAAAGACTTTAACAATTAATATYCAGACAAAAAATTTATCTTTAGATAGATTTAAATCTATAGGATTAGTTTATAGAGTATATTATAAAGTAAGCTCCTAGAGCTAAGATTGTTTCTAGAATTGGTGAATCTTTGTTTTTTGAGTCTAATACAGAACATACAAATACGTATATACCTAGATCGATATCTTGGAATGAATTACTACAGAATGATTCAAACTGGAATCTTGAACAAACACAAGATATAAGTCATAGACCTGAAAATAGAATTGAACCAGGTAGATTATCTAACATAACTGAATTTAGTGATGAATCAATATCATTAAACTTTTCTAAAAGAAAATTTAATAGTAGATTTACAGGAGAAACATCTTCTTCTATACAAGAAGAAGATAAAACAAAATTACATATGTTGATTTTGATAGAAATATCCCCCAGCCGATATATTCATTTAGATCTCAGAGTATGAGAGAAGCTACAGATTATAGTCCAACTGCAAGCCAGATGGCCCCTGACTTACCACCTGCATTAAACATGATAATTAGTGATAATTGGCCATTAAATAAAGATTTATTAAGAAAATGGTTTTATGCTGATGATAAAACTATGAAGAGAGATTGGTTTTTTAAATCTTTTTCCCCCCGGGAAAGGGAGGATATCAGAACCGTTTGGTATGATGAAATGAGCAAGTTACATTTACACTTAGAATTTTTTAGTTGGCTTGATAGATATTTAAAAAAKCAAGAACAATGGAAAAAGCATAACGAAGTGAATATGGTACAAAATTGGAATACGACTTCTGGAAAAATAATTAGTTTAGTTGACCCTCCTTTAGCTGAATAGCATTAAATGTAGATGGAAATGCGATAATAGCGAGTCCTTTTAAAACAATTCCTAAAACTAAAAAGGAAGACTCTCAAGCTACGCTAAGAGATATAGATAAAATTTATCAACAGAATAATTATACAAATTAGAAATTACATAGTTTATTAGAACAGGTAAATAAATTAGAAAGTCCTTCTATTAGTAAACCTTCTCAGAAGATTAACCCTGAARAGCTGTTATTTAAAGTTGATAGTTCTCAAAAATTTATATACTAAGTACAGATACAGATTTATTGAAAGCTATTACAAAGACAATAGAAAACTTAAATTTGGATAAAGGGAAGAATATAAATAATCTGACTATTAAAGGCAATAGCCAATCAGAAATAGAAAATGAAATAAATGAATTAAGTATTAATAAATTAAAAGGAAGTAATAAAAAATATACAATGGGTAGAACCTATAGTAAAACTYGAAATTATTATCCTAGACCTTCATTCCCAGATACACAATTTGAAGAAACTCGTGGACAATTTCATTATAATGCTGATACTCTATATGATTGGAACTTAGATGGATTAACAGAACATCAAATATATACGTTATTAAATGAAATGGGTATAGCAATAGCAGCTTATAAATCAACAGGAAGAATGATGTAGAAGCCGCTGAAATGATAGCATCTGGATTTACTAGAACTTTTAGAGGATGGTGGGATAATGTGTTAACTGAAACAGATAGGTTAAATATTAAAGCTGCAACTAAACAAGTAATCTCTAATGCAATAGAAAGTACGTCTCAACCTGGACAGATAGTAACTGCAGTCACTACTATACAAGATGCTACAAATACTTTATTATTTACAATATGTAAACATTTTTTAGGAAACCTTGAGAAATTTCAACAAAGAAGTTCTGAAATTCTAATAAATTTAAGATGTCCTAGATTACATGACTTTAGATGGTATAAAGATATGTTTTTAAATAACTTAATGATTAGACATGATGCTCACTCTATATCCTGGAAAGAAAGATTTTTAGCAGGATTACCAAAATTATTTGCAGAAAAGGTTAGAAATAAAATAAGAGAAGCTAATAATGGAGATATTCCACATGCTAATTTAACTTATGGTGATTTAATAAACTATGTAAACAACACAGGATTAAGTTTATGTAATGATATTAAATTAGCAAATAGAGTACAACATGAAAATGTAGTGTTATCTAAAGAATTAGGTGAATTTTGTGATCAATTTGCAATTTTTACAGAAAAGATTAGTGCTCCTTCTAACAGAGTTAAAAAGAGAATAAAAAGGAAGTCCAAAGTAGAAAAAGAATATAAAAAGAATTTAGTGAAGCTCTCCCTACCTTGAGGTCTCGGGTTCGAAACCTCTCTAGCGTTGGTCAGCCCAGTAAGTCCGTTAGTCAGCCCAAGAAGGATGGTCCCGGTGGGTGGTCCCGTCAGGTGTGAAGTAGGTAATTCCGAAGGCACTGGGTCTTGATTCCCTCGGGCAGAGAGGTCTGGGCGATTACTTAGTAACTTAAGCTTTTGGGATAGCTGGCAATGGTCCAAATCATAGAGCCAAAGCTCCTAAGTAACGGCCCAGACCTCTCCATCCCTTGGTATCAAGACCCAGCACCTTGGTATTACCTACTCCCCACTCCTGAGGGGACCACGTCTTACTGCCAGGACTACCCTCACTTGGGGCTGATCAACGGTCTCACTGCGCTGGCCAACGCCAAAGGAGTTTCAAGCCTTGTGAAAATCCCCCCTTCGGCGGGACTCGAACCTAGGTTGGCTCTGATACCATAAGACAATGGAACCAGCTATCCCAAAAGCTTAAGCTACTAAGTAAGGGCCCAGACCTCTCCACCCGAGGGAATCAGGACCCAGTGCCTTCGGGATTACCTACTTCACACGTGACGGGAGCACCTACCGGGACCATCCTTCTTGGGCTGACCAACACTAGAGAGGTTTCGAACCTGAGACCTCAAGGTAGGTAGGAATTACAGAAACCAATTCACCTAACAGCTTAAGCTATCAGGATACGGCACTCCACCGCTTATAAGCCTCAGAATAGCCCAGGTCCCACTACACTTTCACTTATAAGCCACTCGAACCTACCCCTCACACCTGACGGGACCACGTCTTACTGCCGGGACCACCCTCACCTGGGGCTGACCAACGGTCTCACTGTGCTGACCAACACCAGAGGAGTTTCAACCTTTGTGAAAATCCCACCTTAGGCGGGACTCGAACCTGGGTTGGCTCTGATACCATAAGGCAATGGAACCAGCTATCCCAAAAACTTAAGCTCTTAAGTAACGGCCCAGACCTCTCCACCCCTTGGTAACAGGACCCTGTACCTCGGGATTACCTACTCACCACTCCTGACAGGACCGCGTCTTACTGCCGGGACTACCCTCACCTGGGGCTAACCAACGGTCTCACTGCGCTGACCAATGCCAGACAGGTTTCAAACCCGAGACCTCAAGGTAGGTAGAAATTACAGAAACCAATTCACCTAACAGCCAAGGCTCCTAAGTAACGGCCCAGACCTCTCCACCCCTTGATAACAAGGCCCAGTACCTRGAGATTACCTACTCCCCACTCCTGACGYGACCACATCTTATTGCCGGGACCACCCTTACCTGGGGCTAACCAACAATCTTACTACACTGACCAACTCCAGAGAGGTTTCGAACCCTTGCGAAAATCCCACCTTTGGCGGGACTCGAACCTAGGTTAGCTCTGATACCATAAGGCAATAGAACCAGCTATCCCAAAAGTTTAAGCTATTAAGATACGGCACTCCACCGCTTACAAGCCTCAGGATCTCCTAGGTCCCACCACGCTTATGCACGGCGCCACTCGGACCTACTACCCACACCTGATGCGGTACACGTCTTACTGCGGAGAGACACCTTTAGTGAAAATCCCATATTCGACGGGATTCGAACCTGGGTTGGCTGCTGATACCATAAGGCAATGGAACCAGCAATCCCAAAAGTTAAGCCTGTCAGGATATGGCCCACTCCACGCTTATAAGCCTTAGGAATATCCCAAGTCCCACCACGCTTACGCACGGTGCCACTCGACCTACTTCCCACACCTGACGAGTCCACGTCTTACTGCCGGGACCACCCTCACCTAGGGCTGACCAACGGTCTCACTGTGCTGACCAATTCCAGAGAAGTTTCAACCTTTGCGAACATCCCACCTTCGACAATACTCGAACCTAGTTCGGCTCTGATACCATGAGGCAATGGAACCAGCTATCCCAAAAGCTTAAGCTATCAGGATAAGGCACTCCACCGCTTATAAGCCTCAGGATCTCCTAGGTCCCACCACGCTTACACACGGCGCCACTCGAACCTACTTTCCACACTTGACGGGACCACGTCTTACTGCCGGGACCACCCTCACCTGGGGCTGACCAACGGTCTCACTGCGCTGACCAACGCCAGAGGAGTTTCAAGCCTTGTGAAAATCCCACATTCGACGGGACTTGAACCTTGGTTAGCTTTGATATCATAAGACAATGGAACTAGCTATCCCAAAAGCTTAAGCTATCAGGATATGACACTCTGCTACCTTGAGGTCTCCGGTTCAAAACCTCTCTAGCGTTGGTCAGCCGCAGGTAAGGGTGGTCTCGGCAATAAGACGTGGTCCCGTCAGGAGTGGGGAGTAGGTAATCACGAGGTACTAGGTCCTATTACCAAGGGGTGGAGAGGTCTGGGCCGTTGCTTAGGAGCCTTAGCCTCAGGATCTCCTAGGTCCCATCACGCTTACGCTACTTCACACCTGACGGGACCACCCTTCTTGGGCTGACCAATGCCAGAGAGATTTCGAACCCGAGACCTCAAGGTAGGTAGGAATTACAAAAATCAATTCACCTAACAGCCAAGGCTGTTAGGAGACGGCACTCCGTCACACTTATGTCTCAAGATCCCCCAAGTCCCACCACGCTTGCGCATGGCTGCTAGACCCAGTGCTTTCGGCAAGGCTTCACTAGAACTCTTAAGATCTGTGTAAGTAAATAGTTAAAATGATGTCTAAAGCTTTAAACTTGTTTAAAGAAAAATCTGTAGAAAATTCTGAACTTAATTCTGCATTTACATCTGGATTACATGATACATCTGAAGTAAATACAGTTGAACTTAACATAGCTAAAATAGAACAAGATTTGCGTAACTGGAGATTCTCAGCCTACATTAAAAGATATAGATAAGATTTATCAGCAGAATAATTATACAAATCAGAAATTACATAGTCTTTCAGAACAGGTAACTAAGTTAGAATGTAACACCCCGAATTTTACTTTTATGAATTTTTGTCTGATCTCGTGAAATTTGGGTGCCAACCAGGGTTGGACATTTTATATGATTAATATTTCTTTTAAATTGCGCATTTAATAGGTGCGAAAATATTTTCGTGTCAAATAAGAGTTAGCGTTTGATTAAAGGCTCGACTCGTGAGCCTATTTGTTTGTTAGTTGGAAGTTGGGTTTTTTATCGAAAAGAAGCCCGTTATATTAAATTTACGAATTTTAGGTTAGATTTGGATAGAAAGGCCCGACGGGTTTAGATTACGGCTCAAAATATAAATTTAAAAAAAGGAGAAAAGAAAAGAAAAGAAAAGAAAATATATAAGAAAATAAAAAGAAAGAAAAAGAGAAGAAACGAAAAAGAAAAACCCTAGAAAACTATCTTCTCCTTCCTGCTGCTGCTGCCGCCACCGCCGCCACCGCCATTCTCCCTCTGCAGACCCGACGCTGCTCGTCGTGGTTTTCGCAGCTTCTCCTTCTCTTTCCTTTCCTCCACGGCCGGCGCTTGAAGTGGCCACTGTGCCATAGTTTGCGATCGGTCATCGTAGCGCGTCGCTGCTCGAACGTCACTGCCAGGCGCACACGGACATCGCCTGCTCTCTCTTCTCCGATTCCCTCTCGCTCTCGGACTCGCCAGCGTCGACCCAACCATTCCAAATCCGGTAAGCCACCTTCTCCTTCTCCTTCTTCCCAGCACGATCAAATCTACACGATCATCCGCCAAATCTACCGCCGTTGCCTTCCTTCTCTGTAGGAACAATCGATCTACGCAACACCCTCGCCAGATTTGCCGCCGTCGTCTCCTTCTCTATAGGAGCGACCCGTTCCGTGCGACATCGTTGCCGGACCTGACATCGTTATTTTCCTCTCTCTGCTCAATGTTTTCTTGCTGACAGAAACTGACCTCTTGCTGTCGACCCTCGCTGCTCGGCGCAACCAGAGCTGTCGCAGCGTACTCCATCTACTCGACGAATTTCCCCTCAAAAACAGAAGCTAAACTTTACAGATTGGCCGTCATTTTGGTCTCTGTTTTGCTGCCACATCGCCGGTTATTTCCTTGCCGTCGGCCAGTTGCCGGAAGTCGACAGAAATATTYTGATTGGCTGAGACAAATTCTGGTCCAGAACAAGGCCGGTACAGTAGTGCCAAACCCACCAGTGCCCAGCAAGCACAGACGCCCAGTGAGATGTGGTCCCGTCAGTTGTGGGGAGTAGGTCAGCCCCAGGTGAGGGTGGTCCCGGCAGTAAGATGTGGTCTCGCTAGTTGTGGGGAGTAGGTCCCAGTGGCACTGTGCGTAAACMTGGTGGGACCTGGGAGATCCTGAGGCTTATAAGCGGTGGAGTGCCGTATCCTGATAACTTAAGCTTTTGGGATAGCTGGTTCCATTGCTTTATGGTATCAGAGACAACCGAGGTTCGAGTCCTGCCGAAGGTGGGATTTTTGCAAAGGTTGAAACTCCTCTGGCGTTGGTCAGCACAGTGAGACCGTTGGTCAGCCCCAGGTGAGGGTGGTCCCGACAGCAAGACATGGTCCCGTCAGGTGTGGGAAGTAGGTCCGAGTGGCGCCGTGCGTCTCATAAGGTAATGGAACTAACTATCCCAAAAGCTTAAGCTATCAGGATACGGCACTCCACCGCTTATAAGCCTCAGGATCTCCCAGGTCCCACCATGCTTACGCACTGCGCCACTCGGACCTACTTCCCACACCTGACGGGACCATGTCTTACTACCGGGACCACCCTCACCTYGGGCTGACCAACGCCAGAGGAGTTTCAACCTTTGCMAAAATCCCACCTTCGGTTGGACTCGAACCTGGGTTGGCTCTGATATCATAAGGTAATGGAACCAAGTATCCCAAAAGCTTCAGCTGTTAGGTGAATTGGTTTTTGTAATTGCTACCTACCTTGAGGTCTCGGGTTCAAAACCTCTCTAGCGTTGGTTAGCCCAGTAAGTCCGTTGGTCAGCCCAAGAAGGGTGGTCCCAGTGGGTGGTCTCGTCAGGTGTGAAGTAGGTAATCCCGAAGGCACTGGGTCCTGATACCCTCTGGTGGAGAGGTCTGGGCCGTTACTTAGTGGCTTAAGCTTTTGGGATAGCTAGTTCCATTGCCTTATGGCATAAGAGCCAACTCAGGTTCGAGTCCCGCCAAAGGTGGGATTTTAACAAGGCTTGAAACTCCTAAGGCATTGGTCAGCGCAGTGAGATCATTGGTCTGCCCCAGGTGAGGGTGGTCCCGTCAGTAAGACTGGTCCCGTCAGGTGTGGGAGTAGGCCCGAGTGGTGCCGTGCATAAGCATAAGGCAATGGAACCAGCTATCCTAAAAGCTTAAGCTATCAGAAATACGGCACTCCACCGCTTATAAGCCTTAGGAGCTCCCAGGTCCCACCATGCTTACGCACGGTGCCACTCGGACCTACTTCCCACACCTGACGAGACCACGTCTTACTGCCAGGACCACCCTCACCTGGGGCTGACCAACAGTCTCACTGCGCTGACTAACGCCAGAGGAGTTTCAAGCCTTGTGAAAATCCCGCCTTCTGCGGGACTTGAACTTAGGTTGGCTCTGATACCATAAGGCAATAAAACTAGATATCCCAAAAGCTTCAGCTATCAGGATACGACACTCCACCGCTTATAAGCCTCAAGATCTCTGGGATATTTGCAAAGGTTGAAACTCCTATGGCGTTGGTCAGGGTAGTGAGACCGTTGGTCAGCCCCAGGTGAGGTTGGTCCCGGTAGTAAGACGTTGTCCAGTRAGGTGTGGGAAGTAGGTCCGAGTGGCGCAGTGCGTAAGTGTGGTGGGACCTGGGAGATCCTAAGGCTTATAAGTGGTGGAATGCCGTATCCTGATAACTTAAGCTTTTGGGATAGTTGGTTCCATTGCCTTTGAGTATCAGAGCCAACCCAATTTCGAATCCTGCCTTCGAAACTCCACTAACGTTAGTCAGCCCGTAGAAATCCGATGGTCTGCCCCAGGTAAGGGTGGTCCCGGTGGGTGGTCCCGTTAGGAGTGGGGAGTAGGTAATCCTGAGGTACTGGGTCCTGATACCAAGGGGTGGAAAGGTCTGGGCCGTTACTTAGTAGCTTAAGCTTTTGGGATAGTTGGTTCCATTGCCTTATGGTATCAGAGCCAACCCAGCTTCGAGTCCCGCCGAAGGTGGGATTTTCACAAAGATTGAAACTCCTCTGGGGTTGGTCAGCACAGTGAGACCGTTGATCAGCCCCAGGTAAGGATGGTCCCAGTAGTAAGACGTGGTCCCGTCAAGTGTAAGGAGTAGGTCCAAGTGGCGCCATGCGTAAGCGTGGTGCGACCTGGGAGATCCTGAGGCTTATAAGTAATGGAGTGCTGTATCTTGACAGCTTAAGCTTTTGGGATAACTGGTTCCATTGCCTTATGGTATCAGAGCCAACCCAGGTTCGAGTCCCGCCGAAGGTAGGATTTTCACAAAGGTTGAAACTCCTCTGGCATTGGTCAGCGCAGTGAGACCGTTGGTCAGCCGCAGGTAAGAGTGGTCCCGTCAGGTGTGAGAAGTATGTTCGAGTGGCGCTGTGCTTAAGCGTGGTGGGACCTGGGAGATCCTGAGACATAAGTGATGGGGTGTGTCTACCTACCAGCCTTAGCTGTTAGGTGAATTGGTTTTTGTAATCCCTACCTACCTTGAGGTCTCGGGTTCGAAATCTCTCTGGCGTCGGTCAGCGCAGTGAGACCGTTGGTCAGCCCCAAGTGAGGGTGGTCCTGGCAGTAAGACGTGGTCTTGTCAAGAGTGGGGAGTAGGTAATCCCGAGGTACTGGGTCCTGATACCAAGGGGTAGAGAGGTCTGGGCTGTTACTTAGGAGCCTTGGCTGTTAGGTGAATTAGTTTTTGTAATTCCTACCTATCTTGAGGTCTCGGATTCGAAACCTCTCTAGCGTTGGTCAGCGTAGTGAGACCGCTGGTCAGCCCTAGGGGAGGGTGGTCCCGACAGTAAGACGTGGTCCCGTCAGGCGTGGGGAGTAGGTAATCCCGAGGTACTAGGTCCTGTTACCAAGGGGTGGAGAGGTCTGGGCCGTTACTTAGGAGCCTTGGCTATTAGTGAATATAAGGCAATGGAACCAGCTATCCCAAAAGCTTAAGCTGTCAGGATACGGCACTCCACCGCTTATAAGCCTCAGGATCTCTCAGGTCCCACCATACTTACGCACGGCGCCACTCGGACCTACTTTCCACACCTGACGGGACCGCGTCTTACTACCAGGACCACCCTCACCTAGGGCTGACCAACAATCTTACTGCGCTGACCAACGCCAGAGGAGTTTCAACCTTTGCGAAAATCCCACTTTCGGCGGGACTCGAACCTGGGTTGGCTCTGATACCATAAGGTAATGGAACCAGTTATCCTAAAAGCTTAAGCTTTTGGGATAGCTGGTTCCATTGCCAAAGCCAACCAGGTTAGACTCCCTTCGCCTGGTTTCCTCGCACTGCTTAAACTTAATAGCACAAGGATGCTTAGTAGGGAAGAGGAGGAGTAATCAGTCCAGCTGCGGAAGCGYGGTGGGACCTGAAGGGTTATGGGGCCTAACGGGAGGACCCACTGGAAGTGGAGAGGAAACCTAGGGGCATATGAGAGATAGAAGTGATGGGGTGTGTCTACTTACCAGCCTTGGCTCTTAGGTAAGATGGCCACGCATCATGTATGGTATCAGAGCCAACTGGGTTCGACTCCTTTTGCCTGGTTTCCTCACACCGCTAAAATCGAACAGCACAGGGATGCTTAATAGGGAGGAGGAGGAGTAATCAGTCCAYCCGCAGAAGCGGGGTGGGGCCTGAAGGGTTATGAGGCCCAACGGGAGGCCCCACTGGAAGTGGAGGGGAGACCTAGGGGCATATGAGAGATATAAGTGATGGGGTTCGACCCCTTTAGAGGCCCGCTGTCTCAAGCATGGCACTTTTACTAAAAAGAAAAAGGTCATCTGTTTCTCCATTTCTGTAGCAAATTTAGAAGGCATCTTCATAAAAGAGTCATATCTGTTAAGCATTTCTGGAGAAATAATGTTTGGAGTAATACCAAACTTTTCCCACCATTCATAGAACCATCTTGGAATAGGAGTGGGCAAATCAATCTTCAGTTGAATTAGGTTCAGAATTTTCTATAAAAACTATGATTGGGTTAAGGCTTGAAATCTATTCTGTTGTATAGGTGTGGGAGCTCGAGGTCTACTCATGTTTATCCTGTAAAAATTCTCTTGTCAGATAATCAGGCAAAGAATTATTTTTTCCCTTAATAAATTCTATATTAAAATCGAAAGCAYATAAAATAGCTTGCCTTCTAGCAAAAATTTGTTTAGAAACTAAATTTTTAACATCCTTTTCTAAAACATCTTTAGCAGCTTTACAGTCAATTCGTAATAAAAAATTTTTTATTAATTAAATCATCTTGAAATTTAGTAATGCATAAAACTATTGATAAAATTTCCTTTTTAATAGTAGAATAATTTTTCTGTGTAGAAATCTAAATACRTGAGTCGTACCTTACCAACTGTTCTATAGTAGAGTCAGGTAATCTCTGTTTTAAGATACCTCCATAGCCAAGCTCCGAGGCATCCGTTTCAACCACCATTAGTGCATTCGGCTGTGGTATTCCAAGGCATGGCAAACTCTTAATGAATTCTTTAATTTTTTTAACAATATTAGTTTGTTCATCAGTCCATGCAGGTGCATTTTTCCTTAGTCTTTTATATAATGGTTCTGCTATTATTCTTAAATTTTTTATGAAATCAGAAACATAATTTAAACAACCTAAGAATATTTGTAATTGTTGTTTATCTTTAATTTCATCAGGAAACTTATCACCAAAACTAATTGCTCTACAAATTAGTTTATAAGTTCCTTGACTTAGTTCATGGCCTAAAAATCAATATGAGGTCTGAAATAATTTCATTTTTGATGCAAATAATACTAATCTATTTCTTTTTATAATTTTAAAGAATATGTGCAGATGCTTAAAATGCTGTTCTATTGACTTAGAAAAGACTAACACATCGTCAATATAGACAATGCAAAAATGCATATAAGGAGTAAAAATATCATTCATCATATTTTGAAATTCAGAAGGTGCATTTTTTAAACCAAAGGGCATTACATTCCATTCGTAATGTCCAAAAGGTACTGTAAAAGCAGTCTTATACCTATCCTGTTCAACTATCTGAATTTGCCAAAATCCAGATTTCAAATCAAACTTGCTAATAATGGAGATATTTCTTATGCTAGTTTAACTTATAGTGATTTGATTAATTATGTAAATAACACAGGTTTAAGTTTATGCAATGATATTAAGTTAGCAAACAGAGTACAACATGAAAATGCGATTTTATCTAAGGAATTAGGAGGATTTTTCGACCAGTTCGCAATATTTACTGAAAAGATTAGTGCCCCTTCTAACAGAATAAAAAAAAATTAAAAGAAAATCTAAAGTAGAAAAAGAGTATCAAAAATCTAGATATAAATTACCTTCTAAGAAAACATATTCTAAATCTAAAAGTAGTTGGTTGGAGGTAATGCAGGAAAATCAGCTAATTTAGAGGTAATGGCTTCTTTAAAGTTTGATGGAGAGGGAGTTTTTGGATCAAATAAGGCAGAAGATCAGTTAACGAATCGGGTTTGACTAGCTGGGGTAATAGTACCAAGTATTTGAAATTTATTATCTGTTGAGGTAGAAGGAGAAGGGGCTCTTTGTCTAGGATTCGCGAGTCGACTCATGCTTATCCTGTAAAAATTCACGAGTTAGATAGTCTGGCAAAGAATTATGTTTTCCTTTAATAAATTCAATGTCAAAATCAAAAGCAGATAAAATTGCTTGCCATCTAGCAAAAATATGTTTAGAAACTGAATTCTTAACATCTTTTTCTAAAATATCTTTTGCAGCTTTACAGTCAATGCGGTAATAAGAATTTTTTGTTAATTAAATCATCTTGAAATTTTGTAATACATAACACTATTGAAAGCATTTCTTTTTTAACAGTAGAATATTTTTTCTGATGTTGTATTCCAATTTTTAACCATATTTACTTTATTATTAGTTGTTTGTACCATATTAACTTCATTATTAGTTTTAGCAAATAACTTAGGTAAGCTTGCTAAAAATCTTTCTTTCAAGAATATTGAACTAACATCATGTCTAATCATTAGTTTATTTAGAAACATATCTTTATACCATCTAAAATCATGTAACCTAGGACATCTTAAATTAATTAATATTTCAGAACTTCTCTATTGGAATTTCTCTGGATTACCTAAGAAATGTTTACAAATAGCAAATATTAATGTATTTGTAGCATATAAGGCAGTGGAACCAGCTATCCCAAAAGCTTAAGCTATCAGAATACGGCACTCCACTGCTTATAAGCCTCAGGATCCCCCAGGTCCCACCATGCTTTCGCACGGCGCCACTCGGACCTACTRCCCACACCTGACGYGACCACATCTTACTGCTGGGACCACCCTCACCTGGGGCTGACCAACGCTAGAGGAGTTTCAACCTTTGCGAAAATCCCACCTTCGGCGAGACTCGAACCTGGGTTAGCTCTGATACCATTTGGCACAAGGAGGATCGTATCATAAATAAAAGTCTAAACAGTTTAAGRAGAGAGAACTCACAAGGGATTGTTCAAAGGTTGGTAAGTTCTGCCGTTCTCATTTCATTCATTCAATTTATAAACTCAGTTACACACTGTAGATCAGTACAATAATTGTAACTTTAATAAAGCATACAGTGAAAGCTATTACATTATGATTGCTTTTTCTAAAGGTGTTGTCCATCAGTAAAAGTTGTCGGCCATCAACTAAAATCTTGACAAAAGATTCTTCAGTGTACCTTTCGTCGTCAAAAGTCTCTTTAGTGCAGCAGCTTTTATTGTAGGTTCACATGCTGTTGTAGGAATCTGTCATTTTATCACATGGTCTTTGTCTTTATTTTTCAAAAAAGTCACCAAAGCATTCGGGAGGCATCTGTGATAAGGGACCACCGAATGGATCAGATTCTTCTGTAGTAGAATTCTCTGGACGGTCTTCTTTAGCCAATTCTTTATACATCTTTTCAAGATTCTTTTTCATCTCATCCAATTCTTTTCGCTTTTCTTCTTTAGCCTTTGATGAAGATYTTGACGAAGGGGATTTCTTTTCAGTTCTTTTGGCTTCATCAAATTGAATCCACCATTTAATTCGTACTGTTCTAGCAAGTGTCTCATGTCCATACTGGTTTGTTGACTTTGTGAACTGCCATACAAGTATCCATGGAAACTGCATTTTGAAAAAGAAAGACATCTGTTTTTCTTGAAATGATAATGTTTTTGAGGGCATTTTCATGAAAGTATAATATCTGTCAAGAAATTCAGAAGGTAATATATCAGGTGAAATTCCATACTTGTCTCACCATTGGTAGAACCATCGAGGAATAGGGTCAGGTAAATCTGTTTTAATTTGGAAGAACCAAGAATGTGTATAAGGTCTGATGAAGAGAAAATTTTCCCAAGCTTGGATATAATCAAAATATGTAAAAGTGGGTGGCTTCATATTCAGTTGAGAAGGAAATGATATGGGTGTTGTCAGTGAAGAGGCTTTCCAATATTTTGGTGAAAGAATTCTTTTAATCTGGACTTTCGAATAAGCTAATCGGTCACAACCTGATTTATCGCGATCAGGTTACATGGCATGCTGTACAATGATTGAATTTGTGTATAAGAGAATGGATTCATACCAAACATTAGTTTTCATAGGGTTATTGGAAATATAATAAAAATCAGCTAGGAAATATTTGGAGAATAAGTCTTTAAAACTCAATTCTTCAAATTCTTCTTCAATGGCAATTATCTGTATAGGACCTTTTTCAAACCAATCGCCTACTTTCATTTTTTCTGTGGCAGCGGTTGGAGGTAGGGCAGGAAAATCAGCTAACTTTGTGTGATGGCTTCTTTAAAGTTTGATGGTGAAGGAGTTTTAGGATCAAATAAGGCTGAAGATCTGTTGACAAATCTAGTTTGACTAGCTAGGGTCATAGTACCAAGTATTTGAAATCTGTTATCTGTTGAAGTACAGGGAGACGGGGCTCTCTGTCTAGGATTGGGTAGTCGACTCATGCTTATCCTGTAAAAATTCACGAGTGAGATAGTCTGGTAAAGAATTATGTTTTTCTTTAATATATTCTATATCAAAATCAAAGGCAGATAAAATAGCTTGCCATCTAGCAAAAATATGTTTAGAAACTAGATTTTTAACATCTTTTTCTAAAACATCTTTTGCAGCTTTACAGTCAATTCGTAGTAGAAAAATTTTTGTTAATTAAATTATCTTGAAATTTCGTAATACATAAAACTATAGAAAGCATTTCCTTTTTAATAGTAGAATATTTTTTCTGTGCAGAAATCCAAATACCTGACTGATATCTTACTAACTYTTCAGTAGAAGAATCTYGTAATCTTTGTTTGAGGATACCGCCATAGCCGAGCTCCGAGGCATCCGTTTCAACCACCATGAGAGCATCAGGGTGAGGAATCCCAAGACAAGGCAGACTCTTAATTAATTCTTTAATTTTCTTAACTACTTGAGTATGTTCATCAGTCCATGGAGGTGAATTCTTTCTAAGTATTTTATATAACGGTTCAACAATAATTCTTAAGTCTTTAATAAAATCAGATACATAATTTAAACATCCTAAAAATCTTTGTAATTGTTGTTTTTCTTTTATTTCATCAGGGAATTTTTCACCAAAACTAATTGCTCTACAAGTCGGCTTATWAGTTCCTTGACTCAGTTCATGTCCTAAGAATCTACAAGTAGTTTGGAATAATTTCATCTTGGATGCAGATAATACTAATCCATTTCGTTTAATGGTTTTAAAGAAAATATGCAAATGTTTAAAATGTTGTTCAATAGATTTGGAGAATACAAGTACATCATCAATATATATAATACAAAAATCAATATAATGAGTAAATATATCATTCATCATATTTTGAAATTCTGAAGGAGCATTTTTTAATCCAAAGGGCATTACATTCCATTCATAATGTCCAAACGGTACTGTAAAAGCAGTTTTATATCTATCTTTTTCTTCAATTTGTATTTGCCAAAATCCAAATTTAAGATCAAATTTACTATATAAATTTGCACTATAGGTTCTTGTTAATAAGTCTCGTTTATTCGGTATAGGGTACTTAATCCATTGTAAAGCTTTGTTTAACGGCTTATAATTAATTACTAATCTCGGAGTTCCACGCTCTTTCTCTGCAGCATTATTTACATAGAATGCAGCACAACTCCAAGGTGACTTAGAGGGTCTAATCAAATTTTTCTCTAATAAAGTCTGTATTTCTTTCTTATAGTATTCTAATAATTCAGCATTCATTTGAATAGGTCTAGCTTTAGTGGGTATATCGTTATCTGAAAATCCTTCTTCATAAGGTAAGCTAACTATATGTTTCTTACGTTCCCAAAAGGCATTTGGTAAATCTGAACAAACTTCTTTTATTAACAACTCTTCAAATTGTTTTAATTGAGTTTTTACCTTTTCTGTTTCTAATAATTGCTTAATTTTTTCTAATTTTATTTCTTCTTGTAAATAATTTATTTGTTTAGTTATCAAATTTATTCTTTTACTAATAGTTGAATCTTTTAAGTCATTAATTTCTTTAGTAGTGGGTGCTATAACAAATCTAAAAATAATGTCTTCATTTAAAACTTTAGTATGAACACCTTCTCTATCTACAGTAAACGGGTAAATCTGTGTAAGGAAAGGAGTTCCTAAGATTATACTCTGAGTCAAATTTCTCACCAAAATAAATGTATTCTTAAAACAAATCTGATTATTGCATACTAATGCATTAGATAATTTATAATTAACTAACAGTTTAGAACCATTGGCACTGTTTAATCCTTCTTTTGTTTTCTCAAAATATTTTGTTGGAACTAACCCTTCTTGAATACAATTCTGATCAGCTCCACTATCTAATAAAGCTATAGTATCTAATATAAACTCATTTCTTATCTTAATATAGATATGTACATACCATCGTTGATAATTTACTTCAGATATTAAAGAAATAAAATCAGTATTAAATACTTCTAATGACTTTTCTGGTTTTTCTATCTTTTCTGTAGGAGTTTCTGCTTCTATTTCCTTTTGTTTATTTGCCTCATCTTCTTTTAATTTTGTTGTTAGAATTCCTACTTGAAATTGTAATTCTTTTAATTCTCCTTTTAAAGTATTAATTTCTTGTTGTAAATCTGTGACAGTTACTTTATTTATTTCTGGTTTAAATCTAGAAGTAATCTCGTTAAAGTTGAATGGTTTTATATCATGCTTATGGACTTCAGAAACAATTATATCMTTTAATTTTAATAAATACTCTTTTTTAATTTCATTATCTTGAATTTTATCAATAAGTTCTAAAAAGAATTTTTTATCAGATGAAGAGATTACATTAATACTAGGATAGCAATATCCTATTGTATTAACACAATCATCTTCTGATTCACTCTCAGATGTACTATCAYCTAATTCATTGATCTGATAATCATCTTCAAATTCTYAAGAACTAATTATATCTATATCAGTGTCTTCATAATCTAAAATTTCTAATATTTATTTGTTAACATTTTCATCTAATTCCAATAAGCTAACCTTTTCTTTTACTTTACAATTTTTTGCCGTATGGCCTGTTTTACCACATTTCTAACATTTAATATTACTTAAAAATCCTGTTCCAGAACTGCTAGGCTTAGAGTCTTTTGAAGAGCTTTTCTTAGTTAAACTACTTTTAGATTTTGAAAATGTTTTTCTAGAGGATAAATTGTACTTAGATTTCCTTTTATAATCTTTTTCAAATTTAGATTTTTTCTTATTCTTTTTTCTAACTCTATTAGAAGGAGCACTAATCTTTTCAGTTGAAAATAGGCAAACTGATCACCAAAATCACTAATTCTTTAGACATATTAGATTTTCATGCGAATCTAATTAGCTCTAATGTCACTTACATAAGTTATCCTGTTGTTATTAATATAATTATTAAATCTCCATATGTTAATGGTAGGTGTAGGGAATATCTCGTTATTAGCTTCTCTATCTTATTTCTACCTTTTCTGCAAATAGTATTTTAGGTTAATTCCTGCCATAATCTTCTTTCCAGAACTAAGTGAGCATCATGTCCTTTATCATTAATTTAGTTAACAAACATATCTTTTATACCATTCTAAATCCATGTAATCTAGGGGACACCTTAATTAATTAATATTATTCTGAAACTACGCGTGAATTTCTCTGGATTTCCTTAAAAAATGTTTACATATAGTATAAAGGCAAAGTATTAGTTGATATCTGGTAGAGTACTAAGTGTGACTTTTGTCAGGCTGAGAAGTACTTTTTCGCATTAGGGTAACACTATATGTTTAGTAGCAGTGCTTTACTATGCAGGTTTTTCCCAGCATTGTTAAAAATCATTATCCCACCACTCGGAGAGAACAGTAAAACTGTATTATCATACTCTGCAGCTTCTGTATCACTTCTTCCTATAGACTTATATGCAGCTACAGCTATACCCATTTCATTTAATAATGTATAAATTTGATGTTCAGTTAACCCATCTAAATTGCAATCATATAAAGTATCTGTATTATAATGAAATTGTCCACGAGTTTCTTCAAATTGAGTATCAGGAAAGGAAGGTCTAGGATAATAATTTCTAGTTTTTGAATATGTTCTTCCCATTGTATATTTTTTATTAGTTCCTTTTAATTTATTAATACTAAGTTCATTTATTTCATTTTTTATTTCATTTATTTCAGATTCTGATTGACTTTCTTCTTGTGTTTCTAGAATATTTATATTTTTACCTTTATCTAAATTTAATTTTTCTATTTTTTTTGTTATAGCCTTTAATAAATCTGTATCTGTACTTAGTGTAAATTTCTGAGAACTATCTAGCTTAAATAATGGTTGATCAGGGTTTATTTTCTGTGTTGGTTTACTTAAGGCAGAGGGGCTTTCTAATTTAGTTATCTGTTCAGACAGATTATGTAATTTTTGATTAGTATAATTATTCTGTTGATATATTTTATCTATATCTTTTAAGGTTGGGGGAGAGTCTTCTTTACGAATCTTTGGTATAGTCTTAAATGGGCTAGCTATCATAGTATTTCCATCTATAGTTAAAGCTATTTTGGCTAATGGAGGATCAGTAGAACTAACTACTTGTCCTGATGTTGTAGTCCAATTTTTAACCATATTTACTTCATTATTAGTTTGTACCATATTTATATCATTATTAGTTTCAATGTTATATTTTTTTTCATTGTTCTTGGTTTTTTAAATATCTGTCTAACCAACTGAAAAATTCTAAATGAATATGCAACCTGTTCATTTCATTCTACCAAGCGGTTCTAATAGCCTCTCTTTCCCGGGGGGAAAAAAATTTAAAAAACCAATTTCTTTTATCAGTTTTATCATCAGTATAAAACCATTTTCTTAATAATTCTTTATTTATATGCCAATTATCACTAATAAGTATATTCAATGCATGTGGTAAGTCAGGGGCCATTTGACTTGCAGTCGGACTAAAGTCTACTCCAGAGATTGGTATGAAGCTGTTTTGCTACAGACAAAGTCAATAGAAGTCCAACATGCCATGCAGCCATATAGAGATAAGCCTGGTTGTGAAAGGCTGGCTTATTCAAAAGTTCGTATAATCCAAATTTTATCAGCAAAAACCTGGAAGACCACTCAACTGACGACACCTGTTGCTTTTCCAACAAACTTGAACATGAGATCGTCAACATTTACCTACTTTGACTATATACAGGCCTGGTCAAACTTTCGACTGGTGAGACCATATGCCCATTCGTGGTTTATTCAACTGAAGACAGATTTACCAAATCCTATGCCTAGATGGTTTGCAGATTGGTGGAACAAATTTGGCATTGATCTAATGATTCTACCTAAAGAAATCTACGACAGATATGCTTCCTTTATGACTACTTTCATCAAGATTTAGTTCAACAATTGAGAAACAGATAACTTTCTTTCTCATGACAAAGTTTCCATGGATACTGATGCGGCAGTATTCGAAAGGAACAGATAATTATAGACAGATGGGACTTGTCAGAATTGTGAAGACCAAATGGCGAACACAGTTTGATGAACAAAAAAGGAATACACAGAGTGCAACAAAGTCTACATCAAGTCATCAAAGTCGAGAAGATAAAAAGAAAGAATTGGAAGAAATGAAAAAAAATCTAGAAAAGATGTATGCTGATTTGATCAAAAGTGAAGATGATTCTCCAACGCATTCTGCAACAGATGATTTCGATCCATATGGTGGACCCTTTCATAGACACCTTTCTGAAGAACCATGTGATTAAAGATATTGGTAGACAGCTACATGTGAAGAAAGAATGAAAAGAAAGATGAACAGAAGAAACTTTTGACCAAGATCATGCCATTATCAGAAGACGACAGAAAGACAATAGATAGTGGACTGAAAAGAAGATTTAATCTTATCAGCAAGGAATCTTTTACATGATTGTACTGAATAATTGTAAACAGTATTTTTTGTAATCGTCTATATAAGAAATGAAATGAATTGAAGAGGGCAGAATTTGAAGCCTTRCTTTGAACAATCTTTCTGCGTAAGGTATATCTTTATACCATCTAAAATCATGCAGTCTAGGACATCTTAAATTAATTAATATTTCAGAGCTTCTTTGTTGAAACTTTTCTGGATTTCCTAAAAAATGTTTGCAAATAGAAAATATTAATGTATTCGTAGCATCTTCTACTGTAGTATAAGCTGTTACTATTTGTCCAAGCTGTGAAGTACTTTTATGAGCATTTGTTATTARTTGTTTAGTGGCTTGTCTAATACTTATTTTTTCATTTTCAGTTAACATATTTTCCCACCATCCTCTAAGTGATCCCGTAAATCCTGATATTATCATTTCAGCGGCTTCTACATCTGATTTACCTGCTGACTTATAAGCAGATATCGCTATTCCCATTTCAATTATTAATGTATATATCTGATGTTCAGTTAAGCCATCTAAATTCCAATCATATAATGTATCAGGGTTATAATGAAATTATCGTCTTACTTCTTCAAATTGTACATCAGGAAAAGACAGTCTAGGATAATAATTCCTTGTTTTACTTTAAGTTCTTCCCATAGAATATTTTTTATTATTACTTGTCTTTAATTTATTTATACTTAATTCATTAATTTCATCTTCAGATTGTTCATCATTTTTAACTATTACATTATTAATATTTTTACCTTTATCTATATTTAAAGATTCTAATTTTTTAATTATTTCCTTTAATAAAYCATTTTCACTTTGCATTTTAAAATTCTGAGTACTTTTTAATTTAAACAAAGGCTGTTCAGGGTTAATCTTTTGTGGTAATTTACTAATAGAAGGGCTTTTTAATTTACTAACCTGTTCAGACAAACTATGTAATTTGACAGAAATATACCACAACRTATATACTCATATAGATCACATAGTATGAGAGAGTCTACATCAGACTTTAGCCCGACAGCAAGTCAGATGGCACCTGACTTACCCCCATCATTAAAAATGATTATTAATAGTAATAAGTCTTCAAACTCTTTTATTTGTGTTTTAATCTTATCAGTTTCTAATAGCTGCTTAATTTTTTCTATCTTAACTTCTTCCTGAAGATAACTTATTTGTTTACTAATACAATTAATTCTTTTACTAATAGTAGAATCTTTTAAATCATTAATTTCTTTTGTAGTAGGTGCAGTTACAAATCGAAATATTATATCTTCATCTAACATTCTCGTATGTACACCATCTCTATCTACTGTAAATGGATAAATTTGTGTAAGGAAAGTAGTTTCTAAAATAATACTCTGAGTCAGATTTCTAACTAAAATAAAAGTATTTTTAAAACAAATCTGATTATTACAAATTAAATCATTAGATAATTTATAATTAATTATCAGTTTAGATCCACTAGCAGAATTTAATCCTTCTTTAGTTTTTTCAAAGTATCTGTAAGTAAAAATTGTTTAAAGGAAAATCTGTAGAAAATTCTAAACTTAATTCTGCATCRACATTTGGATTACATGATACATCTGAAGTAAATACAGTTGAACTTAACATAGCTAAAATAGAACAAGATTTGCATAACCGAAATATATCTAAAGTAGATGTGTCTACTTTTTATCAAAAAGGTTCTTTTGAGATATTTATTGATTATGCTATTAAGACATCTGAACATACGTTTTCAATTAGAAATAATTGTGAAACTATACAATTATTAAGCAGAGACAGTATATTACATCATAAAAAGAAATATAGATTTCTTCATATAGGTCTTGTACGGATTCCTGTTAAACCAATGTTTCGAGTTGGTTTAGACATACCTATATTAATTATGCTTAGAGATGCTAGACATAGTAAGTTTGAATATTCGCTGTTAGCTGTGTTAGAGTCTGACGTAGCTAATGGTCCAGTATATAGTAATTGTTATCCAAATTTTACTATAGATTTAACAGATGAAAATATATTAAAAACTTTAACAGTAAATATTCAGACAAAACACTTTTCTTTAGATAGATCTAAATCAATAGGATTAGTTTACAGAGTTTATTATAAAGTGATGAACACTTTAGCTTCGAGAGCTAAAATTGTTTCAAGAATAGGTCAATCATTATTATTTGAATCTAATACAGAGCATACAAACACATATATACCTAGATCTATACCTTGGAATGAATTATTACAAAATGACTCTAACTGGAATTTAGAACAGATTCAGGATACTAGTCATAGACCTGAAAATAGAATAGAACCTGGTAGACTTTCTAATATAACAGAATTTAGTGATGGATCTGTATCATTAAACTTTTCTAAAAGAAAGCTTAATAGTAGATTTATAGGAGAAACATCTTCTTCTTTACAAGAAGACGATAAAACAAAATTACATAGTGTTGATTTTGATAGACATATTCCTCAGCCGATCTATTCTTTTAGATCTCAAAGTATGAAGGAAGCTACAGCAGATTATAGTCCGACTGCAAATCAAATGGCTCCTGACTTACCACCTACATTAAATATGATAATTAGTGATCATTGGCAGCTTAATAAAGATTTATTATGAAAATAGTTTTATTCTGAAGATAAAACTGCAACAAGAAACTGGGTTTTTAAATCTCTTTCCCCCCGGGAAAGGGATGATATAAGAACCGCTTAGTATGATGAAATGAACCGATTACATATACACTTAGAATTTTTTAGTTGGCTTGATAGATATTTAAAAAATCAAGAACAATGGAAAAAGTATAATGAAGTAAATACGATACAAAATTGGAATACTACATCTAGTAAAATACTTATTTCAGCTGACCCTCCTTTAGCAGAAATAGCTTTGAATGTAGATGGAAATACGATAATAGCTAGTCCATTTAAGACTATTCCAAAGACTAGAAAAGAAGATTCTCAGCTTAAATTAAAAGATATAGATAAGATTTATCAGTAGAATAATTATATAAATCAGAAATTACATAGTCTTTCTGAACAGGTAACTAAATTAGAAAGTCCTTCTTCACTTAGTAAACCGCCTCAGAAGATAAACCCTGAACAGCCATTATTTAAATTAGATAGTTTTCAAAAAATTACATTAAAAAATGATACTAATTTATTATTAAAAGAAATTACAAAGAAAATAGAAAATTTAAATTTAGATAAAGGGAAAAATATTAATAATTTAACAATTAAAGAGGATAGTCAATCAGAAAATGATAGTAATGAAATAAATGAATTAAGTATTAATAAATTAAAGGGAAGTAATAAAAAATATACAATGGGCAGAACATATAGTAAAACTAGAAATTATTATCCAAGACCTTCATTCCCAGACACACAGTTTGAAGAAACTCGTGGACAATTTCATTATAATTCTGATACTTTATATGATTGGAATATAGATGATCTAACAGAACATCAGATATATACTTTATTAAATGAAATGGGTATTTCTATATCAGCGTATAAATCTATAGGTAAAAGTGATGTAGAAGCCGCTGAAATGATAGTTTCAGGATTTACAAGAACCCTTAGAGGATGGTGGGATAATGTTTTAACTAAAACTGATAGACAAAATATTAAAAATGCTACTAAACAAGTAATTACAAATGCTGCAAAAAGTATGTCTCAACCTGGACAGATAGTAACTGCGTTTACTACTATACAAGAAGCTACTAGTACTTTATTATTTACCATATGTAAACATTTCTTAGGAAACCCTGAGAAGTTTCAACGGAGAAGTTCTGAAATCTTAATTAACCTTAAATGCCCTCGATTACATGACTTTAGATGATATAAAGATATATTTTTAAATAAATTGATGATAAGACATGATGCTCATTCTATATTCTGAAAAGAAAGATTTTTAGCAGGTTTACCAAAGTTATTTGCAGAAAAGGTTAGAAATAAGATTAGAGAAGCTAATAAAGGAGATATTCCTTATGCTAGTTTAACTTATGGTGATTTGATTAATTATGTAAATAACACAGATAAAATTGCTTGCCATCTAGCAAAAATATGTTTAAAAACTAAATTCTTAACATCTTTTTCTAAAATATCTTTTGCAGCTTTACAGTCAATACGGTAATAAGAATTTTTTGTTAATTAAATCATCTTGAAATTTTGTAATACATAACACTATTGAAAGCATTTCTTTTTTAATAGTAGAATATTTTTTTCTGTGCAGAAATTCAAATACCAGAATGATATCTTACTAACTGCTCAGTAGAGGAACCTGTTAATCTCTGCTTGAGGATACCGCCATAGCCGAGTTTCGAAGCATCCGTTTCAACCACCATGAGTGCATCAGGGTGAGGAATCCCGAGACAAGGCAGACTTTTAATTAATTCTTTAATTTTCTTAACTACTTGAGTATGTTCTTCAGTACATGGAGGAGCATTTTTCTAAGTCTTTTATATAGTGGTTCAACAATAATCCTTAGATCTCTGATAAAATCTGATACATAATTTAAACATCCTAAAAATCTTTGTAACTGTTGTTTCTCTTTAATTTCATCAGGAAATTTTTCACCAAAGCTAATAGCTCTACAAATAGGCTTATAAGTTCCTTGACTCAATTRATGTCCTAAAAATCTACATGTAATTTGAAATAATTTCATTTTGGATGCAGATAATACCAAACCATTTCTTTTAATAGTCTTAAAGAATATATGCAAATGTTTAAAATGTTGTTCAATAGACTTTGAGAAAACAAGTACATCATCAATACAAACAATACAGAAATCAGTATATGGAGTAAATATTTCATTCATCATATTCTAAAATTCAGAAGGAGCATTTTTCAATCCAAAGGGCATAACATTCCATTCATAGTGACCAAAGGGTACTGTAAATGCTATTTTATATCTGTCTTTTTCTTCTATCTAAATTTGCCAAAATCCAGATTTTAAGTCAAATTTACTATACAAATTAGCTCTGTATGTTCTTTTTAACAAATCTCTTTTATTAGGTATAGAATACCTAATCCATTGTAAAGATTTATTCAACGGTTTATAATTTATAACTAATCTTGGAGCTCCACGTTCTTTTTCTGCAGCATTATTTACATAGAAAGTAGCACAACTCCAAGGGGACTTAGAAGGTCTAATCAATTTTTTATCTAATAAAGTTTGTATTTCTTTTTTACAATATTCTAATAATTCTGCATTCATCTGTATTGGTCTAGCCTTAGTAGGAATATCTCTATCTGTAAATCCTTCTTCGTAGGGTAGGCTAACTATGTGTTTCTTTCTTTCCCAAAACGCATTTGGTAAGTCAGAACAAACTTCTTTTATTAAAAGATTTTCAAATTCTTTTATTTGGTTTTTTATTTTTTCTGTTTCTAATAACTGTTTAATCTTTTCTATTTTAATTTCTTCTTATAAGTAATTAATTTGTTTAGTTATTAAATTTATTCTTTTACTAATAGTTGAGTCTTTTAGGTCATTAATCTCTTTAGTAGTAGGTGTTGTAACAAATTTAAAAACAATATCTTCATTTAAAATTCTAATATGAACACCGTCCCTATCTACTGTAAAAGGATAAATCTGTGTAAGAAAAGGTGTACCTAAAATAATACTCTGAGTCAAATTTCTAACCAGTATAAATGTATTTTTAAAGCAAATCTGATTATTACACACTAATGCATTAGATAATTTATAATTCACTATCAGTCGAGATCCACTAGCGCTATTTAATCCTTCTTTAGTTTTTTCAAAATATTTAGCAGGAACTAATCCTTCTTGAATACAATTCTGATCAGCACCGCTATCTAACAAAGCAATTGTGTCTAATATATACTCATTTCTAATTTTAATATATATATATGTACATACCATCTTTGATAATTGACTTCAGAAATCAGAGAAATATAATCAGTATTAAATACTTCCAAAGTTTTATCTGATCCATCTTTATCTAGTTCAGGAGTTTCCTTTTGTTTATTGGATTCTTCTTCCTTTATTTTTGTAGTTAAAATCCCTACTTGAAATTGTAATTCTTTTAATTCTCCTTTTAATGTATTATTTTCCTATTGTAAATCTGATATTGTTACATTACTTACTTCCTTTTTAAATCTAGAAGTTATTTCATTAAAATTAAAGGATTTTATATCATGTTTATGGACTTCCGAAACAATTATATCTTTTAATTTTAATAAATATTCCTTTTTAATTTCACTATCTTGAATTTTATCTATTAATTCTAAAATGAATTTTATCTATTAATTCTATCAGATGAAGAGATTACATTAATACTAGGATAACAGTATCCTATTGTATTAACACAATCATCTTCTGACTCACTTTCAGATGAATTATCAGCTAATTCATTAATCTGATAATCTTCTTCAAATTCTGAAGAACTAATAATATCTAAGTTAGTATCTTCTTGATCTAATATTTCTAGTATTTGTTTTTTAACATTTTCATCTAATTCCAATAAGCTAACCTTTTCTTTTACTTTACAATTTTTTGCCGTATGGCCTGTTTTACCACATTTTCAACATTTAATATTACTTAAAGATCCTGTTCCAGAACTGCTAGGCTTAGAGTCTTTTGAAGAGCTTTTCTTAGTTAAACTACTTTTAAATTTCGAAAATGTTTTTCTAGAGGGTAAATTATACTTAGATTTCCTTTTATAATCTTTTTCAAATTTAGATTTTTTCTTATTCTTTTTTCTAACTCTATTAGAAGGAGCACTAATCTTTTCAGTTGAAATA
>MEJB01000008.1:613763-632703 GCA_001752375.1 Rhazya stricta | reverse complement strand
TTTTTCCACGTTTATAACATTTAATGTTACTCATCGATCCAGTCTTATCAGATTTAGAATATTTAGAAGATTTCTTAGTTAAACTACTCTTTAGTTTAGAATAAATCTTTTTAGATAAACTATATTTAGGCCTTTTATATTCCTTTTCTGATTTAGGTTTCTTTTTAATTTTCTTTCTAACTTTATTCGATGGAGCACTAATCTTTTCAGTTGATATAGCAAATTGATCACAAAATTCACCTAATTCTTTGGATAATATCATATTTTCTTGTTGCACTCGATTTTCTAACTTAATATCATTACAAAGACTTAGTCCAATATTATTTACATAATTAATTATATCTCCATAGGTTAAACTAGCATAAGGAATATCACCATTATGAGCTTCTCTTATCTTAGTTCTAACTGTTAAATTATTAATATTTTTCCCTTTATCTAAATTTAAATTTTCTATTTTCTTTGTAATTTCTTTTAATAATAAATTAGTATCATTTTTTAATGTAAATTTTTGAGAACTATCTAATTTAAATAATGGCTGTTCAGGGTTTATCTTCTGAGGTGGTTTACTAAGTGAAGAAGGACTTTCTAACTTAGTTACCTGTTCAGAAAGACTATGTAATTTCTGATTTATATAATTATTCTACTGATAAATCTCATCTATATCTTTTAATTTAAGCTGAAAATCTTCTTTTCTAGTCTTTGGAATAATCTTAAACGGACTAGCTATTATCGTATTTCCATCTACATTCAAAGCCATTTCTGCTAAAGGAGGGTAAGCTAAACTAACTATTTTACCACAAGTAATATTCCAATTTTGTACCATATTTACTTCATTATACTTTTTCCATTGTTCTTGGTTTTTTTTTAAATATCTATCGAGCCAACTAAAAAATTCTAAGTGTATATGTAATCGATTCATTTCATCATACCAAGCAGTTCTTATATCATCCCTTTTCCGGGGGGAAAAAGATTTAAAAAATCAATTTCTTGTTGCAGTTTTATCTTCAGAATAAAACCATTTTCGTAATAAATCTTTATTAAGCTGCCAATGATCACTAATTATCATATTTAATGCAGGTGGTAAGTCAGGAGCCATTTGACTTGCAGTCGGACTATAATCTGCTGTAGCTTCTCTCATACTTTGAGATCTAAAAGAATAGATCGGCTGAGGAATATGTCTATCAAAATCAACACTAGGTAATTTTGTTTTATCTTCTTCTTGTATAGAAGAAGATGTTTCTCCTGTAAATCTACTATTAAACTTTCTTTTAAAAAAGTTTAATGATACAAATCCATCACTAAATTCTGTTATATTAGAAAGTCTACCAGGTTCTATTATAAATATTTTGCCACAGACTTCGTCTTACACAGTATATAGGCCTCAAGGTGATAATCGACTGTTAAAGATATTATTAGCAGTTGTCCCTCCAATCGGTTAGTTAATCCCAATTCTTCTGGTGTATAGGACGTAATCCTGACGTACTGTGCAAGATTAAGTTCTGAACCTATACAATTTTCTATTTAAACAGTGTTTATTTCTTTAAACATTATTTTACTACTTACTACGGAATCGATGGACTTCTTGTTGAAGATAACGTCCATTGGCGAGCCCGTGGAAATCCGATGGTCAGCCCGAGTGAGGTGGTCCCGTCAGGTAAGAGGGAAGTAGGTAATCCCGAAAGCACGAGGTCCAGTAGCCTCACGAAAGCGTGGTGGGACTTGGGGGATCCGGAGACATAATACATTAAAAGGAGAATTAAGAGAATTACATTTTCAAGTAGGAATTTTAACTAATAGAGCTAAAGAAGAAGAAAAGGGTAAGCAAAGGATAGTTGAAGAAACTCCTAGTATAGAAGAAAACTTAAAAAATACTGAAATATTTAATACTGATTATATTTTTTTAATTTCTGAAGTTAGTTATTAAAGATGGTATATACATATATATATAAAAATTAAAAATGAATTTGTACTTGATACGATAGCATTATTAGATAGTGGTGCTAATCAGAATTGTATTCAAGAAGGTTTAATACCTACRAGATACTTTGAAAAAACTAAAGAATGATTAAATTCTGCTAGTGGATCTAAACTGATAGTTAATTATAAGTTATCTAATACTTTAATTTGCAATAATCAGATTTGTTTTAAAAATACTTTTATTTTAGTTAGAAATCTGACTCAGAGTATTATTTTAGGAACTCTTTCCTTACACAAATTTATCCATTTACAGTAGATAGAGATGGTGTACATACGAGAATATTATATGAAGATATAATATTTAGATTTGTAACTGCACCTACTACAAAAGAAATTAATGATTTAAAAAATTCTACTATTAGTAAAAGAATTAATTGTATTAGTAAACAAATAAGTTATCTTCAGGAAGAAGTTAAGATAGAAAAAATTAAGCAGTTATTAGAAACCGATAAGATTAAAACACAAATAAAAGAGTTTGAAGACTTATTAATAAAAAAAGTTTGTTCTGATTTGCCAAATGCATTTTGGGAACACAAGAAGCATATAGTTAGCTTACCTTATGAAAAAGGATTCACTGATAAAGATATTGCAACTAAAGCTAGACCAATTCAGATAAACTCTGAATTATTATAATATTATAAAAAAGAAATACAAACTTTATTGGATAAGAAATTAATTAGACCATCCAAGTCCCTTTGGAGCTGTGCAGCATTTTATGTAAATAATGCAGCAGAAAAGGAGCGTGGAGCCCCTCGACTAGTTATAAACTATAAACCATTAAATAAAGCTTTACAATGGATGCGGTATCCTATACCTAATAAAAGAGATTTACTTAAGAGAACTTATGGTTCTAATCTCTACAGSAAGTTTGATTTGAAATCTGAATTTTAGCAAGTTCAGATAGCTGAACAGGATAGGTATAAGACTGCTTTTACAGTACCTTTTGAACATTACGAATGGAATGTAATGCCCTTTGGTTTAAAAAATGCACTTTTGAATTTCAAAATATGATGAATGATATTTTTAGTCCTTATACGCATTTTTGCATTGTTTATATTGACGATGTATTAGTCTTTTATAAGTCAATAGAATGGCATTTTAAGCATCTGCACATATTCTTTAAAATTATAAAAAGAAATGGATTAGTATTATCTACATCAAAAATGAAATTATTTCAGACCTCATGTAGATTTTTAGGCCATGAACTAAGTCAAGGAACTTATAAACCAATTTGTAGAGCAATTAGTTTTGGTGATAAGTTTCCTGATGAAATTAAAGATAAACAACAATTACAAAGATTCTTAGGTTGTTTAAATTATGTTTCTGATTTCATAAAAAATTTAAAAATAATAGCAGAACCATTATATAAAAGACTAAGGAAAAAATACACCTGCATAGACTGATGAACAAACTAATACTGTTAAAAAAATTAAAGAATTAATTAAGAGTTTGCCATGCCTTGGAATACCACGCCCGAATGCACTGATGGTGGTTGAAACAGATGCCTCGGAGCTTGGCTACGGAGGTATCTTAAAACYGAGATTACCTAATTCTACTACAAAACAGTTGGTAAGATACCACTTAGGTATTTGGATTTCTGCACAGAAAAATTATTCTACTATTAAAAAGGAAATTTTATCAATAGTTTTATGCATTACTAAATTTCAAGATGATTTAATTAATAAAAAAATTTTATTACGATTTGACTATAAAGTTGCTAAAGATGTTTTAGAAAAAGATATTAAAATTTTAGTTTCTAAACAAATTTTTGCTAGATGGCAAGCTATTTTATCTGCTTTCGATTTTAATATAGAATTTATTAAGGGAAAAATTAATTCTTTGCCTGATTATCTGCCAAGAGAATTTTTAGAGGATAAACATGAGTAGACCTCGAGCTCCCATACCTATACAACAGAATAGATTTCAAGCCTTAACCCAATCACCTCCTTCACCTCCTACTAGATTCATTAATAGATCAGCTACTACCGTTACACAAACGACATCGCCAAACACTTTTAAAGAAGCTGTATTTTCCAGATTAGCTGAATTTCCAGCTTTACCCTCTACCTCTACTATAGAGCAAATCAAACCTGGCGAATGGTTTGAAAAGACCCCTACACTGATTATTACTCTAGAAAATGATCATGAAGACTTATCTTTTAAAGAAATATTCTCAATTTATTTATTCACTGATTTTCATTATATTTCTAATAATCCTATGAAGACGAAGGAATGGTATGAAGCTATTTTGCTTTATACTAAATCAATTGAGACTCAACATGCAATACAACCGGATAAGGAGAAGCCTGGATGTGAAAGACTGGCATACTCTAAAGTCCGAATACTACAGATCTTGACTCCAAAAATATGGAAGACTATAAATTTTACTACAGCAGTGTCATTTCCAGCATCTTTAAATATGAAGCTCTTAACATTTACATATTTGGATTATATCAATGCTTGGGAGAAGTTTTTACTGATCAGACCATATACACACTCATGGTTTATTRAACTGAAGACTGATTTGCCCACTCCTATTCCAAGATGGTTCTATGAATGGTGGGAAAAGTTTGGTATTACTCCAAACATTCTTCCTCTAGAAATGCTTAACAGATATGACTCTTTTATGAAGATGCCTTCTAAATTTGCTACAGAAATGGAGAAACAAATGACCTTTTTCTTTTTAGTAAAAGTGCCATGTATTCTTGTATGGCAATTTTCGAAGACACCAAACAGATTTGGACAGACATCATTATCAAGAACAGTTAGAATTAAATGGTGGACTCAATATGGCGAAACCAAACGCAGTGAACAGAAGACAACTGGCAAAGGATCAACTTCATCACAGAAAAGTAAAGCAGACAAGATAAAAGAAATTGAAGATATGAAAAAGAATCTCGAAAAGATGTATCAAGATTTGGTTAAAGATGAAGACTCTCCAAGGAATTCTACAACAAATGATTTCGACTCCTTTGGAGGCCCGCTGTCTCAAGTACCTCCAGAATACTTTTAAGAAGATGTGACATAAAGCTAGACAGAGCCATGTGAAGAAATGACATAAAGCTAGATAGAGCCATGTGAAGAAACTTTTGACTAACAACAGCAAAATGCCGATAAAAGCAAAAGTTGAAGACTTTTGGATAAGATTCTCTTACATTATTGTACTACATCTGAATTATTGTACTACCAAATAGTTTGTGAACTCCTCTATAAAAACTATGAATGAAATGAATTGAGGCAGAACTTGAAAGCCTCCTTTGAACAACCTTCGCGTATGCTCCCTGTAAGCTCTTGTTCTCAATCTTGTTTCTCAGTCCTGCTGTAGATTATCTTAGATCCTGCTATAATGGTATTAGAGCCAAGTTGCTCGAGTTTTCTAAACAGTTTGCCACAGACTTTGTCTTACACAATATATAGGCCTCAAGGTGATAACAGTTTCGACTGTTAAAGACCCCTTTGTTGCTATTATTAACAGTTGTCCCTCCAGTCGGTTGGTTAATCCCAATTCTTCTGGTGTATAGGACGTAATTGTGACGTACTGTGCAAGATTAAGTTCTGAACCTATACAGTTTTCTATTTACACAGTGTTTATTTCTTTAAACATTATTTTACTATTTACTACGGAATCGATGGAGTCCCTGTTGAAAATAACGTCCGTTGGCGAGCCTGTGGAAATCTGATGGTCAGCTCGAGTGAGGTGGTCCTGGTGGGTGCTCCCAGCAAGGCTTCACTAGAACTCTTAAGATCTCTGTAAGTAAACAGTTAAAATGATGTCTAAAGCTTTAAACTTGTTTAAAGGAAAATCTGTAGAAAATTCTGAACTTAATTCTGCATCTACATCTGGATTACACAATATATCTGAAGTAAATACAGTTGAACTTAACATAGCTAAAATAGAACAAGATTTGCATAACTGGAATATACCTAAAGTAGATGTGTCTACTTTTTACCAAAATGGTTCTTTTGAGATATTTACTGATTATGCTATTAAGACATCTGAACATACGTTTTCAATTAGAAATAATTGTGAAACTATACAATTATTAAGCAGAGACATTATATTACATCATAAAAAGAAATATAGATTTCTTCATATAGGTCTTGTATAGATTGCTCTTAAACTAATATTTCGACTTGGTTTAGACATACCTATATTAATTATGCTTAGAGATGCTAGACATAGTAAGTTTGAACATTCGCTGTTAGCTGTGTTAGAGTCTAACGTAGCTAATGGTCCAGTATACAATAATTGTTATCCAAATTTTACTGTAGATTTAACAGATGAAAATATATTAAAAACTTTAACAGTAAATATTCAGACAAAACACTTATCTTTAGATAGATCTAAATCAATAGGATTAGTTTACAGAGTTTATTATAAAGTGATGAACATTTTAGCTCCTAGAGCTAAAATTGTTTCAAGAATAGGTGAATCATTATTATTTGAGTCTAATACAGAGCATCCAAACACATATATACCTAGATCTATACCTTGGAACGGRGCCACTCTGACCTACTTTCCACACTTGACGGGACCACGTCTTACTGCCAAGACCACCCTCACCTGGGGCTGACCAACGGTCTCACTGCGCTGACCAACGCCAGAGGAGTTTCAACCTTTGCAAAAATCCCACTTCGGCGAGACTCGAACCTTTGCAATGGAACCAACTATCCCAAAAGCTTAAGCTACTAAGTAACGGCCCAGACCTTTCCACCCGAGGGAATCAGGACCCAGTGCCTTCGAGATTACCTACTTCACGCCTGACGGGACCACCCTTCTTGGGCTGACCAACGGACTTAATGGGCTGACTAACGCCAGAAAGGTTTCGAACCCGAGACCTCAAGGTAGGTAGGAATTACAGAAACCAATTCACCTAACAGCTTAAGCTATCAAGATACGGCACTCCACCGCTTATAAGCCTCAGGATCTCCTAGGTCCCAATGCGCGGCCATCTCACCTAAAAGCCAAGGCTGGTAGGTAGACACACCCTATCAGTTATATCTCTCATATGCCCCTAGGTCTCCCTTTTAAATGATAATGGAACCAGCTCTCCCAAAAGCCAAGGCTATCAAGAGACAGCACTCCACCGCTTATAAGCCTCAGGATCTCCCAGGTCCAGGTAAGAGGGGAGTAGGTAATCCCGATGTACTGGGTCCTGTTACCAAGGGTGGAGAGGTCTCGGGTTTGAGACCTCTCTGGCATTGGTCAGCCCAGTAAGTCCCTTAGTCAGCCCAAGAAAGGTGGTCCCGGTGGATGGTCCTGTCAGGTGTGAAGTAGGTAATCCCGAAGGCACTGGGTCCTGATTCCCTCGGGTGGAGAGGTCTGGGCCATTACTTAGGAGCCTTGGAAGTTAGGTGGGACCTGGGAGATCCTAAGGCTTATAAGCTTAAAGTTCTGAAATCTTAATTAACCTTAGATGCCCTCAATTACATAACTTTAGATGGTATAAAGATATGTTTTTAAATAAATTAATGATAAGACATGATGCTTATTCTATATTCTGGAAAGAAAGATTTTCAGCAAGTTTACCAAAGTTATTTGCAGAAAAGGTTAGAAATAAGATTAGAGAAGCTAATAATGGAGATATTCCTTATGCTAGTTTAACTTATGGTGATTTGATTAATTATGTAAATAACACAGGTTTAAGTTTATGCAATGATATTAAGTTAGCAAACAGAGTACAACATGAAAATGCGATTTTATCTAAGGAATTAGGAGGATTTTGTGACCAGTTCGCAATATTTACTGAAAAGATTAGTGCCCCTTCTAATAGAATAAAAAAGAAAATTAAAAGAAAATCTAAAGTAAAAAAAGAATATAAAAATCTAGATTAAATTACCTTCTAAGAAAACATATTCTAAATCTAAAAGTAGTTTAACTAAGAAAAGTTCTTCTAACGATTCTAAACAGACTAGTTCTGGATTAGGATCTCTTAGTAATACAAAGTGTTGGAAATGTGGTAAAACAGGCCATACGGCAAAAAATTGTAAGGTAAAAGAAAAGATTAATAGTTTAGAATTAGATGAAAATGTTAAGAAACAAATATTAGAATTATTAGATCAAGAAGACATTGATAATGATATTGTGAGTTCTTCAGAATTAGAAGATGATTATCAGATAAATAAATTAGCTGATAGTTCTTCTGAATCAGAATCTGATAATGACTGCATCAATACGATAGGATATTGCTATCTTAGTATTAACATAATTCCAAGCTCTGATACCATAAGGCAATGGAACCAGCTATCCAAAAAGCTTAAGCTGTCAGGATACGGCACTCCAARGCTCATAAGCCTCAGGATCTCCCAGGTCCCACCATGCTTAGCACAGCGCCACTCGGACCTACTCCTCACACTTGACGGGATAACGTCTTACTGCCGGGACCACCCTCACCTGGGGCTGACCAATAGTCTCACTGCACTGACCAACGCCAGAAGAGTTGCAACCTTTGTGAAAATCCCACTTTAGGCGGGACTCGAACCTGGGTTGGCTCTGATACCATAAGGTAATGGAACAAGCTATCCCAAAAGTGTAATGAATACTTTAGTTCCTAGAGCTAAGATTGTTTCTAGAATTGGTGAATCTTTGTTATTTGAGTCTAATACAGAACATACAAATACGCATATACCTAGATCGATACCTTGGAATGAATTACTACAGAATGATTCAAACCAAAATCTTGAACAAATACAAGATATAAGTCATAGACCTGAAAATAGAATTGAACCAGATAGATTATCTAACATAACTGAATTTAGTGATGGATCAGTATCATTAAACTTTTCTAAAAGAAAATTTAATGGAAGATTTACAGGAGAAACATTTTCTTCTATACAAGAAGAAGATAAAACAAAATTACATAGTGTTGATTTTGATAGAAATATTCCTCAGCCGATATATTCATTTAGATCTCAGAGTATGAGAGAAGCTACAAATTATAGTCCAACTACAAGTCTGATGGCCCCTGACTTACCACCTGCATTAAACATGATAATTAGTGATAATTGGCAATTAAATAAAGATTTATTAAGAAAATGGTTTTATGCTGATGATAAAACTATGAAGAGAAATTGGTTTTTTAAATCTCCCCCCTCCCCGGGAAAGGGAGGATATCAGAACCGTTTGGTATGATGAAATGAACAGGTTACATTGACACTTAGAATTTTTTAGTTGGCTTGATAGATATTTAAAAAACCAAGAACAATGGAAAAAGCATAATGAAGTGAATATGGTACAAAATTGGAATACGACTTCTGGAAAAATAATTAGTTCAACTGACCCTCCTTTAGCAGAAATAGCTTTGAATGTAGATGGAAATACGATAATAGCTAGTCCGTTTAAGACTATTCCAAAGACTAGAAAAGAAGATGTATCAAGATTTCGTTAAAGATGAAGACTCTCTAAAGAATTCTGCAACAGACGATTTCGACCCCTTTGAACTTATCTTGTCTGCTTTACTTTTCTGTGATGAAGTTGATCCTTTGCCAGTTGTCTTCTATTCARTGCGTTTGGTTTCATCATATTGAGTCCKCCARTTAATTCTAACTATTCTTGATAATGATGTTTGTCCAAATCTGTTTGGTGTCTTTGAAAATTGRCACTAATGATGTCTATCCAAATCTGTTTGGTGTCTTAGAAAATTGCCATACAAGAATCCATGGCACTTTTACTAAAAAGAAAAAGGTCATCTGTTTCTCTATTTCTGTAGCAAATTTAGGAGGCATCTTCATAAAAGAGTCATATCTGTTAAGCATTTCTGGAGGAAGAACGTTTGGAGTAATACCAAACTTTTCTTAGCCTACATTAAAAGATATAGATAAGATTTATCAGCAGAATAATTAAACAAATCAGAAATTACATAGTCTTTCTGAACAGGTAACTAAGTTAGAAAGTCCTTCTTCACTTAGTAAACCGCCTCAGAAGATAAACCCTGAACAGCCATTATTTAAATTAGATAGTTCTCAAAAATTTACATTAAAAAATGATACTAATTTATTATTAAAAGAAATTACAAAGAAAATAGAAAATTTAAATTTAGATAAAGGGAAAAATATTAATAATTTAACAGTTAAAGAGGATAGTCAATCAGAAAATGATAGTAATGAAATAAATGAATTAAGTATTAATAAATTAAAGGGAAATAATAAAAAATATACAATGGGTAGAACTTATAGTAAAACTAGAAATTATTATCCAAGACCTTCATTCCCAGACACACAGTTTGAAGAAACTCGTGGACAATTTCATTATAATTCTGATACTTTATATGATTGGAATATAAATGGTCTAACAGAACATCAGATATATACGTTATTAAATGAAATGGGTATTGCTATATCAGCGTATAGCTCAACAGGAAGAAGTGATGTAGAAGCCGCAGAAATGATAGTATTTGGATTTACTGGAACTCTTAGAGGATGATGGGATAATGTGTTAACTGAAACAGATAGGTTAAATATTAAAGCTGCAACTAAACAAGTAATCTCTAATGCAACAGAAAGTACGTCTCAACCTGGACAGATAGTAACTGCAGTCACTACTATACAAGATGCTACAAATACTTTATTATTTACAATATGCAAACATTTTTTAGGAAACCCTAAGAAATTTCAACAGAGAGTTCTGAAATTCTAATAAATTTAAGATGTCCTAGATTACATGACTTTAGATGGTATAAAGATATATTTTTAAATAAATTAATGATTAGACATGATGCTCACTCTATGTTCTGGAAAGAAAGATTTTTTGCAGGATTACCAAAATTATTTCCAGAAAAGGTTAGAAATAAAATAAGAGAAGCTAATAGTGAAGATATTCCATATGCTAATTTAACTTATGGTGATTTAATAAACTATGTAAACAACAGAGGATTAAGTTTATGTAATGATATTAAATTAGCAAATAGAGTACAACATAAAAATGCTGTGTTATCTAAAAAATTAGGTGGATTTTGTGATCAGTTTGCAATTTTTACAGAAAAGATTAGCGGTCCTTCTAACAGAGTTAAAAAGAGAATAAAAAGGAAGTCTAAAGTAGAAAAAGAATATAAAAAGAAATCTAGATGTAATTTACCTTCTAAGAAAACATTCTKTAAATCAAAAAGTAATGTAACTAAGAAAAGTTCCTCTAAAGACTCTACACAGACTAGTTCCGGAACAGGTTCTCTAAGTAATATTAAATGCTGGAAATGTGGAAAAACAGGTCATACAGCAAAAAATGCAAAGTAAAAGAAAATATTAATAATCTAGAATTCGATGAAAATATTAAGAAACAACTATTAGAATTATTAGATCATGAAGATACAGATAATGATATAGTTAGTTCGTCTGAACTTGAAGATGATTATCAGATAAATGAGTTAGCAGATAGTTCCTCTGAAACGGAATCTGATGAAGATTGTGTTAATACTATAAGATGTTGCTATCCTAGTATTAATGTAATCTCATTTTCTGATAAGAAATTTTTCTTAGATTTAATAGATAAAATTAAAGACGATGAAATTAAGAGAGAATATTTATTAAAATTAAAAGATATAATTGTAACAGAAGTCCATAAACATGATATTAAACCATTTAATTTTAATGAAATTACTTCTAGATTTAAACGCGAAACTCATAAAGTATCTATTATAGATTTACAGCAGAAAATTAATATATTGAAAGGAGAATTAAGAMAATTACAATTTCAAGTAGGAGTACTAACAATATAGTCAAAGAAGATAAAGGTAAACAAAAGATAGTTGAAGAAGAAAATCCTATTCTAGAATATTCAAATAAAACTTTAGAAGTATTTCATACTGATTATATTTCATTAATCTCTGAAGTAAATTATCAAAGATGGTACGTTCATATTTATATAAAAATTAGAAATGAATTTGTATTAGACGCAATAGCATTATTAGACAGCGGTGCTGATCAAAACTACATTCAGGAAGGATTAGTACCTACAAAATATTTTGAAAAAACAAAAAAAGGCTTAAATAGCGCCAGTGGATCTAAATTAATAGTAAATTATAAATTATCTAATGCTTTAATTTGTAATAATCAAGTTTGTTTTAAAAATACGTTTATTTTAGTTAAAAATTTGACGCAGAGTATAATCTTAGGAACTCCTTTTCTTACTCGGATTTATCCTTTTACAGTAGATCCGAAATGGTATCAGAGCCAAGTTGCTATTGTTTTCTAAACAGTTTGCTACAGACTTTGTCTTGCACGATATATAGGCCTCAAGGTGATAAAAGTTTCGACTATTAAAGACCCCTCTATTGCTGGTATTAACAGTTGTCTCTCCAGTCAATTGGTTAATCCCAATTCTTCCGGTGTATAGGACGTAATCCTGACGTACTGTGCAAAGACTGAGTTCTGAACCTAGACAATTTTCTATTTAAACAGTGTTTATCACTTTAAACATTATTTTACTATTTACTTGACGGAGTCAATGGAGTCCCTGTTGAAGATAACGTCCGTTGMCGAGCCCGTGGAAATCTGATGGTCAGCCTGAGTGAGGTGGMCCCGGTGGGTGCTCCCGGCAAGGCTTCACTAGAACTCTTAAGATTTCGGTAAGTAGACAGTTAAAATGATGTCTAAAGCTTTAAACTTGTTTAAAGGAAAATCTGTAGATTAGTTCTGAACCTAGTATTATCTCTACATCAGAATTACAAGATAATCTAAAAGTTAATACAYTTGAACTAAACATACCAAAAATAGAACAAGATTTGCATAATTGGAATATACCTAAAGTAGATATCTCGACTTTTTATCAGAAAGGTTCGTTTGAGATTTTTACTGATTATGCTATTAAAACATCTGAACATACATTTTCAATTAGAAATAATTGTGAAACTATACAATTATTAAGTAAAGCTAGTATTGAAAGCCATAGAAAGAAATATAGATTTCTACATATAGGACTAGTACAGATTGCTGTTAAACCGATGTTTAGACTTGGTTTAGACATACCTATACRAATTATGCTTAGAGATGCTAGACATAGTAAATTTGAACATTAACTGTTAACTGTGCTAGAATCTAACGTAGCTAATTGACCAGTTTACAGTAATTGTTATCCAAACTTTATCGTAGATTTAACTAAAAATATATTAAAGACTTCAACAACTAACATACAGATAAGAAATTTATCTTTAGACAGATCTAAATCTATAGGATTAGTTTATAGAGTATATTATAAAGTAATGAATACTTTAGCTCCTAGAGCTAAGATTGTTTCTAGAATTGGTGAATCTTTGTTATTTGAGTCTAATACAGAACATACAAATACGTATATACCTAGATTGATACCTTGGAATGAATTACTACAGAATGATTCAAATCGGAATCTTCAACAAATACAAGATATAAGTCATAGACCTGAAAAGAGAATTGAACTAGGTAGATTATCTAACATAACTGAATTTAGTGATGGATCAGTATCATTAAACTTTTCTAAAAGAAAATTTAATAGTAGATTTACAGGAGAAACATCTTCTTCTTCTTACGACCTGCATTAAACATGATAATTAGTTATAATAGGCAATTAAATAAATATTTATTAAAATTATCTTTTCCCTTGATATATTCTATAGTAAAGTCAAAAGCAGAGAGAATTGCTTGCCATCTTGCAAAGATTTATTTAGAGACTAAATTTTTAACATTGTTTTCTAAAACATCTTTGGTTGATTTGCAATCAATTCTTAGTAAAAATGGTTTGTTGATTAAATCATCTTGAAATTTAGTAATACATAAAATAATAGATAAAAGGCATCACATTCCATTCGTAATGCCCAAAGGGTACTGTGAAAGCAGTTTTATATCTATCCTTTTCTTCAATCTGAATTTGCCAAAATCCAGACTTAAGATCAAATTTACTATACAAATTAGCACCATATGTTCTTTTAAGTAGATCTCTTTTATTAGGTATGGGATACCTAATCCATTGTAAAGCTTTGTTTAATGGTTTATAATTAATTACTAATCTGGGAGCACCACGTTCTTTTTCAGCAGCATTATTCACATAAAAAGCAGCACAACTCCAAGGTGACTTGGATGGTCTAATTAATCCTTTATCTAATAAAGTCTGTATCTCTTTTTTACAATAATCTACTAATTCAGCATTCATCTGAATTGGTCTAGCCTTCGTTGGTATATCCTTATCTGTGAAACCCTGTTCATATGGTAAACTAACAATATGTCTTTTTCTTTCCCAGAAAGCATTAGGTAAATCTGAACAAACTTCTTTTATGAGTAAGTCTTCAAATTGTTTTATCTGAATTTTAATCTTATCTGTTTCTAATAACTGTTTAATTTTTTCTAGCTTTATTTCTTCTTGCAAATAACTTATTTGTTTAGTTATAACATTTATTCTTTTACTTATAGTAGAATCCTTTAAATCATTAATTTCTTTTGTCGTAGGTGCTGTAACAAATTTAAATATAATATCTTCATTCAAAATTCTAGTATGAACTACTTCTCTATCTACGGTAAAAGGATAAATCTGTGTGAGAAACGGAGTTCCTAAAATTATACTCTGTGTTAAATTTCCAACTAAAATAAAAGTATTCTTAAAACAAATCTGATTATTACATACTAAAACATTTGATAACTTATAATTTACTATCAGTTTAGATCCACTAGCGCTGTTTAATCCTTCTTTAGTTTTTTCAAAATACTTAGTTGGAACTAAGCCTTCCTGAATGCAATTTTGATCAGCTCCGCTATCTAACAAAGCTATAGTGTCTAGTATAAATTCATTTCTAATTTTAATATAAATGTGTACATACCACCTTTGATAATTTACTTCAGAAATCAGAGAAATAAAATCAGTATTAAATACTTCTAAAGTTTTTTCAGAATTATCTTCTTTTTCTTCAATTATTTCTTCTTTAAATTCTTGAGATTTCTTTGTTTCATCATCTTTTACCTTTGCTGTTAAAAGTCCTACTTGAAACTGTAATTRCTTTTGTTCAGTCTTTAAACTATTTATTTCATGCTGTAAATCATTTACAGTTACTTCATTTACTTTTGCCTTAAATCTAGATGTAATTTCATTAAAGTTAAATGGTTTAATATCATGTTTATGTACTTCAGAAACTATTATATCTTTTAATTTTAACAAGTATTCTTTCTTAATTTCATTATCCTGGATTTTATCTATTAATTCTAAAAAGAATTTCTTATCAGAAGATGAAATTACATTAATACTAGGATAACAATATCCTATAGTGTTAACGCAATCATCTTCAGATTCTGTATCAAAAGAACTATCAGCTAACTCATTAATTTGATAATCATCTTCAACTTCAGAGGAACTAATTATATCTATGTCAGTGTCTTCATGATCTAAAATTTCAAGTATCTGTTTTTTAACATTTTCATCTAATTCTAATGCATTAACCTTTTCTTTGACTTTACAGTTCTTTGCCGTATGACCTGTTCTTCCACATTTCCAACACTTAATGTTACTTAAAGAACCTGTTCCAGAACTATTCTGTTTAGAATCTTTAGACGAACTCTTCTTAGTTAAACTACTTCTTGTTCTAGAGAATGTCTTTTTAGAAGGTAAACTATATTTAGATTTTCTCTTATAATCTTTTTCAAATTTAGTCTTTTTCTTATTTCTTTTCTTAACTCTATTGGATGGGGCACTAATCTTTTCTGTTGAAATGGCAAACTGATCACAAAATCCGCCTAATTCTTTGGATAAGACAGCATTCTCATGCTGAACTCTATTAGCTAATTTAATATCATTACAAAGACTTAATCCTGTATTATTTATGTAATTAATTAAATCTCCATAAGTTAAAGTTGTATAAGGTATATCTCCATTATGTGCTTCTCTGATCTTATTTCTAACCTTTTCTGTAAATAATTTTGGTAATCCTGCTATAAATCTTTCTTTCCAAAACATAGAGTGAGCATCATGTCTAATCATTAACTTAGTTAAAAACATATCTTTATACCATCTAAAGTCATGCAGTCTAGGACATCTTAAATTAATTAATATTTCAGAACTACGTTGCTGAAACTTTTCTGGATTTCCTAAAAAATGTTTACAAATTGTATATAACAAAGTATTTGTTGAATCTGGGATTGTACTTACAGCTGTAACTATCTGTCCAGGCTGAGATGTACTTTCTCCAGCGTTTGTAATTATTTGTTTAGTAGCTGTTTTTATATTTAATTTATCTGCATCAATTAAGACATTATCCCACCATCCACGGAGGGATCCTGTAAAATGATCATGCAATCCTAATGTACGATGGAGAATAAGTCTGATACCATAAGGCGCTGTAAACCAGCTATGATTCTACTAAGTAGCGGTGCAGCTACTGGCTCATCCACGGCATCGGATGCGACTTGCTATGCAGCTAGTGGAGGCAATTGCGGGACTAAGCCCATTATCAGTTCCTAAAGGGACCGAAGATGGACGTGATATTCTGATGATGTATTGCTCCCTGTGCTGTTGACTCTCAGGGTATAATGTCGTAATCATACAGAAGATAGCTGCGGTATATATGGAACTGTCTATGAGGGAGGTTTGAAAGCTGAGTATCAGGGAAAAGGGAAAGCATCAAGCGATAAGGTAGCGTATAGATGAGGCCTAGTTTGCTGAATATTTGCTAACCCGATAGTTGATTTTTTAGACTTCCTTTTAATGTTATTAATAGGCGTATAACATATTCATTTAATCTCATTGATTTAATTTCCTTTATTTTCAGAAATGACGACTTGCATTCTTTTAATAATCCTTTGACCTAATATATAATTCCTTTTCCATATAATAGACGCGAAAATCCGAGATGCCTTCTAATTTCTTTGTTATAGAGCTGTATAATAGTAGCATCTGGAGAGTGACCTCCTGGAACTGCAGTGTACTTGTGATGGAACGTCTCCGGAATTAAGATAGAATGTGTTCTGGGTTGAGGTGTCTTAGTAGCGCTTATTAAGAGCAGAAGGGACTGTCACTGTTCAGAGCAAACTGTAAAATTATTGATTATTCGGATTAAATTGAATTATTCGTGCAGATACAATATTAATGGTGCAATATGCATTTTAAGTCAAAATTGCATAGTTCGTTTCTATTATTTGAGAATATAGCTTATAAGAGACTCGGGATAATAAACTAAGGTTACCATTTACAGATTAAGCCCATATTACTGCTGACAGAAGGATCAATAAAGTAAAGTATCTGCTGAAGTAAGGTATTCCATTTGTTGATAAACCTTAGTAATTTCTGCACTCTAATTAGCCTCTAATTTTATTATCATTTTGCTGTATTGAGTATTTTTTTTCATTGCTTCTTGTTGTTTAAATACCATAATTGTAAGCCAGTCACGAAATTACTACAGCTCAATAAAGATGCTTAAACTTATCATTGCGGAGATGTAGCTGAAGCGTTCTATTACTCTCTCTCGCGCTCTCGACGAGAAGCGAAAAAACGATTTAAAAAATTCAATTTCGTTTTCTGGGCTTATCTAGGATACGAACCATAAAACCTTTTGAATAATTCTTCGGTTACAGATCCGAGCAGTATCAGCTAATAATCCAAATAGTATTAAGTGCAGGCGGGGTAGGAGCTCTGGCAGCCAGCGACTTAGCACGTCGCGACTAAAGCGAGGTATATGTCCAGTATCTCCTAAAGTCTCTCAATACTTTCGCGCTCTAAACATAGGAAAACTTATCATCGCTGAGAGAAAACTTGACTCTATCCAAAATTTTTTTTTTTGTGTTGTTTTTTTGCGAGAGGAAAAGAAGAGGACAAGGAGGGAACGACGTATGCGTATTTTGTGCTATAGGCCTCTTTCATTGTATAGAGCAAAAGATGTGTCTCGTTGCGAACTCCATGCCTAATAGAAAATTGCTTTCTTAAGCAGAATAATTTGTAGCTGAAAAGATCGATCTACTATTACCAGTATGGAGTTGTCTGCGGGCCAATAGAAATCCTGCCGCTTCAATCCTATTTCAGGGCTATGACTAATATCTTGAATCTGTTCAAGAGGCCAGTTCGCAAATCCTTTTCGTGAATAATTCATTCCAAGGTATCGATGCTAGGTATATACGGATTAGTATGTTCAGTATTAGACTCAGAGGCTAAGTAAACGATTCACGAATTCTAAACGAACGAACTATTATGTCGGAAGGAGCTAAAGATATTCAGGACATGGTGATAATTAAAATCAAGGGACAACGCCAAAAGTCCGATACGACTAATGATTCTTGAGTATTAGTCTTCCAAGATAAATTTTCGCTCGCTCTGTATAGGCGAGTGCTAAAGCTCTCACTTAATTATATTAATTTCATCTGTTCAATCAAACAGTGGAAAGTGGCGGATAACAAAGCTGGAGGGGTTTTACTATACACAGCCAAGTTTGCAGTGAGTAGTGAGAGTTCTAACACGCAAGCAAAAGAATGTTCAACAATTTAGTATGTGTAGCATCACGTGAGATATCAAAATGAGCGGTATATCTGAGGGCAACCAAAGGTAAAAACATGGCTATTAACGGCATCAGTGCTGACTAAACGTGCACAATATGTAAAAACTCGTGGTATATCTATTGACGAATGATGCTTCCCGACAAAATACCTACTCTATCTTACTTAATTATAGTGAAAGTCTCCAATTTTTCTGAATTAGCAAAACGACTAGTCAGAAGTAGATTAATGCATAAGGTCAGTAAAGATTTACAAAGAACCTTGGACTGATAAAAGGAGTATAGGTATCTCACCGTTGCAAGTGCGAGGAGGTACAGTAGTCTGCGAAACTTATGCAGATCTTGCTTGCAATTTTAGCTATGTTTAATTTACTGTGTTTACTGCAGCTGTAATCGTGTAACCTGGGGAAAGGTAGAAGCTTAAAACTAGGGTTCGCGAGCTCTCGACAGTTTTTCCTGTAACAGGATTCAACGCTTTAGACATCGAGTGTATTAGACTATTGACTTACAGGAGGCTTTAGAGTCTAAGAAAGCAG
>MEJB01000008.1:505126-573914 GCA_001752375.1 Rhazya stricta | reverse complement strand
AAGTCGTAGTCTGGATTGTGACCCAGAGCACCCATACAATAGAATAAGTTCTTAGCCTTAACAAATACTCCTCCATCTCCTATACAGACAAGGTTTGTGAATAGAATCATAAATCTTTTTGAACAGACAACTCCTCCTTCCAATTTTAGAGAAGTTTTACATTCTAGATTAGCCAAATTTCCTTCCTTACCCTCATCTTCTACACCCTCAATAAACAGTCAGATCAAACCAGGAGAATGGTTTGAAAAAGCTCCTATACAGATCATCACTTTAGAAGAAGATCATGAAGAACTGAATTTTAAAGAAATTGTTTCTAAGTATTTATACACAGATTTTTATTATATTTCTACCAATCTATTGAAGACAAAAGAGTGGTATGAAACCATTCTTATTTTTACTAAATCTATTGAAACCCAGAATGCTATGCAACCAGACAAAGAAAAGCCTGGTCGTGAACAGTTAGCTTATTCGAAATGCAACATACTACAGATCTTTTCTCCTAAAACATGGAAAACTTTATCCTTAATTACTCCTATAGCCTTTTCTTCTTCTTTGAACATGAAACCCTCAAATTTTACCTATTTTGATTATATTCATGCTTAGGAAAATTTCTAAATCTATAGGATTAGTTTATAGAGTGTATTATAAAGTAATGAATACTTTAGCTCCTAGAGCTAAGATTGTTTCTAGAATTGGTGAATCTTTGTTATTTGAGTCTAATACAGAACATACAAATACGTATATACCTAGATTGATACCTTGGAATGAATTACTACAGAATGATTCAAATCGGAATCTTCAACAAATACAAGATATAAGTCATAGACCTGAAAATATAATTGAACTAGGTAGATTATCTAACATAACTGAATTTAGTGATGGATCAGTATCATTAAACTTTTCTAAAAGAAAATTTAATAGTAGATTTACAGGAGAAACATCTTCTTCTTCTTACCACCTGCATTAAACATGATAATTAGTGATAATTGGCAATTAAATAAAGATTTATTAAGAAAATGGTTTTATGCTGATGATAAAACTATGAAGAGAGATTGGTTTTTTAAATCTTTTTCTCCCCGGGAAAGGGAGGATATCAGAACCGTTTGGTATGATGAAATGAACAGGTTACATTTACACTTAGAATTTTTTAGTTGGCTTGATAGATATTTAAAAAACCAAGAACAATCGAAAAAGCATAATGAAGTGAATATGGTACAAAATTGGAATACGACTTCTGGAAAAATAATTAGCTGAAATAGCATTAAATGTAGATGGAAATACAATAATAGCGAGTCCTTTTAAAACAATTCCTAAAACTAAAAAGGAAGACTCTCAACCTACGCTAAGAGATATAGATAAAATTTATTAACAGAATAATTATACAAATTAGAAATTACATAGTTTATCAGAACAGGTAAATAAATTAGAAAGTCCTTCTATTAGTAAACCTCCTCAGAAGATTAACCCTGAATAGCTATTATTTAAAGTTGATAGTTCTCAAAAATTTACACTAAGTACAGATACAGATTTATTGAAAGCTATTACAAAGAAAATAGAAAACTTAAATTTAGAGAAAGGGAAGAATATAAATAATCTGACTATTAAAGACAATAGCCAATCAGAAATAGAAAATGAAATAAATGAATTAAGTATTAATAAATTAAAAGGAAGTAATAAAAATTATACAATGGGTAGAACCTATAGTAAAACTAGAAATTATTATCCTAGACCTTCATTCCCAGATACACAATTTCAAGAAACTCGTGGACAATTTCATTATAATGCTGATACTCTATATGATTGGAACTTAGATGGATTAACAGAACATCAAATATATACGTTATTAAATGAAATGGGTATAGCAATAGCAGCTTATAAATCAACAGGAAGAAGTGATGTAGAAGTCGCTGAAATGATAGTATCTGGATTTACGGGAACTCTTAGAGGATGATGGAATAATGTGTTAATTGAAATAGATAGGTTAAATATTAAAGCTGCAACTAAACAAGTAATCTTTAATGCAACAGAAAGTACGTCTCAATCTGGACAGATAGTAACTGCAGTCACTACTATACAAGATGCTACAAATACTTTATTATTTACAATATGCAAAAAWTTTTTAGGAAACCCTGAGAAATTTCAACAGAGAAGTTATGAAATTCTAATAAATTTAAGATGTCCTAGATTACATGACTTTAGATGGTATAAAGATATATTTTTAAATAAATTAATGATTAGACATGATGCTCACTCTATGTTCTGGAAAGAAAGATTTTTTGCAGGATTACCAAAATTATTTCCAGAAAAGGTTAGAAATAAAATAAGAGAAGCTAATAGTGAAGATATTCCATATGCTAATTTAACTTATGGTGATTTAATAAACTATGTAAACAACACAGGATTAAGTTTATGTAATGATATTAAATTAGCAAATAGAGTACAACATGAAAATGCTGTGTTATCTAAAGAATTAGATAAATTTTGTGATCAGTTTGCAATTTTTACAGAAAAGATTGGTGCTCCTTCTAACATAGTTAAAAAGAGAATAAAAAGGAAGTCTAAAGTAGAAAAAGAATATAAAAAAAATTTAGTGAAGCTCTCCCTACCTTGAGGTCTCGGGTTCGAAACCTCTTTGGCATTGGTCAGCCCAGTAAGTCCGTTGGTCYYCCCAAGAAGGGTGGTTCCGGTGGGTGGTCCCGTTAGGTGTGAAGTAGTAATTCCGAAGGCACTGGGTCCTGATTCTTTCGGGTGGAGAGGTTTGAGCTGTTACTTAGTAGCTTAAGCTTTTGGGATAGCAGGCAATGGTCTAAATCATAGAGCTAAGGCTCCTAAGTAATGGCTAGACCTCTCCACCCCTTAGTATCAGGACCCAGTACCTCGGGATTACCTACTTCCCACTCTTGACGGACCATGTCTTACTGCCGGGACCACCCTCACCTGGGGCTGACCAACGCCAGAGGAGTTTCAAGCCTTCTAAAAATCCCACCTTCGACGGGACTCGAACCTGGGTTGGCTCTGATACCATAAGGCAATGGAACCAGCTAAGTAACGGCCCAGACCCCTCCACCTAAGGGAATCAGGACCCAGTGCTTTCGGGATTACCTACTTCACACCTGACGGGACCACCCACCGGGACCACCCTTCTTGGGCTGACCAATGCCAGAGAGGTTTCGAACCCGAGACCTTCAGGTAAGTAGGAATTACAGAAACCAATTCACCTAACAGCTTAAGCTATCAGGATATGGCATTCCACCATTTATAAGCCTCAGGATCTCCCAGGTCCCACCACGCTTACGCACGGCGCCACTCGGACCTACTCCCCATACCTGACGGGACCACGTCTTACTGCCGGGACTTTGCGAAAATCCCACCTTCYTCGGGACTCGAACCTGGGTTGGCTCTGATACCATAAGGCAATGGAACCAGCTATCCCAAAAGCTTAAGCTATCAAGATACGGCACTCCATTACTTATAAGCCTCAGGATCCCCCACGTCCCACCACGCTTATGCACGGCGCCACTCGGACCTACTCTCCACACCTTACGGGACCACGTCTTACTGCCGGGACCACCCTCACCTGGGGGCTAACCAACGGTCTCACCGCGCTGACCAACGCCAGAGGAGTTTCAACCTTTGTGAAAATCCCACCTTAGGCGATTTTATCTYCTTTCGACTTTGATATTGAATTTATTAAAGGAAAAAATATTTTTTTACCAGATTATCTAATCAGAGAATTTTTACAGGATAAACATGAGTCGATTATATCTTTTAATTTTAATAAATATTCTTTCTTAATTTCATCGTCTTTAATTTTATCTATTAAGTCTAAGAAAAACTTCTTATCAGAAGATGAGATTACATTAATACTGGGATAGCAGTATCCTATAGTATTAACACAATCATCATCAGATTTTGTTTCAGAAAAACTATCAGCTAACTCATTTATCTGATAATCATCTTCAAATTCAGAAGAGCTAACTATATCATTATCTGTATCTTCATGATCTAATAATTCAAATATTTGTTTCTTAATATTTTCACCTAATTCAAGATTGTTAATCTTTTCTTTTACTTTGCAGTTTTTTGCCGTATGGCCTGTTTTTCCACATTTTCAACATTTTATATTACTTAAAGAACCTATTCCAGAACTACTCTGTTTAGAGTCTTTAGAAGAACTTTTCTTAGTTAAACTACTCTTTGATTTAGAGAATGTTTTCTTAGAAGGTAAACTATATCTAGATTTCTTTTTATATTCTTTATCTATTTTAGATTTCTTTTTAATTCGTTTTTTAACTCTATTAGATGGAGCACTTATTTTTTCTGTAAAAATTGCAAATTGATCACAGAATCCATCTAATTCTTTTGATAATACAGCATTCTCATGTTGTACTCTATTGGCTAATTTAATATCATTACATAAGCTTAATCCTGTGTTATTTACATAGTTAATTAGATCACCATAAGTTAAATTAGCATATGGAATATCTCCGTTATTAGCTTCTCTTATTTTATTTCTAACTTTTTCTYCAAATAATTTTGGTAATTCTGCTAAAAATCTTTTTGTCCAAAATGTAAAGTGAGTATCATGTCTGATCATTAACTTAGTTAAAACATATCTTTATACCATCTAAAGTCATGTAATCTAGGACATCTAACATTAATTAAGATTTTAGATGTAACACCCTAGATTTTACTTTTATGAATTTTTGTTTGATCTCGTGAAATTGTGTGCTAACTAGGATTGGACATTTTATATGTGATTAATATTTTTAAATCGTACGTTTAATAGGTGAGGAAATATTGTACGTGTTGAATAAGAATTATCGTTTGATTAAAGGCTCGACTCGTGGGCTTTTTATCGAAGGGAAGCCCGTTATATTAAATTTACAGATTTTAGGTTATTTTTGGATGGGAAGGCCCGATGGGTTCGGGTTACGGCCCAAAATATAAATAAAAAAAGAAAAGAAAAGAAAATAAAATATATAAGAAAATAAAAAGAAAGAAAAAGAAAAGAAAAGAAAAAGAAAAACCCTAGAAACTATATCTTTTTCTTCCTCCCGTCGCCACCGCCGCCCAAACCCTACCCGCCGCCTTTTCTTTTTCTCTTCTTGCCGCCGCCACTACCGACATTTGTAGTGGCTACCGCTCGTCGCTGCGTGCGATTGGCGGGCCYCTCGTCGCACCAGATTTCGGAGCCGCTCACTACAAGAAAGGACGCGACCTGGCCACCGCTGCTCGCTAAGCAACCGAGGTGGACTTCCATATTGCCAGATCCGTTCGTTACTAGCTCTCTCGAGTAATCAAAAGGAAACGATTAAGGCTTTGGTTACCGGCGAGGCAATTTCCAGAGGCGATTCTTGTTGATTCCAGTAGCGGCGACACGGACTTGTAGAGATTGACGATCTGCTCTGCTTGTCGAATCTCCGCGTGCTGCTCACTTTGACCAGAAAACCTTCGCCACTCTTCGCCACTCGAATTAAAGCTTTGCCAAGCGGCCCACCGATCTGTGCAAGCCCAGCCGTCCACTCGACCACCTATGCACGCCGCCAGCTGCTCGTCTGCTGCATGTGGTTTGACCAGAAAATGGAGTTTCCAGATCTGGAACCAGCAACAGCTTGGCGCCGTTTGGTTGTTGTTTGCCGACTCTCTCCCGTCGCCGACCAGACCTTGTGCCGACCCTGTTCTACTCATCACCGGAGTTCGCCAGAAGTCGACCAAGAATATTGCCTCTGTTTGTTTGGCCAAGAACGGGCCCGATACTCAGTAGTACTAGACGCCAAGTGCCTAGCAACACCAGGCGCCCAGTGCCCAGCAAGCACAGGGGCCCAGCGCGCGACGCCCAGGCGCCCAGCGCCCAACACCAGGAGCCAATGCCCAGCGCCCAGGAGCCCGACGCCCGACGCCCAGGCGCCCGACGCTATTGTGCGCGTCACTTGAGCGCARGCCCGAGGACCTATTGCCATTCCCGAGACAGTTGGATATCGTGAACTTAAAGGTGAAAACGTTAACACATGATATTAAAATTTTGTGACTTGTACATAATTATGCCCTAAAGTGAATTGATGAGAGAACATAGTTAGATTTATACCCGAACTAAGGAATTGAAATTGTAACCTTAAAAAGACATGATAATTGGTAATGTAGGAACTAAGAATGGATTAACAATTAATAAAGGATATTTTTGGATTAGACACATAATACGTAAGTTGGAACGATCGAACTAAGTAGACCCTCATTTTGTAATCAACTAGGTCATTTCGAGGGCTTACGTTGAGATCGATTGAAGGAGTCCACTGCGCAACTTAAGTAAGCACCGTTTACGTATAGGACTCCGGGTAAGTATCCTCCCATTCATCAACATTATAAATGAATGACATTGAAAATGCTTTAAATTGTTTTAATATGTTTTGTATGAATTCTATGTTGATGTGTGTAATTGTGAAGAATGTTGATTTATTCGTATCTAGTAGTACCTCATGTTAAAGAATATGCTATTGTGTTTTTATATCCTGTGTTATTTGTTGGACGTTACATTACATAAGGTTGTATGCGTTTCATGTCATGAGCATGTAGTTAGAATTTCTACATCACATTTGGCATGAACCGTTCACGCATTTAGAAAGTGAATGGTTAGAAAATGCAATTTTAAAGGAAGGTTAAAGTTTTAGAAATGTAAAATTTTCGGAAAGGAGTGTAATACTAGCCACAAAAGGTGTGAGTGGGAAATGGGGCGTGGGGGACCGACGCACCCGACCCTACCCTCTTGGAGGATAGGTATGAAGTTAAAAGAATGAAATTTAACCGCTTTGCAGTTCTACCGGTAGAAATGGAATCGGGTTCCAAATAAGATGGCCCACTGCATAGCTATGTGGCTAGGCTTTACACTCTAGTGAGCTCGCGAATGAAAGGAAATGGAAAGTTTTACAATAAGTGAATTTTGAAGGAAAGTTGTAAAGGAATTTTGAAAAGAGAATGTTTCGAAAAGTTTTTCCTTTAAAAAGGTGAAATCTCAAAGTTTCATGATATGTAGGACATGTTCATGCATTCATGCATGAGGTTACTTACTGGGCTTTTTAGCTCATTCCTTTCCCTCATGTTTTATTGCAGATGATATGTAACTAGATGGGGCGAGGAGGTCGCTTGTGGGCGAGCTACGATACCCGAGAACTGGCTTTCGAATTTATTTATAAAATAAGACGAATACTTCTGAATATTTTAAATTATTGAAGTTCTTTGTGATTTTTGCTTTTGAATGTTTTAGAAAGACTTCCGCTGTATTTCTCTTTTGAATAAAATATTAGGATAGTGAGGATTTATTTAAATGTATTTTTGAGTCCTTGGGTACTGTTGAATAAATGTCGAGTTTTAAATAAATAGTTGTCTATTTTCGAATGGAATGACGTAGCATTCTCAGCTTAGGACGGTTCCTAATCTGAGGGTGTTACAGTTTGGTATCAAAGCGGAGATTGTAAGTGATATGGTTTGATTGGTACTACTCATACCATCAAAATGCATCTTCTTTTCGGAAGCTCATCTCATAAAAATTTCAACGTTAAGCGAGCTTGACCTGGGGTAATTTTGGGATGGGTGACCCACTGGGAAGTTCCCATTAAGCGCGTGAGTGAGGACAAAACGAAAAGACTCATGGTGGTTTGTGAGGCCAGTCCATCAAATCTAATAACGCACCCAACCCAGTGTAACGAGGCGGGGCGTTACAAATGGTATCAGAGCAGAGCCGTCCGGAACTGTGAGAACTAAGTATTATGCGGCGCAAAGTGCTACGTCGAGGAGGATGGGAGACACCTCTTGAGGCCATAGGAGCCACCTTTAGAATCTCACACGGATGGTACGATCCTGGATTTGAGGCTCAATGAGGACGTTGAGTGTTTAAGTTGGGCAGAATTGTAAGAACCCGACCCAGAGTGGGTGGGGGGAGATTGTAAGTGATATGGTTTAATTGGTACTACTCATACTATCAAGATGCATCTTCTTTTCGGAAGCTCATCTCATAAGAACTTCAACGTTAAGCGAGCTTGACCTGAGGTAATTTTGGGATGGTTGACCCACCGGGAAGTTCCCGTTAAGCGCTTGAGTGAGGACAAAACGTGCTGAAAAGACTCGTGGTGGTTTGCTTTTCGATAAGTAAACAGTTAAAATGATGTCTAAAGRTTTAAACTTGTTTAAAGGAAAATCTATAGATAATTCTGAACCTAGTATTGCCTCTACATCAGAATTACAAGATACATCTGAAATTAATACAGTTGAACTAAACATAGCAAAAATAGAACAAGATTTGCATAATTGGAATATACCTAAAGTAGATATCTCGCCTTTTTATCAGAAAGGTTCGTTTGAGATTTTTATTGATTATGCTATTAAAACATCTGAACATACATTTTCAATTATAAATAATTGTGAAACTATACAATTATTAAGTAAAGCTAGTATTGAAAGCCATAGAAAGAAATATAGATTTCTACATATAGGACTTGTACAGATTGCTGTTAAACCGATGTTTAGACTTGGTTTAGACATACCTATACTAATTATGCTTAGAGATGCTAGACATAGTAAATTTGAACATTCGCTGTTAGCTGTGCTAGAATCTAACGTAGCTAATGGACCAGTTTACAGTAATTGTTATCCGAATTTTACTGTAYATTTAACTGATAAAAATACATTAAAGACTTTAACAATTAACATGCAAGCAAAAAATTTATCTTTAGACAGATCTAAATCTATAGAATTAGTTTATAGAGTATATTATAAAGTAATGAATACTTTAGCTCTTAGAGCTAAGATTGCTTCTAAAATTGGTGAATCTTTGTTATTTGAGTCTAATACAGAACATACAGATACGTATATACCTAGATCGATACCTTGGAATGAATTACTACCGAATGATTCAAATTGGAATCTTGAACAAATACAAGACATAAGTCATAGACCTGAAAATAGAATTGAACCAGGTAGATTATCTAACATAATTGAATTTAGTGATGGATCAGTATCATTAAACTTTTCTAAAAGAAAATTTAATAGTAGATTTACAGGAGAAACATCTTCATCTATACAAGAAGAAGATAAAACAAAATTACATAGTGTTGATTTTAATAGAAATATCCCTCAGCCGATATATTCATTTAGATCTTAGAGTATGAGAMAAGCTACAGATTACAGTCCAACTGCAAGTCAGATGGCCTCTGACTTACCACCTGCATTAAACATGATAATTAGTGATAATTGGCACATCAATCAATAAAATCTAAATGAATCAAATATCATTTATTACACCAAGTAAAACGAATAACATTATAAACATCATTTAGTATTTACTAATAAAACCTAAAATAGATAAAATATCATTTCTTACCACAAGATCAAGTAAAAGAAATATCATAAAAGTAATTATCAACTACAATAATAAACATGTAATGTAAGTCTTCAATCCAACCGCTTAGAGCAGTTGGTAAGCAAATTAAGCAAACTGTTAAGTCAAAATAAGATTTCGTATTTAATGATTACTTATGACGTCATATTTAAAAGAATTTTGGATCAAATCTTCCTTAGATAAGGATCATACTTTACAAACATAAAAATTCGAGCATATTCGGATATTAGTGATAAAGATAAGTGATTATGACAAAAATAAAATTAATATTGAAAGATAGCTGAATAACTAACATAAGAACTTTTCATTTTACCTTGTCGATTCTTGAATTGTTTTTCCTTCCTTTTGGTTTCATTTCTTTTTGTGCTGATCCTACTATATTCATAATAACACACAATATGTATATACTTATTAAAATCTTTTAAAACTTCTCACGATTAATTCTATTAACTCCTCCGTCATAGATAATTAAATGTAAAATTTTTACTTGCATAGAGTTGAAGAGAAATTAGATGACGTATTAAATAATCTTTTTGAAAAGGCCAAATGACTGGATAATGTTCACAAAAATGGTTCTAGAAAAGTTGCATACCTGTACGTCGACATGATGACCATTTCGAGCCCGAGCTGACGACATCGTATGGCTACTATTTTCATCTGTCTAGAAAGTTGTCCGTGTTGCTCGTCGCAGCGCCTCGCGAATGAGTATTATAACCTCCCGTCTCTCGGCATCCCTGATAAAACCCTGAAAGCAAACCCGAGTGCCATTCTATTCCTATATACATATAGAGAGAGAAAGTCTCTAGGGTTTGTTCGTTGGGGAGAGATAGAGAGTGAGTGGAATTGATCTTGTATTTATATTTATAGTTCTGTATACAGCGAGTGAGGGAGATGAGTATATGGAACTATGTAGTGACGGCTCACAAGCCGACGAATGTAACTCACTCGTGCGTAGGCAATTTCACTGGGCCGCAGGAGCTTAATCTCATTATTGCGTAAGGATTCTTAATTTCAAGACGCGGTTTTTTGATATGTGTTTGTGCACGTCCTTAACACAGGATGATGCTCAGATTGTAGTTGGACTGATGAGAAGATGCTAACGTACAGTCTGAGTTATGGTGTCTATGAGCAAATGTGATTTCAATTTGGTTATGTGTAAATGTCAGGCTTTCTATTATTTTTTTCGAATAAGATTTTCAGTTTTAAGTTTGGCTTTTATGATTAAATTCTGGATCTTTTGTATTTGCGGGAAATTATATAAATTAGGTTCTGTGCCTTTCTTTTACAAGCAAGCTGCTGCAAGAAGTTCCTTTTGTCCCCAACCCCTTCCTTGGCAGAATTTGCTTGTTAATTTGCTATAATTAGTGTCTAATACACGCAGCTGAAATGCCTGATTAAATTTTTGTTGGTAAGTGGGACATTCTCTTCTCTTTCGTTTTCTTCAAAAGAAATTTTTTAGATGGGAATTCACCCTAAGAGTTCTTATGGTATAGTAGGGCATCAAGAGGAAATAGTTGTCCTTGACTTGTTCAATAATGAGATGACTTGGAAATTCTCAGAGAACTATTTTATATTTCTTGTCCACTCTGAATTAACAATTAGTTAATCGAATTCAGAATTATTAGGATTGCTTTTGTTGAAGTTTTATGTAATGGCATGAGTGGCAGACTGAATACCTAAATTAGAGTTTTGAAAGCCCATAAAATGAAGACGTTTTAGATAACTGAATTAGAATGGAAATACTTGGAATCAATCTATGAGAGTATGTACAAATCAAACCAATAGGCAATAATAACACTGAGGCTAATAGTACCTTAGTTTGAGTGATTGGGTAACTGAATATTTAAAGTTAAATTGATAAATTTTGGGGCTGGCTGATCATACCTCTATTTTTTGCTCTGTTCATGGAGCTATGGGTTTCCTGGAATGTACATGGACCAAAGATGGAATCAAAGGATAGGAATAGAATTTTGTTGCTACTTGACAATGTAAACCTCCAGGAATATGTCTACTGAAAAACCATTTTGGTAGGATTAGATACTATTGGGGCAATAGATCTCACTTGTGCTATCTGATCTGAATTGCAAAAGTTCTTTCAATAGGAAGAAACAGTCTTGTTTCAAGGGAGAGGAGGGATTGAATAGATTGGAATTGATGTAACTTGAAGGGTTGTAGTCTTTTGCATGAGTGAAATCATTAGAAACTTTTAGTGAACATAAGTGCCCCGTGAATCAGAAGGAAAACCTTTAGCACAGCTTACAGCTGTGCTTTAGTAAAACAAGCATCAGAATTTAAAAGATGGATGTTTGGAGAGCATAGAAGTAGAATCTTCAGATGAAAAAGAATTAGGGACAGGAATTGAAATACTCTGACCTGGACATGCTTAAAAATGAGAGTATTTGGGCAGTTTGGGATAAGTAAAAATAGGATACTGAAGGAAATCCTTGGAAAAAAGTTGGCCAAATAAAAATAGAACTATATAATTAAAGAGGAGACAGAAGTGTTGCTTAAGCAATGTAGCACAAGCGGAGTAGAATGGAATAAAGGGATCCATTTTTTTTTTTTTTTTTGTGTTTGATATTTGCAGCTTGAGGGACTGTTTGCTATGGTTAAATTTCTTGCAAAGAAATCGACGCAAATAAAAGACAATTTTTTGTTTTTCTCTTTTTTGTCTACTATATTGATGTTTTATTTTTTCTCGTTGGGTTTTCCTTTGTAATGGATGATGTTTCAATAAGAGAAGAAATTTAGGCAAAGTTACACAGTGAACATCTCATGAGTCACTTCTATGTGGATTCTAGCAGCTCCATTCTTGTAGAGGCCTGCTCCCAATCCTATGGGTGATACATGCATATYGCCATACCTATCTTAAAAATATTCCGTCTTTTAAATCTCTCTTCACTTTACATGACCTATCAAGTTTCCAGTGTAACTTTTGATTAACTTGTTTGAAATGTCACTTAAATCTCTTTTATGGATCTTTTTTCATGACGGTTTATATAGTAGAATAACATATGTAAGTTAATATATTGAAAAATCACTCGACCAATAAGGGTAGGCAGAATAAGTTTCCGGATGCCAATTGTTCTGTACATCTTTGAAATCATATAGCAATTTCTCTCTTTCTTGATCCATCTGTGTTTTCTACTAGAAAATGTTTGTATTGAAATTTTCGTATTTTGTCAGGAAATGCACAAGAATCGAGATTCATTTACTTACACCTCAAGGTCTACAGGTGTGGTTTCTCATTCAGCTTATAGAAGTTTGATACATGAGTTTGTTAAGTAGTTAGTCTCCATTACTGCTAGTGTCTATTTTGTTAGACATTGTTTGCTACTTGTGAATTCTTTATACTTTAGTGTGTGAATTTTCTTAATGAATTGGCATGTTTTTCAATGCTTTTATTTTGAAGTTGAATTCTAGCTTTATATATATATAGTTTACTATACCATTCATGAAAACCGAGGCTTCTATAGAGCTGCTACAGATGCTTTCAGCTTTTCTGAGCTTTTGATGAAAATTTTGGATGCTCCTGGGCTATATTCGGTTTGATATGTCAACCAAAAAAAAAAAAAAAAAAAATCCTTCTCCATTGGAAAATTCATTTGTTTAGCTTTTTCAACGAAGCACAAAATTTTGCTTCAACAAGAAATTCATTTGTATTGCTTTTTCACTGAAAAGATCTTGCTTCATGAAAAAGAATTTTCCATTACCAAACAAAGATCTACATTAAACATTTCTTCAACAAAATTATAACTGCCAACTTTCCAATCCAAATGAATTTTTGAATGAAAAACCTTTTCGTTTAAGAAACAAAATCAAAATTCAATTTTTTCATTTTCTCGCCTTTTTGAAAAAGTTTTTCTTTAACAAGAGAACTCCCTCCCCCCCCTCCCTATGAAAAGCCAATCCAACTAAACAAATTTTATTGCTCCCTGCTATTGTTATGGGATTATTATTCACATGATATTTTACCATGCCTATGAACTCATAAATGCGGCTACAACTTGCAGTCCTTGGAGAATTCTGGATAGAAATAAAGTCTTCGATTTTTCCCTTTAGGTCATGATGTTTCTAGGCTCTGAAGATTGTGCAAGATGAGGTTAATGGATATTGGCTTGTCTCTACCTAGAAGGAACTCTTAACATGCCTCTTGGGCTTCAAATTGTTGCATGGATTTTGCATTTCCATATTGTAACATTGGGTCGATAATGCTAATGCTTCCTGTATCTGTTTGATGGTTTTGATTAATTACCCAAATATGCCGATGTGAGTCCACTTACTAAAGTGGTTAGGGTATGCCTTTGGAATAGTTGCAACTAATAGTTGGGCCATGAAAAAGAAAAAAAGATGTATCTACTGTTCCCTTTTATGTATACATTCAATTACTGATGGGAAATTTTCATAGCAAAAGCACCTTTAATACTATTCTCGTTTCATTTTTTTGTCTCGCATAATTAGCCTCTTCTTTAGAGCTATGGCCTTACATATTTGAACCTTGCTTTTGATTGTTTAAACTATAGATCTACTGATATTTCAAGACGCCATTCTTGTTTTTGGCTTCAAGAACCTCAGGCTGCATTTGGACACCACACTTCGTTGAAGAAATCTCTTAACTTCAATGAAGAGTGTGTTTGTTTTGCTTCTTCGATGAAGGGAAACTTTCAAATTTCACATTTTCTTTTTGTTTTCCTGCCTTGGAGCCAAGATTTTTCTTCTTTTAAGAAATTTCCTAACTTCAATGAAGAATCTGTTTGTTTTTTCTTCTTCAATGAAGGAAAAAATTTCCAAATTTTGTTTTCCTGCCTTCTTCAACCATGAAATTTTTCTTCATCTAAAAATCAATCAACGTACACCCTCGATTACCTATTGCGTTTTTTTAGATCTGATTTGAGTTGTTTATTCATTTGCAGCCTATGTTGGATGTTCCAATATATGGAAGAATTGCGACACTTGAGCTCTTCCGTCCTCATGTGAGATTTCAACTTGCTATTATAAAATTTCTCCTGAGAGTTATTTGTCCCAAAGTGTCTTTGATCTTACTCATGTTTCTCTGTTATGTTGATAGGGTGAAAATCAAGATCTACTGTTCATTGCAACAGAAAGATACAAATTTTGTGTTCTCCAATGGGATGTTGAGGCAGGAGAAGTTGTTACGAGGTTGGATGACAATTTTAGTCTTATGATTAATAATTTTAATTATTGCGAATTTTGGATCTAAATGAACTATGCCATATCTTGTCCATAATTTTCCACCTTTTTGTGGAAAATTCTGTGTTCTTCAATGGGATGTTGAGGCAGGAGAGGTTGATTCCAATAACAAATTTAGTCTTATGATCAGTGGATTTCAATAATTGGCCTTCTGATATTTTGGATTTGAACGAATGATACCATATCGTGTCCATAATTTTCACCTCATTGTGGAACTTCATTTCAATAGGCTTAGTTTTGATGCTTTTGGTTCTTGTAGGATACTTTTGTATTATGGATAATGTTGTTTCTGCTGGTTACTTATAGTCACATGATATACCTTACTAAACAAACTTCTATTATTAATAGGGCAATGGGGGATGTCTCTGATCGAATAGGCCGTCCTCCAGACAATGGTCAGGTATTAATTTATTCGTCTATGAGTTTACTGGTTTTGATATGTTAGAACTGCCTTAAGTACATGACTGGTCCAATTACTAAACTGCAATGTGCATCTCAAAATGTCATTTGCTTGTGGTAGATTGGCATAATTGACCCGGATTGTAGATTGATTGGACTCCATCTGTATGATGGGCTATTCAAGGTACTGCTTTATACAGCTCCAATCCAATTTTGTAATGTCTTGTCTGATTGTTGCTGGGTTCTTTGGCATCAAGAGTTTGTTTGAATAAAACTTATGCTTGCATAATATTCAAAATAATGCAATCTCTTTTTCTTTTGATTAAAAAATAATGTAATCTACGTTAACCAGGTTATTCCATTTGACAGCAAAGGTCAGCTCAAGGAAGCATTTAATATTAGGTACAATTTTATCTCTCCAAGTGTCATTTGTTAATAGATTATATAAGCTAAACTGCTACGACAGTAACTATGGGACGTGCTTATTATTTCATTTCAATTTTCTGCTTTCCTTTTCTTTTTCTGTGGCTAAAATGCTGTATTATAATGTTCATCCAACCTTTCCATAATTGCCTTGGGGAGAGAAAAAAAGGGGATGGCAGGAAGAGAAGATTGTATAATCTCAACCTTCCTCTGGCTGTCTGCAAGCAAATACCTTGTCTACTAGAATATTTTTGGTCCATTGTGTAGTTTTTGGTTCAGGCATTTGTTCATACACTAAAATTTCCTAATGTTTCTTTCTTTGATTGAATCAAAGAAAAAACCTGAACTTGAACCCAAATCCTTGTGAACGTGGTCTTTTATCCTTCGATTCCAAATTTTCTTGATTCCCATTAGTACTGATGTGCAACCTCATTTAAAAATGAATTGAAATACCGTGTTGTTGTCAAAATAGAGCATTGTAATAGACCTCTTGAGGAAACAGCTGTAAGAGATGCTCAAATATGGTAATTATTTGAAAATTCTGTAGTTAGGCTAAACTTATCGTGCTGCATTCTTAGAAAGAAGACGATGGTTGTACTTTGATTTTTCTTAACTATTATTTCTCTTATTTTCCTTGGAGTAGCCAAACGTTTTTTTAATATGTTCAGCGATTTTGCAATCCATATGGCAGTTATTTAGTTATTAATTTATTGTCTCCTTTGCAATTACCTGATACATATTTACAAAGGATAACGTGGAGACAAAGAAACAAAATACACAAGCATGAATTTTAGCATAGTTGCAAAAGTTGTTGTGTGCCTTGTCCCTTAAATTTATCGTGACAATGTGGAGGAATGACAAAGGGACCAAAATGATGTTTGATCAAAACATAATCCAAATCACCCAGAATTGTTATCTTTTGCTGCATCTAAGTTTTGAGTTTGATTTAGTAGTGCTGCCGTCTGAAATGGATCTCCTATGTTTTGTGCTTTATTTGCCAAGTATTTTCCTTTTGGGAGTTATGGCAGAACTGACAGAGTATTCTAATTTGCGGTTGATAATAAGGCAGTTCTTTTGGTACTATGTTTTACTTTGGTGCCTTTAGAACTTACATAGTTTAGTAGTTTTGTAATTGATATTTTTCAATTGCTTGTTACTTTTGATCTTTTTGTGTGGCACCTTCTTAGTAAGTACCAATGAAATTTTRGGTTATAGCCTAAGTAGTTCCATTTAGAAGTGGGAAGGCTAGAACTTGGTTTAATCTCTTCATGTTAAAAAAGAAAATTCCGGTATATGTGTATTTATGCATGCCTGTAATTATTTGGAGATTCTTACTGTCATCTATCACAAAAAAATGCAAAAATAAATTTGGTTCAATAAGAAATGCCACTTCGTCATTCCCATCAAGTGAAATAAAAATTCTTGTGCTTTAGTGTACAGGAAAATAACATGTTTAAGGTTAGCTTTCCTTGTTTTGTATTTTGCCATTATGTGCAATTATAAATATCTTTTTGGTTATTTGCCTATGGAAGAGAATTCGAAAGCACGATACTTGAAAACCTGTTTGTCATCTGTGTATATAATTGCAGAGTGCACGAATGGCTTTCATGTAACTGGCTTTTGGAGTTCCTGATTGTACTATTATCTTTTGTTATTTCTTCAAACAGGCTTGAGGAGCTTCAGGTTCTGGATATCAAATTTCTTTATGGTTGCCCGAAGCCCACGATTGTTGTGCTTTATGAGGTTCTAATTTTGCTTTTTCAAACTTTGTTGTTTGTTAACAGTTATTTCAAACGTGCCAAAATACTGTGGATGTAATTTTAGGGTTTATATCGTAGTTTTACTGAGTTATACCTCTAATCCTAGAAAACGTCCAAAACATGCTGAAAAGAGAATGGGCACAAAGAGTTCGATTCTTCTTTGTGTGTGTTTTTTTCTTTTGTTTGTAGTGAGCCGTAAGCAGCAGACCATAATACCAAACAGGGGCACAAAGAGTTCGATTCTTCATTGTGTGTGTTTTTTTCTTCTGTTTGTAGTGAGCCGTAAGCAGCAGACCATCTCTTTAGCAGCCTAGATAACTTTTAACTTCCGTTTAATTTGTGCCTTTGAATCATCCTTTTAAATGATGCTCCCGGCTCCTGAAGCTAAATTATGTTCTAGCTAGCTCAGGGAGCTGGATTGCGGTGGTTTGAAAAAGCACATGCTTTGCTTCCTGAAGTGTTTTGCCAAGTGTGATTAAGGTCATGTCAATGTTTTTGGTCTACAAGAGCTGTAAGTATATACGATCGTTTGTTTAGCCCATGAATATTGACAAGAGTGTTGTTCTATGGTAAGCTTATTACTACGGAAACTTTAGATYAAAAAATAGAAAAGTCAACTTTCACTTTTTGCTTCTTCCTCAAGGAGTCTATTCGCAAGACCTTTGCTTTTCCTTCCGTTGGTCTGTGAATGAAAAGCAGCTGCAGCAACTAGAAAGCTGATCTGGGGTTCTCTAATTCCTTTTTTGCAAAATCTTCAAATTTTCTTGAAATACTAGAAGAGCCAAATTACCTTCTTTGAAATTCTACCTACATAACATCTTAATTCCTTCAAAATTTCTATTCATAATTTAAATTTGGACTTGATATATTTTTGAAAGATCTGGAAAACGACAACTTGTTGTATTATTATGTCTCACAAATTTATTTATGGTTCTTGTGTAATTGCATTGCAAGGTGAGAATATTGTGTTTTGGACAGAATTTGCTTTTCGCTCTTGAAGCATTGTCCTCGTGGGTTCTCCTTTTCATTTTTTGCTGTTCACTTTTAACTTCCTATGGTTTGTGCGCATTTTATCTTCTAGACAAGATGCATCTGCATGAGGCACATGTTGGCCTTAATTTAGCTCTTCTAATACTAACCAAGTATAGCTCAGTGGCAAATTCTGTTCGATGTCCTTCGTTGTCAGCTGACCTAAGCTTATGAATCTCCTCCCATCTGCCGCCCACCTCATTCAGCTTCATGTGTACTTTGTGAACCCAAAAGTCTAGTAGAAGAAAAATAATGATATTCTTGTATTAGGTGCATTTTGTTGAACATGCATATGGTTCATTTTCTGGATTTTGGTTAGGTGATATTATGCCTGTAGCCTCATGATTTAGCATTTAATGTTTTTATTCTATATATAATTTGGCAGGACAACAAGATGGTTCGGCATATCAAAACATATGAGGTGGCTTTGAAGGATAAAGATTTTGTTGAGGGTCCATGGTCTCAGAATAATCTTGATAATGGGGCTGATTTGTTGATACCTGTGCCACCTCCACTTTGTGGTGTCCTAATTATCGGGGAAGAAACAATTGTCTATTGTAGCGCCACTGCTTTTAAAGCAATTCCAATTAGACCTGTATGTTGTGTGTTTGAGTTGCTAAATTTGTTTAGAATGAGGAAAAAAACGAGTTCACAAAATTTATTGTTCTGTCCAGTCTATCATAATGTTCATGCTTCTTGTTCATTTTCTCACTTCTCTATTTCTCTTCCAGTCCATTACAAGAGCCTATGGAAGGGTRGATGCTGATGGTTCCAGATATCTACTTGGGGATCATAATGGGCTTCTTCACCTGTTGGTCATTACCCATGAGAAAGAGAAGTTTGTTATCTTTCTTCAATCTAATATGTTTTGGCAGTTTGATCTATAATTTTTTATTTGTGGACTTAGATGCTTCTTCGATACACATATACTTCTTTCACATGTCTAAAAGATTTTCTTTATTATTATTTTGTCATCAGAGTGACTGGGCTCAAAATTGAGCTGTTGGGTGAAACTTCTATTGCATCAACAATATCATATCTTGATAATGCTTTTGTGTATGTTGGTTCAAGCTACGGAGACTCACAGGTATATATCTATCTGTTTCGAGATTGAAGTGTAGCTTTCTATATGAACAGTCTTTCTTCACTTCAAATTTGATTTAGTTCACTGAATTTTTTGATTTGGATTCTTCTAGGACTCATTTTTAGTCCAAGTATTTTTACTTGCTCAGTGTTCTTGCACTTGATGGTGTATTATATGATATGAAAATTTCACTAGATTCTACAAGGAAACTTGTTTGATTTTAGGATGAGGAAGAAGAGGAAATATATGTATTCTGGTGTCTTTCTTTTATGTAATAAACATCAGATTTTGATGTTCTATCGAAAATTTAGTCTTACATCAGCTCTAATTAGTTGTATATATTTTCAGTTTCTTATGCTTTACAGATTTTGATTGTCTGTTGTTCGTAATGTTTGTTTCATGGGATGTATAGCTATGTTTCTTTGTTGTTCTTTGTGTTAAACAGGTTTGTCGCTTTTCTGGTCTATCTGCTTTGGTGATATCCATTAATAAAATCTTGTTTCTTACAAAAGAAAGAATATAATAATAGAAATAAAACTTCCATATGTACTTTCCATCTCGTAATTTTAGGTGGATGACATATCTATTTAATTTATTGAGTTACCAAGAGATGGAGCTCTGGACTAGTTTAAACTCATTTATTAAATGAATGTGGAGAGGTGATACTTTCTTGAGAATGGCACTTCTTTCGTCTGTTTATTCTTTCCATTAGTAAAATATCTTCTATGTAAAAAAGAAACATTGAAGGAGTTTTCTAGTTCATAGCCATCAAGTAATAAATGCTGTTGTGACCTTAGTTAGTTTGAACTTGAATTTCTTGCTGTCTTCTGATACATTTTTGTACATATAACAATTGGTTCTTGCTGTGTGCTTTTAACTTGAAAAGGTTTTGCTTTTGACCTCATTTTTATTGCATCTCTCGTTTTGTTATGTGTATGAACTTGACTATGGTTTTCAATTCAGCTCATAAAGCTAAATCTCCAACCTGATGCAAAAGGTTCCTATGTAGAAGTCTTGGAAAGATATGTCAACTTGGGCCCAATTGTTGATTTCTGTGTAGTTGATTTAGAAAGGCAAGGTCAGGGTCAGGTTGTAACTTGCTCTGGGGCCTATAAAGACGGTTCTCTTCGTATTGTTCGGAATGGGATTGGGATTAATGAACAGGTATGCTTTTGGTAGGTTACGTTGCATCTCAATCATGGTTCATGTATTCAAAAACTTCTCTGACGTAGAGCTGACCTGTATTTGTATGTAGGCATCTGTAGAACTTCAAGGCATTAAAGGAATGTGGTCACTAAGATCAGCCACGGATGATCTTTATGACACTTTCCTTGTTGTGAGTTTTATTAGCGAAACACGTATTCTGGCTATGAACCTTGAAGATGAATTGGAGGAAACCGAGATAGAAGGATTTTGTTCTCAAGTTCAGACTTTGTTTTGCCATGATGCTGTATACAATCAACTTGTGCAGGTACCTGACTACCTTAGTCTTTATATACTCTCTCTGAACTATGATGAGTTGATTCTTGGTTTGGATTTTGAACTTTGGTGTGAATCTTTCCCTCAAAATGTGTACTGAAAGTGTTACTTTTCGTTATGTATCATGGTCTAATAATTAAGCTGATGAAGATGCAGAATAGCAACTGCAGTTGGCAATACATCCATGTTGAGGCTTGCGAAGCTATATTTGGTCTAGCTTCTCAATGAAGTAGTAGAAGTTGGTTGTTTATGCACCACAAGAAAGCAATTTTTTTTTTAATAATATATTTTTAAATTTTTTCCAAACTATAGAATTCCATTCAAAAAAGCATTTTAGAATAAAAAGGTTCCTCAAATATTATTACAAATTTAAAATTTCTTAACACATATATTTCCGGCTTGTCTTCACTCAAACAAAAATAGTTTCTTTCTACACTCTAAAGCTAATCCAAGTAGAGCCTCAATGTCTCTGACATGGAAGCTGACAAATGCAGCAGAAATGCTTGTTTAAATGAAAATTCAATTCATCTAACTTATTATTAATGGACTTCGTTAAACTAACATTCAGTTTGTCTTTCATTCCTGTGTGCAGATATATTGAAGTTTGCATATGAAAGTGATCTTCTATTCTTAGGAATGCATCTTTATGGCTTTTGGAACATTGTGGAAATATTCAGTTATTTATTTTTATATTTGAGGTGCAWTTTAGATTGGAGGATCCAAGTTTCCAGTGTATCTAGTAATAAAGGGAATAATTGGATGATTTGTTCCACATGCAACTGTTGTTGGTTTTGGGTTTGGGATTCTTGAACACAGACTGGCGCTGATTGGATAAGAAACGTTATGACTGTCTACTGTGGGCATATTGCATGCCCCCATCATTTAGAAATAGGTGGTTTTGAGGATTATGAGTACTTGTTCAAAATGTTCACTATTCAGATCTAGAAACTTGCCAGTGCAACACAAGATTAAGTTCTAATCCACTTCAGAACTAACTGAAACTGCTCTTGGAGAAACTTGTAGCTTGATTCTTTAACGTACTCACTACAAGCATAGAATGAGCTTCTTGCTGCAGTTAGGACGTTGTTGGATTCCAAAACTTGCAATTCTGTTTTGTTGGATGATTGAATGTGTCGCTGAAGATAATGAAAATGCTAATGCATAATTGTTATTGAAAGATCCTGAAATAGAAGGATATGGTATCTAATTTCCTCGGTTTTACCGAAGGACAGTCCCTTCTTCCCAATGATATGTTGCAATGTGAATCTCAACATCTTATGTGGTATGTCCTTTGATGCTTTCCTGTACAGTTTGCCCAACTTATTTGCTCACTGGCATTATATTTGTCTGCTSCTCTTTATTTACTGGTGCTATTTTACTGTTAATTAGTTGATTACTGCAATTAATATTTGCAAATAACCTGCTACAGGTCACATCTAACTCTGTAAGGCTGGTGAGCTCTACCTCTAGAGAGCTGCGAAATGAATGGTTTGCTCCTGCTGGGTTTTCAGTCAATGTTGCTACAGCTAATGCCACCCAGGTCTAGTATCGCATTGCTTGGTGGATTCTACTTTTGATGATATTGACCAAAATGGCTTCCATTTAAATGCAAATTTAATATGGGTTTGTTGAATCATTTAGTGCCAGGATAGGATAGAATAGGACATATAACATAACATATGGAGCTTCCTTCTCTGTAAGCTAGTAAGATGAAGTTCACAAATTTTTTTTGTTTTTCTGTTAAATGATAGCAAGGGAAGCCGTAAGCACTTTGGTATTGTTAGCATTATAACTCTGTGCAGTGGACATAATGGAAGTTAGCATTAGAACAGACATTTAAATTCTTGGTGGTTTTGATTTTTGTCTTCCTTTCTGCTGTATTTATTTCCATGAAGTAGTTTTGTTCTCTAAATGGCATGTTACCATTTTTCCTCCCATGTTCCTCATGGTCCAGTTTTATGTGCTGTCTATGGAGCTTTTAAATATTCTTTTACCTGTTTGTTGCTAGGTTTTATTGGCTACTGGGGGTGGGCATTTGGTGTATCTTGAAATTGATGATGGGGTGTTGACGGAAGTGAAGCATGCCCAGTTGGAGTATGATATATCCTGCCTCGATATAAATCCGATTGGTGACAGTCCAAATCATAGTCACCTTGCTGCTGTTGGCATGTGGACAGATATTAGTGTCAGGATCTTTTCACTTCCCGACCTAAACCTCATCAGAAAGGAGCATTTAGGAGGGGAGATAATTCCCCGTTCTGTTCTTCTATGTTCATTTGAGGGGGTACCTATCTTCTCCTGATCATGCTCATTCTATTCTTTCCCCCTGTAAGAGTTACTTGAGTTTCAGCTATTTTGTTGACAAAGTGTAATGGTCTTTTATCCTTTTTTACTTCATTTTTTTCAGGTCGCTTACTTGTTATGTGCCCTTGGAGATGGTCATCTCCTAAACTTTGTGTTGAATATGAACACTGGGGACCTATCAGATCGGAAAAAAGTGTCTCTTGGGACACAACCTATAACCCTTCGCACTTTCTCATCAAAGAATGCGACACATGTATTTGCTGCTTCTGACAGGCCAACTGTAATTTATAGCAGTAACAAGAAACTACTGTATAGCAATGTAAACCTGAAAGAAGTCAGTCACATGTGCCCTTTCAATTCTGCAGCTTTCCCTGACAGGTAAATATTGGCCAACTTTGTAAAACATTTCCATGTGTATGTTTGGGATTTAGACGTAGCTCATCAAGAAACCATCAGATTATTTCAAAATTACATGCCTTTAAGTAATCAAGTTGTTTAGGTAGACATTAAGTGGCAATTCAGAACTTGATTAACTAATGCTACTTTGTTTGCAGCCTTGCAATTGCAAAAGAAGGTGAGCTAACAATTGGCACTATAGATGACATTCAGAAGCTTCATATTCGCTCCATTCCACTGGGGGAGCATGCACGCCGCATCTGTTACCAAGAGCAGACCAGGACCTTTGCGATATGTAGCTTAAAGTACAATCAGTCTAGCACAGATGAGTCCGATACGCATTTTGTTCGTTTGTTAGATGACCAAACGTTTGAGATCATATCAACTTACACACTTGACCTGTATGAGGATGGTTGTTCAATACTTAGCTGCTCCTTCTCAGATGATAGCAATGTGTACTATTGCGTTGGGACAGCATATGTAATGCCGGAGGAGGATGAGCCAACAAAGGTCAGTGGTCCATGTGTCTGATTTCTCTATTTTCCTCTGTGGTGTGTCTTTTCTTACCTTTTCTTTGGATTTTCATTTCTCTGTGGGGTCCCGGCGGTGTTGGGGGGAAGGGTGGACATCGATCTACACTTGTTTGGATCAAACCACAAATACATGGAAAGGCTGAAATTTTTTGGAATCTTCTGGTAGTCTCAATAATTTCCTCTGCATCACCTTGTCTGTATTTGGGTTGATTGTCCCGCATGTCTTGCACTTTTAGTATGCTTTGTGACGAGGTTATTGTTCTCGTGACTTGCTAGAGGCTAGGGAGTATCTGTAGGAGTTTGTTCCTGTTTCGTTAGTTTCAGGTTTCCGATTGTGTTACTAGGAGTATCTGTAGGAGGTTAATGGCTTGTAGATTACTCCCTTGCTCATTGAAGCAGTTTAGGGGATCACTTTAGTAAATGTATCAATTACAATACAAAAGCAAAACTACTGTGCGATGTGGCCATACTTTGTCACATGACATGTGGAAAGGTTAAAGCTTGGGAGTGTGTGGCCCTTGCTGTTTTTGGTTCTACAGAATGAAAGGAATCTGAAAGATTTCCAGAATTTAAAGCATCCAAAATCTGGTTGGAGCAAGTGAATATGTTTTATACAATTTTCCATGATAGGCAACCATTGCTACATTTCCTGTGGTTGAACTTATTAGCCTGAGCATAAAATACAAGCATATCTRCTTTTTTCTGGAATAGTGTTTTGCAGTTGAGAATAATATTGAAATTACTAAAGTACTATTTATCACCCACATATCTATAGTTTTAAAATAACGGTAAAAAGTGGTTTGTAACTGTAGGCATGCATGTTTCTTTGCATATTGATATTTTATTATTTTAACTGTCCTTCATTGGCAAAATGTAAGAACCTAAATTGGGGGTGATCAATAATGTATGCTTTTTAGATAACCATTCTACTTTCAATGTTTATCTCTCTCCTGGAAGTGGGGGAAACTGACTCAATAAAGATCTAAGACCATTAGAAGCTAGTTGCTATTATTGACATAGAGAGACACTGGTCCTGTTTTTTTAGTACCATCCATAGCTCAATGTTTTKTCTCTGCCGAATATGGAGTCATTTGAGGGAGGCGGCCTGGTTACCACTGGTCAYTTTTGTTTGTTCTTGTATTAATCCAATATGTTGTTTTTACCTTTATTTATTTCGATCTTTATCTGTATTTTGTGTATAATGGGAGTAAATGTATTTTGGTAATTTTATTTTGACCTTTATTTAGTATGCTAGAAGCTAGGTATGTCCTGGCTGCTACTGTTCTTGTTTTGTTGGCAGGAGGCTGCATCTGTTATTTGTTCTTGCTTTTTGCTTCTATAGGTGTTCTTTGACGTACTTAATAACGACAATCATAGTACTAACACATAAAAACTTGTATCCGTTAAAAAGATGTATGTTGCTGTAATCATATCACTATGATAGAAATTGTAAAATTGTATCAAGTCAATCTGTTCTTCAGTGAAATACCAGCAACAGTTCCCTGAAGCTGCAGCTTGGCTTGGATGAAGTGATGCTACGTAGTTTTGCTTTAAACTAGGTCCGGTTTAGGTGATGCAATTGCATGCCATTCTGCCTACTTCTTCATGATGCAACTTGTTTTCTCCTCACCTAAAGCTGTCGCTAGCATTAGAAGACTTCAAATGTGGTTTTTGTGCATTGATCTTTTATTATTTATTTTTGTTCCATGGTATTTAATAGGGGCGGATACTGGTTTTTATAGTTGAAGATGGAAAACTCCAGTTAATTGCAGAGAAAGAGACTAAGGGATCTGTTTACTCCCTTAATGCTTTTAATGGGAAACTGCTTGCCGCGATCAATCAGAAGATTCAACTATATAAATGGACGCTACGCGATGATGGAAGCCGTGAATTACAGTCAGAATGTGGACACCACGGTCACATACTTGCCCTTTATGTACAAACACGTGGAGATTTCATTGTTGTAGGTGATCTAATGAAATCAATTTCGCTGTTGATTTACAAGGTAAACAATCAAAATTCCAGTGCATTGAGCATTCTTTAAGGAGACCTTTTTGTTTCGTTCGGAGTCGCATCAACTTTATCTTTGCATGGAATTAGTCTTTTCATGTTCAACCAATTAAGATGTCTGACTATCATTTCATCTTTGTGATTGTATTCTGGTGCATTTATTAGCATGAAGAGGGTGCCATCGAGGAGCGAGCTCATGACTATAATGCAAATTGGATGTCAGCTGTTGAGATTCTTGATGATGACATTTACCTAGGTGCGGAGAACAATTACAACCTATTCACTGTCCAGAAAAACAGTGAAGGTGCAACTGATGAGGAACGTAGTCGTCTTGAGGTTTCTGGTGAATACCATCTTGGAGAATTTGTGAACAGGTTCCGTCATGGGTCACTTGTGATGCGGCTGCCAGATTCTGATGTTGGCCAAATTCCAACTGTCATTTTTGGCACAGTTAATGGTGTTATCGGTGTGATTGCCTCACTTCCCCATGATCAATATCTTTTCTTGGAGAAGTTGCAAACGAATTTAAGAAGAGTGATAAAAGGTGTTGGTGGATTGAGCCATGAGCAATGGAGGTCTTTTTACAATGAGAAGAAAACTGTAGATGCTAAAAATTTCTTGGATGGCGATCTTATTGAATCATTCCTTGATCTTAGCCGTGCTAGAATGCAAGATATTTCAAAGGCGATGGCTGTTCCCGTGGAGGAACTCATGAAGAGAGTAGAAGAGTTAACAAGGTTGCATTAGTCGTCGATCCTCGTTCATATTTTCTCATCTTTTTCCTTGGCTTGTAATTTCTCCCTCTTAAAGCTGGAGAACTACTCTGTGGTTTTTGTTTTGCTGACAGCTGCTGTCCAGATAATGCTACCCAAGGTTCGGGCGTTAGATTTTTCTTTTTCGCYGTAAGAGGAGGAATATATTATATTATATATAAAAGAAAAAGTTTCCAATTTGGCTCCTATACTTAGTTGGTATCAGACATACGAGGTTATTTTTCCCTTGTGGTTCATGGTCCTTGCTGTTGTCATTTGACTATGATTAGTCCCAAAATGAGTGAACTAAGGCTACATTTGGGCATCAACTTTTAGTAAATTCTAACTTGGATTGGATTAATTAGGAAATGGGGAAAAACGAGAGTGTTGACTTGTAAATTTTGGTTTCAATCTCTAGAGGTTTTGATATACAGTTTGCTTAATCTTTGATTTGGGATTTGTTTTACTATTTTCTTATAGCAAAATATAAAATTCTCAAAATCTTATTAGGGTTTAATAGTAAGTTACTGATTAAATGATAGTAAGTTAATCTAGATGTTTAAATGTAAGCTCAATTACGAAATTGGAAAATGGTCCATCCAGTTTGAACGTTGGATAAACGGTTAACTATTGAAGCAGATAATATTTCATTTGTAAGCAATAAAAGGATTCATAAGGAACAAATGACTTTAAATGGTTCCTAGTTTTTTTCTGTTTCAAATTCGTATTAGGTCTGAATTTCCTCAATTTTCTACAAAGCTTCATAACCTTTTTCTCTATCTACCTGAATTTCCCTCATGAAATCCTTGCTCACCAAATTTTCCATAACCACGCGTTTACCAGATTCACCTTTGCCATCATTTCTGGTATTGCCACCCTATCACCGATCTTCCTCTTACCAACTATAGTGCAGATTCCGAGATGCGAGGTATAGTCTTTTTTTTTTTTTTTCCCCCTCTATTTTCTCTTTTTGAATCGATTCATTCACACCTGAATTTATGTCAAATAGATTGAATAATTGTCAAATAATCACGTACATTGTTCTCCGACCTCTGAAAAAAAGACAAATCACATATCATAATTTACAACGTTAGTCCATTTTGCGATATTTAATCCTCATGATTAGGAAATATTAGATACCATAATTTACGTCGGCTAATATATTTTGGATATTTAATCCTCATGTTTAGAAAATACTTCAAGCCTTGCCATTAATGCTTGAACAGATTCAGGTGTTCCAATCTTATATTGTCTCAAGTAACATTTTTTTTCGAGATATAAATTCATAATCGAGAATCTAACTTTAAATTCAACATTTCATTAATACCTTGAAATGTGGATAATTCTAGGCAATTATAATTAGAGTGTCGCAAATCACAAAAAATTATTAACCTATTCTCAAGAAAATCGTATAACTAAAAATAAGGTTATTTTCTCAAGGAAATCTTTGAGGTTTTTTCGGTCTAAGATAGCACAAAAATGGGTGATGGAAAGTGTCCTAAACTAGCAATTTGTCAAAAGAAAGAAATCACAAGAATATTTACAAAAGAAAGATTCAGTTAAAGCCATTAAATCGATATGCAATAAGCTTCACTCATGTGTACACTGTCCATCCACAAGTAATATTGAGGGAATAAGAGTATCGTCCATGAGAATTGATGGTTCAAGAGCAGTGATTTAAATTTTCAATAAAATCAATTGTTGGTTGATGATTGTGACAAAAGTAAATTAAAATAATCTAAACTTATCTTAGTGATTACAGGTCACAATAATAGCTTATATAAGATGATTAAGAGCTTAAAAGTGAACTAAAGTTTAGAATCCCCAATATGCGAATATCAAAGAAGTCATTTCAGCAATGCTCCAGCATCAGTGCTGCAACATCACCTTATAGCAAAAATTTAGCAACAATAGAAATTCAAACTAAGACAATTATAGTGACCTTACCCTTTCAATCTTTGGGTCTCGTTCCTATTTCACTAAATTGTTCTACCTGTTGGAGTTAGTTAACTTAAAAATCCAAATATATGCCCAAGTCTCTTATTATTTTATGAGTTAAACATATATGTCTATAATGTTTATTATCCTAAGATATCCAGAATCCATATATATTCAAGATCTTCACTATTTTAATGTTTGTCAACCTTAAGTAGCTATCACAAACACCAATAATGGCCAAAAGACAGTAATTTCACATAAAAAACACACTTGAATGGAGCATTAATAAAGATCAAACCTTGCTCAAAACATTCAACGAAATATTTAGTTCATAAAAGCTTTACCTTCTAGAAAGMTAGTTCGTCGTCTTAGATGCAAGGAAATATAAAGATTTGATGCTCATCATCTCAAAATACATCTCAAAATAATACTAAAAAATGGAGAAAAATGCCTAAAGGAAATTTGGTAAAGCTAATCAATGAGGTCTTCTTGAGTCCTTCCTCTTCCGTCCTTCTTCCAAGCATCTTCCCTTTTTTGCCTTCTTTGTCTCCTCTTTCTCTCTCCTATTCTTCACAAAAAATGCTCATTGTCCCATCAAAATTGTTCCTTTTGTTGTGAAAAGTTGTCATAGAACTAAAGCAAGGACACCTGCCAAATTCTTATTCCTTCAAAGTACCCAGTACTAGTCATTTATGTTTTTTACTTTATGTTTTATGCTTTTTGGCTTAGAAGATATTTCTTGTCACTTTATGGCTTCCCAATATAACACTTTTCCATGATGACTCATCATTTTCCATTTGAATTTGCTTCATTTGTCTTATGCTGTTTTGTTCACATCTTCTGTTGTTGCAACAACAATGCTATTGCAATCAACACTATTTTCATTCTTCATCAAGCATTACTCTAAATCACATCTAGAATCATTTTCCTACAAAATTAGGCATCTTACTTCATTAAATGCTCTTGAATTCTATAATTTCACAATAAATTAAGAATAAATTCACGTGATCTAATTTAGACAATCTTTAAGATATAATAGCACAAAGTAGTACTTTATCATATCAAAAGGGTGAAATTAGACACATAATTACTAGCAAAAGCAGTGAATTTTCACCCATGTCAACATCCCCAAATCTAAACATTGCAATAGACACATAATTACTAGTAAAAGCAGTGAAGCAGTCCTCGAGCAATAATAAAAGAAGAAGGGAACATCAAAGTCCTCTAACCCAAGTAATATTCCAATAAAACTCCACAACAAATTCACCAAAGTGCACTCATCACAAAAATTGGATAAGTGTTTTGTCCACCTTAAGTAAGTGCTTGGTAATGAACCATGGCTAGTTCTATATGTCAAGTATACAAGCTATTCCAAATCAATACAAAAGACTAATATGATCTCAAAATATGCTCAACCAACCTCCTTCTACATAAATATTAAATTACTCAAATTAGAAATGAAAAAAAACAATAGAAATCGGGTTAGTAACAAGGATTTTAAGCATTGCTTCAGCATCAATGCTGCAACATTGATATGTCTTTCTTTTTATTTATTTTTTTGTTTTATGTGCACAACTTTACCCTATAATGTCACAAGGACTGCTTGACGTGAAAATCGATATTTTGTGATGAAGGTCTCTAGTTACTAGGTCCAAGTCACAAACCTAAGAGTTGCTATGTATACTCATACCTACAAATGCTTTTTGATGCAAAATTACACATGGTTGATACGCATAACTCTAGTTACTAGGAAACTTAATTAAGGCATTGGAGTAGATTTGTAGGGCACAAGTAATAAATCAAAAGACACCCCAAACCTGCTCGAAATTTTATTTTCCAAAAAAATTCCATTCCATTTCCAAAACTAAGAATAATTTAGTTTCAAAAGCATTTGCAAACTCAATCGAAATCACATTCATGTCTTTAAAAGAGTGGGATAAATATGTATTGTTCAACAATAATATAGCCATGGCCATACATGACACTCAAAAATCTCAAGGGATTACTAATACTTAGTAAAATTTGGACTAAGGATAGGAGTTCGTCAATGCTACGACAAGAGTGTTGCAGCAATGACCTTATAGCAATCATATGCACACAGGGTACCAAAACTGTAAAATTGCTTAATTATTGCAGCAAGGCTACGACAATGCAATTGCATTAGCCTACCGCAGCATTGAACAATGCAAAACCATAAATAAAATCAAACAAAACTAATGAACAACAAGAGTAGATAAGGTTCTAATCAATCTAAATCAAAATCACACTATGAGGCACTCAAAACTAGAATGAAAACAAGCTAATAAAATAAATTTAAGAAGTCAAAGCCCCATAGTTAACATATATAACTGATTAACATAAAACAAGAAACCAAAACAACCAAGTTCAACAGAAAGTACAGCCCAACGGCTATTGAAAACCATAAAACTTAACCCAAGCTAAAATTGTCTAACAGTTAAAAACTAAATTCATGCTTCCGAAAATCACATCCATTGCAACCATCAACTTCTCCCAAAAATTGTAATTTATTGTAGATAGACTTCCCTTATTCAACATCCTCTTCCATGGCATCATGCTCAATACATCAGAATGGTCATTGGCAGCTTTCTTCCCCTTTTTCAGTAATGATTTGGGGAAGTTTGGGAAGTCAAGAATCGACCTTGTAGCAATTTTACACAAGGATGTCTTAAGATCAGCATCAAAGGCCTACCTCCACTCCCAATATTCAAAATGATGCTCCAAGAGTTGCTTCTAAAAGGCTCTTTGTTCTTGCTAGTAAAACTATAGTATTGAGCCTTGGAATTGTTGCACATAAGTCAATTCAGCTACTGCTTCCTTAATGCCTACACCTCATGAATGAATGAGTACTCTGGTGCATTGCTACACTGGCCTAAATTAGTGTCTTGTCTAGGTTTCCAGTATTTCTGCTTCTTAGCTTCCCTGTTCACAAATAAGAACAAGCTAGGTTCCACATCTCTACACGGACGGTTGATTGTTACACCATTAATCAACCCTTCATTGATAAGCTTTGGTTCCCCCAATGATCTTGGAACATTTTCCTCATGACACTTGCAGTAATTGAATAGGGAAAAATTTAATTGTCCTGCACTCTTGTTCCTACAATTCTTAATCTCCTACACAATCAACTATTCGTCATTTATTGGAATTCCAATGGTGATGCAAAATAGTAAAGCCATCCTCTCTTCATACCCAGTATTGTCATACGTTGTAGGCATTACCGTAGACTTCACAAAATGGAACCATACTTTGGCAGGGGGTAATAGACTCACACGTGATACAATTCTCTCCTCTTCTTTTGACACTGACCACTGTGTAACCTGCACTCTGAGAATTTCCAAAACAATATCCCAAATTTCTTTGGTCATGGTGTCATGGAATTGTTGTACCCACATCTAAGTTCTGATAACCCACAAACCTTATTAATCGAGAAGCTTGTCAAGAGGACCCAAACCCCCCTGACATGGACTTGCCAAGCTTTAGATTTTACCAAATTTGCATAAAACTCTTTAATCATCTTTGGCTTAGCTTCATCTAGTTGGTTGCAAACTCCTTCCATTGACAATTCACAATCTGCTCTTTGACAAATGCTGGCAAACCCATGGTTTTMCTATTCAAAATTGTCAACCCCTTTTCTATTAGTAACTCTCAGTTCATAAAAACATTTTTGAATTTGGTTCGGGCTTCTTCATTTACAAATTGGTCAAATGGTTTGGGTTTCTTTTTAATGACAACATGTTTCATTCTTGACATTATGATAACAGAGGTTTTGAAGCGAGACAGGCTCGCAAATATAAAGCTCTCACTATTGGTCAGCTGCAAGTGTTTTATAGCAAGAGATTAAACAATCTGTAACAATGGCAATTTGAAAAAGATGACCAGATTAAATAGGAGAGTGAAGAGGTCTCTAGAGCGTGACGTGACAGTTGAGTGAGAGAGGTATAATCTTGAGTCATATGAAAAGGCTCAATGCCTTTGAATAGTGAAAAGTTGGATAGCTCAATGCCTTTGAATAGTGAAAAGTTGGATAACATTTTTGACTTCATTAAATGCAGTTATCTTGATACCTTTTAATCATGATTCAGATTAAACCCCCTTTGGACACATGTTTAGCCTAACTTCCATATTATTGCAAATTGCAATGCTGTAACAAGTTGGAGCACGCAATAGCGATATTGTATTATATTCCACCATTTCCAGAACTAATATCAAGTCAACTTATCCTCACAAATACTAGAATTCTTAGATGCATATGTCCTGTACCACCTATAATTAGTAGCACTGCAATTGCAATAATATGAAAGACATTCTACGAAGAAATTAAACACTAATTATGCTATAAAAAATTTCAAAAATAACAAGAAATGAAGAAAGATGGTAATCCTACACTAATTAATCTAACAAAATGCAAGTTAATTTGGATTTAAAGGGATTGAGGCCCTTTCATTTGAACAATCACTACCCCAATAATACTTCAACCTTTGACCATTCACCTTAAACACACTATTCGATTTATCATCAAATAATTCAATAGCACTATAGGATAGACTTTTTTGATTATAAAGGGTCCCGACCACTTAGATTTCACTTTTCCCGAAAATGACCTTAATCTAGAATTAAAGAGGAGTGCTAGTTGCCCTTCTTTAAATTTTCGAGGTTGGATTCTTTGATCATGTCATCTTTTAATTTTTTATTTATACATTTCGGCAATTTTCATAAGAACTTACCCTCAACTCCTCTCATTCATTTACTTGAAGCATCATCTTCTTTCCGGCCTCATCAATATGAACATTTAATTCGTTCGTTCCAAAATACTTTGTTCTCTAGCAATAACAAAAGATGACATGCCTTGCAAAAAATAAGCCTATAAGGAGACATTCTCAGAGGCATCTTATAAGCAATTCCATAGTCCCACAAGGCATCGTCCAACTTAATGGACCAATCATTTTTATTCGAGTTTACTACATTTTTCAAAATCCTCTTAATCTCTCGATTAGAAATTTCCACTTGCACCACTAGATTGAGGATGATAGGCACTAGCGATTGTACTTAAATCTATACTTGGCAAAAAAAATTCAAAGGATGAATTGCAGAAATGGCACCCTTCATCACTAATGATAACCTTAGGAGTGCCGAATCTAGTGAAGATTTTCTTTTTCAAGAACTTTGTAATTACCTTGGAATCATTCATGGGTAAAACAGAAACTACAACCCACTTTGACACATAATTTACTGCAACCAAGATATAACAATTACCAAAAAAAGAAATGTAAGGCCCCACGAAATCAATGCCCACAAATCAAATAATTCAATCTCCATTTTGTTATTTAAGGACATTTCATGATGTTGGAAAATGTTTCCCACATATTGGCCATTGTCACAAAATTTAATAAAGTCAAAGGCATCCTCAAAAAGAGTATGCCAGAAGTAACCTGATTTGAGCACATTCACAGCTGTCCGTGAGCCTCCAAATGACCGCGTATGTAGTGCATGGCAATGCTGCAACAATGAAGGAATTTCCTTCTCATTCAACGCATTTACTCAGATTTTGATTAGCACACAACTTATATAGGAAATATTCATCCCAACAATAGAATTTTACATCATGGAAGAATCTATGCAACTGCTGCTTGCTTAAGTCAGGTGGAGTTACTCCATTTGCCAAGTAATTGGCAAAATCTGCATAAGAAGGCACTTGACGAAGTGCCAAAATCTGCTCTTCAGGAAAGGTTTCCATCGCAGGAATATGATCATCACATTTAACTTCCAACTCTAATCTAGAAACATGATTTGTAACCTAATTTTCTACACCATTGTCTTTGATCTCAAAGTCAAATTCTTGTAGCAACAAGATCCATCTAATTAACCTCGGCTTTGCCTCATTCTTAGAAATCAAATATTGGATAGCAAAATGATTAGTAAATGCAACAACCTTGGCTCCTACCAAATAAGCTCTGAACATGTCGAATGTGAAAACCACAGCAAACGGTTCTTTCTCAGTGGTAGTACAGTTCATCTGAGCTTTATTTAATGCCTTAATAGCATAGTAAATGGAGTGCAACACCTTGTCCTTCCTCTATCCCGAGATAGCACTAACATCATAATTGTTGGCATCACGCATAAGCTCAAAAGAGAGAGACCAATAAGGTGCAGTGATTATAGGTGGATGAGAGCCTCTTTCAATGCCTCAAATGCTTCAACATCACTTTCATCAAACTCAAACTTCTTGCCTAACTGCAATAACTCACAAAGTGGTCTGGAGATCTTTGAGAAATTTCTGATAAACCTCCTATAGAAGACTATATGCCTAAGAAGCTATAAATTCCCTTGACATTTGATGGTAGTGGCAACTTCATAATCAATTTGATATTTGCCTTTTCTACTTCAAGTCCCTTGGTTGAGACTTTTATGGCCTTGGACTATTTCATCATTTACCATAAAATACACTTCTCCCATTGAGAACTAAACTTGTCTCCTTACAATGAATCAAAACTTCCTCCAAATTCAATAAACAATCATCAAAGGAATCTCCAAACACAGAAAAGTTGTCCATGAAGATCTCAAGAGTCTTCTCCACTAGGTTAGAAAAGATCGCCATCATACACTATTGAAAGTTGCGAAAGCATTACATACCCAAAGGGATCCTCCTAAATGCAAAAGTTCTATCGGGGCAAGTGAATATTGTCTTCTCTTGGTCAAAATGTGCAATGCTTATTTAATTATACCTTGAATAGCTATCCAAGAAGCAGTAAAACCTCTTCCCCGCTAGTCAATCTAGCATCTGATCAATAAAGGGTAGTGGGAAATGATCATTGCTTGTGGCACTGTTCAGGTTGCAATAGTCCCTGCATACCCTCTAACTTGTTACGACATTAGTAGGAATTAACTCCTTCTCATTTGTAACCACAGTCATTCCTCCTTCTTCGGTACACACTGAATTGGGCTTATCTAAGAGGTGTCAGATATGGAATAAATAATGCCCGTATCAAGCCACRTAGTAATCCCCTTCTTCACAACTTCCTTCATGTTCGGGTTTAGCCTCCTCTGATGCTCCACTAAACTGCTATATCATTCTTGCAAGAAAATTTTATGCATAGAGGGGCTAATCCCTTTTATATCAATCATTGTCCACTGCATAGCCCTCTTATGCTTCCTCAATATGCTCAATAATAGTTCTTCATTCATAGGCCCCAAATTTGCAGAAAAAATCACATGTAAAGTCTCCTTATTTCCTGAATGTGCATATTTCGAATGTGGTGGAAGAGGCTTTTAATCAAGTAAGGGGTTTTTTCAAGAGAGGACTTTCATTGAGTTAAACTTCTTGAAGATGGACTTAAGGGCTCAAATTATTTTCTATGTGTGAAATAGGGGCTCTTTGTAGCTGCTAACTCCGCTAGATGTTCATCTTCCTCATCAAGTTCAAGAAAATCGTCCAACTTCAAATTTGTGCTTTTGCTCATTGTTGTAGCATTGTGGAAATTTTCAGCCATTAAAGAATCAACTACATTGACAAAAGAGCACTCTTCAACCTCATTGGGGAATCTCATAGCATTTAGGACGTTAAAGGTTACCTCTTGATCATGCACTCTCATGGTCAGCTCTCCTTTTTGAACATCAATCAAGGTTCTCCTGGTTACTGGACATGGTCTCCCAAGAATAACGGAGACTTACTTTTCCTCCTCATCATTAAGTACAATGAACTCAACAAGGAAAAACATCCTCAAACTTTCCATCAAGATAGGCAAAAGATTTCTCAACTAGTTGAAGAGTGACTGTGCTCAGTCTTGCTTTCCTCACACCCAACTTCTTGAACATAGACATGGGCATAAGATTGATGCTAACACCAATGTCACATAAAACCCCCCACTTTAAGTGCTTCCAATAGTACACGAGATGGTGAAGCTACCCGGATCCTTTAACTTCCTATGCAATTTGTTTTGCAATATAAAACTACACTCCTTAGTCAAAGCAAAAGTCTCGTACTCCCCTAACCTCCTCTTCTTGGTCAAGATGTCCTTCATTAACTTTACATAATTAGACATTTGCTTAAATGCCTCGACAAGTAGAATATTGATGTGGAGTTGCTTCAAGACATCAAGGAACTTATTAAACTGCTTATCGTCCTAATCATCAGGGAAATAGTAGCTTTTGATGACTTGGTTGAAAATCAGCCTTTGCTGCTGCCTAACTCTTTACCACTCTTCAAAATGATAGCCTTGCAATTTTATTTTCCATCTTTCCTTAGGACTTCTGTATCATTAAGGAGAGAACCATGAGGCCTACTACTGAGAGCATTAGCAAGTTGCCKCATTTGATTCTCCAAATTCCTAAGTGAAAATGTGTGACCCTAAATAGCTGCATCAGTCTTAGCCATATACTCTTTAATGAGTCCTTTGAGAGAATGATATTGTTCACTAGGCTACCCCCTCTGTTGTTGATTTTGTTGCTGAAATCCGGTGGTCTTGAAGGTCTATAATGTTGCCCTTGTGCTTGGTTTCCTACTTGTCCACCCCATAAAAAGTTAGGGTGTTGTCTTCAACCTGGATTGTATGTGTTGGAATAATGTAACACCCCCAGATTAGGAGTTGTCCTAAGCAGAGAATGTTACATCATTCCACTTGCAAATAATCAACTATCCATTTAAAACTCAACAATATCCAAAAGAGTCAGAAATGTATTTTAACAAATCCTCAAATATCCCAACATTTATTCATAACAAAAATAGCGGAAGCTTCAAGAATTTAAATCAAAACAGAAAAATATAATCATCTTATTACATAAAATAAGTTTGAAACAAGTTTCCGAGTATCGTAGCTCACCCACAAAAGACCTCCTCGCCTCATTTGGTTASTTATCATCTGAAATGAAATAAAATYAAAAGAAATGAGCTAAAAAGCCCAGTAAGTAATCTCATGCATGAATGTATGAATATGTACTACATGTCATGAAATTTTAAGGTTTCGCCTTTTAAGTGAAAACTTTCCAAATATTTCCTTTTCAAAATTTCTTCACAAAACATTTCCTTCAAAATTCACTTACAGCAAAACATTCCATTTCCTTTCATTCATGAGCTCACTAGAGTGTAATGTCTAGCCACTAAGCTCTGCAGTAGGCCATAGTTATTTGGAACCCGACTCCATTCCTACCGGTAGAACCGCAAAGCGGTTAACATTCAAAAAAAGATTTTCTTTCCATACTTTCACCTCCAAGAAGGTGAACATTCCATTCTCACCTACCCTCCAAGAGGGTACGGTCGGGTGCGCCGGTCCCCCATGCCCRATTTCCGACTCACATCTTTTGTGGCTAGGTTTACACTCCTTTCRGAKAARTTTAACATTTTCAAAACTTTACATTTTCCTTTAAAATTWCATTTCCTAAACCATTCACCTTCTAAGTGTGTGAATGGCTRATGCCAAATGTGATGTAMAATTCTAACTACATGCTRATGACATGAAATGTGTACAACCTTATATAACATAACATTCGACAATTAGTACGAGATATGAAACATGATAACATATCATTTGACATAAAAGTGATACAGGATATGAACGCATTAACATTCCACACAATTACACACATCAACATACAATCTCATCCACAACATATTAGAGCAATTAAAAGAGTTTAATTACATTCATTTATAACGTTAATAAGATGGGAAGATTACTTACCCGGAGTCCTTTTACGTTAACGGGTTCTTACTTAAGTTGTGAAATAAACTCCTTCAACCGATCTCAATGTAAGGCCTCGAAATGACCTAGTTGATTACAGAAAGAGAGTCTATTTAGTTCGATCGTCCCAACTTAGGTATTATGTGTTTAATCCAAGAATGTCCTTTATTAATTATTAATCCATTCTTAGTTCTTACATTACTAATTACCATGTCTTTTTAAGGTTATAATTTAAATTCCTTAACTCGGTTATAAATCTAACTATGTTCTCTCATCAATTCACTTTAGGACATAATTATGTACAAATCATAAAATTTTAATATCATGTGTTAACGTTTTTACCTTTAAGTTCACGATATCCAAACATCTCGGGAATGGAAATAGGTCCTTGGGCGTGCGCTCAAGCGGCGCGCACAATAGCGTCTGGGCACTTGGGAGTCAGTGTGCCTGGAAGTCGGGCGCTGGGCGTGCGCGCTGGACAATGGGCGCCTGATGCCTGTTGGCGCCCGGTGCTACTGGGCACGGCACTGTTGAGTACCGGGCCTTGTTCTTGACCAAATAACTCAGTCGACTGGCCAATTTGTTTCTGGTTGACTTCTGGAGACTCTGAAATCAGCGACGTGAGCAGTAAGGAGAGAGCCAAAATGAGGCYAACTGCAAAGATTTTGGCTTCAGTTCGAAGGGAAAATCTGTTGAGCAGAGGAAGAAAAATGGCAGTGGCAGATCTGGGTAAACCAACGAGCACCAAGCGGGTAACGCTAGTTGCAGAAAATCGATGACCAACAAGCGAGCAATCGAAGCACTGGCAACTCCGGATTTGGATGAACTTAGCAAGCAGATCTGGTCGACTACGTGTGCAGAGGACGCGCAGACCTGATGACTGAACCAGACCGTGGGGGAGGAAGAAAGTGGCGACAAACGAATCTGGGCGACGACGAACTGTGGCCGAGTAGCAGTTTCTTTTCTTGTCATTGAAGGAAGACGAACGACAGTCTGCAGCAAATGTGAATGTGCAGCATCGGGTAGGGAAAGATGAAGGTAATACTGGCGGGAGGGTTTTGAGAAAGGGGTGGATCCTCTTGGCGTGCATCTCGCAACAACTCAAGCAACCTCGGCGAACGGCGACAACAACCGCTAGCTGTAGCAGTCTAACTCGAGGTGCGGCAGCTCGTCGATCGTAACCCAAGCGGTCAGCGGTCTGACGAGCGGAGGGTAGCGACCTCGAACACAGCGAACGATCGAGCAGGGGTCGCACGGTCTGGCCGAGTCACGGCAAAACCCTCCAACGGCTAAACAYTTCGTCGTCGATTGAGCGACGTCACATGACGAACAACAGAAAGCGAATAAGATGGTGATGGCGGTAGGGCTTCCTGGGCGGTGGCGGCTTAGGGTTTTACCGGGGAGGAAGATGGATTTTTCCTTTTCTTTTCTTTTCTTTTCTTATATATATTTTTTATTTTTATTATTTTAAATTTTATTTTTTTATTTTTATATTTTGGGTCGTAACCCAAACCTGTCGGGCCTTCCAATTTAACTCCCAGAGGGCTTCCTGGGCGGTGGCGGCTTAGGGTTTTACCGGGGAGGAAGATGGATTTTTCCTTTTCTTTTCTTTTCTTTTATCTTTTCTTTTATTTTTATTATTTTAAATTTTATTTTTTTATTTTTATATTTTGGGTCGTAACCCAAACCTGTCGGGCCTTCCAATTTAACTCCTGCTGTACGGCCAAGGCGCACATATAAAATTTCCAACCTTAGTTGGCAGACACATTCACAAGATCAAACAAAAATTCATAAAAGTAAAATTCCGGGTGTTACAAATAGGGATTGTTGTTCTTGTTGAACCCTCCTCCTACATAGCACACAGATTCTAAATTAGAAAGGTAACTCTCAAACGAGTACCTTCTCCATAATAAACACAAGAGACTACTGAAGGTGGTGACATAGAAGAGTGTTGCACCACAGTAGGTTGTTGTCCCATGGAGAAACCATATCGCACTTGCATAGATTTTAGCATTTTGAAACATGCATGCAATTCCAGCAAAAAGTGAGGTTACAACATCTACTTCATGGACTCCAACTACCTTCCTCAGAGCTGCTGATGTTGCTACAGTATTTCTGGCAACAGGTTGTTGAAAATTGTTATTGGCTATTCTCTCTATAATCTCAAAAGCATCATTATAAGATTTTATCTAACAAAGCTCCATTAGCTGAAGCATTCACCACATTACAGTATTGAAGGCTCCATCCACTGTAAAATGTTTCAATGTGTATCTAGTGTGAAATCCTGTGATGAAAGCATTTTCTCAAAAGTTCCTTAAATCGTTCCCACTCTTTATAGAAGTTCTCATTTCCATACTATTGAAAGGTTGTAATGTCATTCCTTAACTTGGCATTTTTTGTTGGGGGAAAGTATTTGAACAAAAACTTTCCCAATAAGTCATTCCAAGAAGTGATTGGACTGGAAAGTAAGGTGTTCAACCAACCCCTAGCTCGATCCTACAGAGAATAGGAAAAGAGTTTAATCCTTAGTGCCTCTATACTGACCCCTTGCAGCACAAGAAAAATCACTGACACCCAAGAACAGTCTAAGATTTTGGTGAAGATCAAAGCAACCATGCCACTAAACTGTCCCATTGTTTGAAGCATCGAAAAGATTACTTGCTTCAAATCAAAATGCTGAGCTTCAATTACATGTCTTGCAATTTCTGGTTGTAAATCATCTAACAATGGTACTACATAATCCCTTATGGCTCTATTTCTGTCATCTGCCATTACTCCAACATTTCTTGCTCCATCAAACCTGGCAACCATTGTTGCAGCATTATGCTCAGCGGCCAATGCTACAGTAAACTCGACCGATTCCTCTATTCTTGTCTAGCCATTTCCCTTGTTTTACTAGCACTCGCACGTTGACTTCTTCTTATGCAGTGAAAAGTCCTTTCTGGCTCAGGATCAAAGGGATACGTGTTGTCCCTTTTGGAGTTCATGGGAGAAAATAAGTTGTCAAGAACATGAACTAAGAATAAGAATATAGAATAGCAATAAGAATATCAAAAGCAACAGAAATTTAAGCACCACTTAAACACATAATCAATCCCCGGCGACAATTGCCTTCTTTTGGTAATCAATTAAGTCTTCTTGAGTCTTTCTTCTTCTTCCATCATTGTTCCACGCTTCTTCCCCTTTTTGTCTTCTTTCTCTCATCTTTTTTCTTCTATTTTTCACGAAAAATTCTCAATGTTCAAATCAAAATTGTTCCTTTTGTTTTCTCGTCTGAAGCTTCTCTTGGAAGCTTTGTCAGAAGTTGTCAAAGCTAAAACAAGTACACTCGTCAAGTTATTTTTCCTTCAAAGTACCCACTTGTTCTTTATGCCTTTTGTTTTATGCTTTATGCTTTTTGGCTCCAAAGATATTTCGTGTCACTTTATGGCTTCTCAACATCACACTTTCCATGATGACTCATCATTTTTCATTTGACTTTTCTTCATTTTCTTATGCTCTTTTGTTCACATTCTCTATTGCTGCAGCAACAATGCTAAAACAATTACCACTATTTTCATTCTTCATCATGCATTATTTTAAATCACATGTTGAATCCTTTTCCTACAAAATAGGGATTTTAATATAGTAAATAGTTTTGAATTTTGTAATTTCACAACAAGACAAGAATAAAGTCACTTGATTGAATTTAGATAATGTTCAAGATAAAATAGCACAAAGTAGTGCTTTATCATATGCAAGAGGGTAAAAATAGACATATAATTACTAGTAAGAGCAGTGAATTTTCACCCCCATCACCTCAGTCCTTTACAAAGCTTCATAAACTTTTTGTCTATCTTCTTGAATTTCCTCTCAATGAAATCTTTGCTCACCAAATCTCTCACAGCCACTTGTTCACCAGATTCACCTTCGCCATCATTTCTAGTATTGCCACCCTATCACCAATTTTTCTCTTACCATTTATTGGCAAATTCTGAGATGCAAGATACACAATGGTTCCTTTCCTTTTTTTTTTTTTTTTTTGGGTCTAATTATAAAGTCACAGCTAAATTTATGTCAAATAGATTGAATTGTCAGTAGACAATCACGTGCTGTGCCCTCCCATCTCATAAAAAAGAAAACAAATCACAAATCATGGTCAACAACTGCTAGTACATTTTTCGATATTTGACTATTATGATTACAAAATGTTTCAAACCCTGCCATTAATGCATATGTTCTATTTACGATCCTATGTCGTCACAAGCAATATTTTTTCAAGATATAAGTCCATAACATCAAAAATCAATTTTAAATTCAACATTTCATTAATACCTTGAAATGTGGATAATTTTGGCTATTGTATAATTACTGTGTCGTAAAATCACAAAAAATTATTAACCTACTCTTAGTAGATGAAAAACATTGTACAGTGGAAAGTAGAATCATCTTCTCAAAGAAATCGGTGAGATTATTTCCATCTAAGATAGCACAAAAAATGGGGGATGGAAAATGTCTTAAACTAACAATTTATCAAAAGAAAGAAATCACAATATACTTAGAAAAAAAAGATCTAGTTAAAGCCATTAAATCTTGCTTAATTATACTAAATCGATCATTGATGCAAACCAAAACTAATTAAAATTGTTTGGGACCTTTGCTAACAACCAATCTCTTCTTGATGCTTCAATGATTAAGAGGACCGCACATTAACCACTCCCTAATTTGAAAGACAGTCCTAAGAAAACTCTGATATTGGTGTTCCGGCAGCATTCAACTCTATAGAGACCCAATTTATAACTAAGAAACTCAGACAATTGATTCATTTTGGATTAGTTTATCTATTGCACGACAAGAATTATACAGTGTATACAGGCATAACTCCATCAAATTATCACTAATTTAAATTTTAATTCTAACAAAAAGTTACATATTTGAAGGTTTTATTGGTTGGAAAATAAAGAATTTAATCAAATAATGACCTCTAAAGAGATTTGAAACCCTGAAGTTTAACCCTATAAATATAGGATTTTGGTTCACATAAGGTTAATGATGACCAGTCTACCGTTCTCCCTCTAAACTTCTTCTACTTTTACTTCTCCACTTATGACAAAAATGACAATGTTTTGATTTTTGCTAGATTTGTTATAAAAAATTCTAATCAAAATTTTCATTTAGATTAAAATTACAAGATAGATTTGAGTGTTCAAGAATTCAACTACTTCTCAAATTTCATTAATCAGAGTTAGTATCAAGGATAAATTATATCATTTGACCTTCAAGATTATCAAAATTATAGTTTTGACACTCAAATTTAAAATGGTAAGTCGGCACCCTTAATGTCTCAAAAAATATTAACTTTTGACTTTATGTTCAATTTTTCTATCAAGCCTTAATGGTCAAAGGGTATTTTAGTCATTCAAAATCCTAACTAAACCCAAAATTCTAACCGGAACCCAAATCCAAACCCGAACCTAAACCTAAACCCTAACCTATCTTCTTCCTCCTCCCCCAAACAAATGATGTTGCCGCCGTAGAGCTTCTCATTCTTCCCCTCTTCCTCTTCCTCTTTTGCTTCTACAAAATCGCCGCCGCCACCATAGAGGAACTTTTTCTTCTTATCTTCATCTTCTCTTTCTCTTCCATAGTGGCAGAGAGTCATCAAGCTGGGAAAAGAAAAGGACCACAATTGGTGCAGGAGATCTGGAATCCAGAACTAGGGAATTCAGGGAGATCCAACAATGATTCCATCTTTTACCATCYAAGTTGCCACTCCAATAAATGTCTTTGAGAGGCGAGGAAGATGAACTTGCATGCACCCTCTATTTTAAAAGCCAATCTTCCAAGGCAGAAAGATAACATCTTTTCATCATCCTCACGGGAAGGCTTGACCTAATAGAAGGGGTGGTGTTGCAGCAACAGTTGAGTTGCAGCAAGGGGCTGAAGAAAGGAGGCAGAAAGGAAAAAATAAAGAAAAATAATAAATTAAAAAGAAAAAAAGGAAAATGGGTTTTAGAAAATAATATTTTAATTAATGATTAATTGATCAAAATGCCCCTAAAAATGGATTACTATTAGTGATTTAACAGAGAAATTTAACCTAAGATCAAATGTTGATACTCTTTGAAACGTTACAAGTATGGACTTAACATTTTAAATTTAAGGGTCAAAACCCAAAATTTTGGATGATATTGATGCCAAACAATGCCTTTTATCAAATGGGCTATTCACCTAATTCCCATAAACATTATTTTGTTCTCTCCTCTTATTTTTTTTTTACTATGTTGATTTATTGTTACTTTGTTAGTTTAACAATCAAGGTATATTTGTCAAATTTACAGCGGATGTACCTTTTTTATACTTCATTTTATTAAAAGAAGAGGAGGATTATTGGTGATTTATTAATTATATTAGATATTTTTCTTTTTCATTTTGAAGCACTAGTAATTATTTTTATGAAGATCGTGTTTTTGTCAATTTTTACAATTATTGATGGCTAAGTAGAGAGTTTATATACTTACTAATGCTTAAACCCCTTTCTTTTAATATTATTATTAAATAATATCATATACTACATCTGTTCTTTTTAACTTGTCATATTTTTCTCTAAAAAGGAGAATCATATATTAAAAGCCTCAACCAACAGAGTTTTTGCCTCACAAAAAATCATGCCAGCCCCAAACAAAAGCGGTATGTGTGTGAAAACATTAAATATGTCCTGAATTTACAAGTGGATTATCATTATTATCAGTAGCTAGAATTTCCCAAACTTGAGCTAAGATGCGATAAACCAAGGTGCAAGGGTGCTGTGCTCGGTAAAAGGCACCCATCTACTGAGCATTTCAATCCACCCAAAATAACTAAATTGTCTGTCGAAAGATGTATTTTCAATGTGCCGTCAGTGCAGTCTGTAGATTAGCGGCAGAAGTATTTCCTTGACCTCATTTAGCTACAGAGATGTTGGACCAGAACTAATTTTGCTGCCTAGAAGGCACAAACTATACCCAAACAACATGGGTTCTGGATCAATCTCTTATGGCATAAAGTGTAGATTCTTAGGTAGACTCATATCGATTGCAAACTTAGAAGGGAACAACCTGTCTTCACCATAGCATATTGGCTGTCTTTAACCGGTCATGGGTTGCTAACCCAAGAGTAACCGATTGCCTCACAAGCCTTGCAGATTTTCGTAGCTTCTTCGATTGTAGTGTACCAAAATCACTGGGTTCCAATTTGAGGCTTTCACAAGAAGACTTGATTGTGAACATGCTACTGGTTGTGTAATCCTATTGGAGTTGAGTAGGTTCATCACCGAGGTTAATGAGATTAAGTATTCCTAACGTATCAGAGGGCTGTAAGTCATCAAGGAGCTCAATTTTCTATCCAGTCATTGGCTACCAAAAGCGTCGAACAATTTGCAATTTATCTTTATCTGACACGACACCAATACATAGATTAAGAAGTGACTCATCATCTCCCAACCATATATCTGTCCAAAAAACCTCGCTTCAGTTCCTCTTTGTACAGTTTAGGAGACCCCATTTTGCAACACAGCATTCCCCACCAAAATTGCTCTTCAAGTCAAAGAACAAGGCTAAACGTAGCACGATCACCCAATCTAAGCAAGGCCGATAGGCAATCCCCATTACTATATAGTCAACATGCCAGTTTTGCCAAGTTTGCCTGATTTAGTATTTCCAAATTTTGTATTCTAAGCCCCCCTCCCAAATAGACAAGTAGACAAATCATTTTTTTCAAGCCAAAATGTGAATATTTGACTCGGGCCCCCATAAAACATTGCAGTGAATCCTTAGGACCATGATGACAGTACAAGGTAGCTTCTAAGACTGCATGAAATATGTATGTAGGAATTGTAGCCACCCCCGCTCTGAACAAAAGGCATCTCTATGCCCTCGACAAAGTGTTGGTTTTTCACCTGCCAATTTTTTATGAACCCTATCCAATAGAGGATTGTACAGATCTCTAGTAGGCCTTCCATGAATAAGTTGGATTGAGGTATGAGCCAAGTGTGGATGTGATAGGTACCTCAAAATGCCTCTTGATATCCCTTGACAAACTCCAAGTAAGTGTTGGGGGAGAACCATAATTGAGATTTATGTGGATTCTCTTCTTGCCCAGACTTGAAACAAAAATCAGCCAAAGTATCCTTCATTAATATTACATCTGTCCAACTAGCTTCACTGAATAGAATCAGGTTATTAGCAAAGAAAAGGTGACTGAGTTTGGGACCACTGTAGGAACTCGACCAATTTACAGATTGTTTGTCCAGGTGTCTCCATGCACGACACAAAAAAGCAAGGGAGCAAAGGGTCCCTTTGCCTCAATCCCTGCTACGAACTAATTGGATCCAATTTTTCGCCATTCCAAAGGAGTTGATAATTTCGTTGGAGAAATGCAAAACATAATCAAATGGTTCAAACCCCACTTTATTTAATATTGCCTCAAGAAATTGTCAGCTAACCCGATCATATACTTTCTCAAAGTGCATTTAAGGGCCAAGAAACCTCTCTTCCTCTTTGGGTTCTACGCGCAGAGTAAGAAATTATTAAAATTTATGCATTAAATTAATGTGGCAAAAATAATTTTACATTAATTTTATAAAAAAATTCTATGATAACTCGATCTCTCCCTTTCTCTCTCCCCCTTTTTCCTTTTTTATTGTCTTAGAAATGAAAAAGATTGACTAGTTAAAAATTTATAATGCAGTTAATTTAAGAGGAAAAATAGGAAAAAAATTTTATAAATATTTTATTAATTTTATACAGCAACATATATTTTGAAACAGCCAAATGCGACAAGTAAAGAAAATGAAACCAATCTAGTAGCTATTATTTTTTTATTATACTATTAATTTTTGGGCATATTTCAACATTAATTTGTAAAACAGTCAGTAAATTTCATTTTTTATCTTCAATAATTATTCATTTTTTGTATAAAGGTCAAATTTATTTATTAAGAAATTCACACTTTTGAAGAGGTAATAAAATAAATAATCGCAATAGAATCTCAACGCACGTCAACCATCACCAATGGCGTCGGCACATCCTCCGGCGGCCGTGCATAACGTGTTCGTGTACGGCAGCCTCTTAGCTGACGATATCGTCCGCGTCCTCTTGAATCGCGTCCCTCAATCTTCGCCGGCCACCCTCACTGGCTAGTTAGTACCTATCTCCCTGTCTCAGTTCAGTAGAGATTTTAGATGAACTGAATTCTTAGACCGAATAATCTTACAAACGCTGTCAGTGTTGGGATTTTTGGAGGCAAACATTATTGGACGCTTGCTGCGTCATTATATACTCGTGATTATCTTTACATGTCACAGTAATCCATCTTTGACATTAAAGAGTAGTATTTTGTCGCTAGAAGTTGCTATATGGTAGAAGTGTCAAGAGCTGTATCTGCTAAGTTTTAACGTTTTATTGTCAATATAAAGAATATAAAAAAATCTTTATACTGTATGCTGGTACTTTGCATTCTGCTGTGGGATGATTTCCCGTTTTAATGAATTCAGGCGGAAAGGGGGAAAAATGAAAAAATGGGAACTAAGAATTTTAAATTATTATCATTCTGTGATACATACCTGTTGTAATCTGTTAATCCTATTTGTTTGAATTTTTAGTTGAACGATGTTGTGCTGAAGAAGTATTCCTTATCATAGATGGCATTATGGATATATGCTTGTTGGTTTCAAATTCATGAATTTGGAGTGTCCCAAACTTTTTATTCCTTTCTCTAGTTGGATAAATTTCRTATTTGAGTAAATAAGTCCTGATTTTGGCGAGAAAGCTTGTAAGGAAGAATTTGCTTTCCTATGTAATTGCTCAGTGATATATGTTCTGGTTGGAACTGCTATAGAGGAATTGACTATGAGAATATTCAGGGCCGCACAAATTAGGATGTAGCCCCAGGCTGATCACTTATAGCTGAAAGTTTAGTATTAACTTTGAACTCAAAATATTCACCTTATACTAGTAATTCCTGTTGGMTGATATGGTGTGATATTGATTATGACATGTGGATAAGATGAATAATTTTCTTACATGTTGCCTCACTAAGATGTGAATCAAACTGAAATCTTTGTTGGTCATTATAAATCTATCAAGTAGAAATATGGTACCAGGTTTAACACATTGTATTTGATTGGCTTTCTTGCAGCCATAGGTTCAGCATCAAAGGACGTGTTTACCCTGCAATTCTGCCATTGGAGAATAAGAAAGTCACAGGAAGGGTTTGTTTATGAATCCCATTGTCTGTTGTTTTGGTGCAATAGACCAGTTGTTCCTTACTAGATAACTGATGTGATTACTCCTTACCTAATTTAAGGCATTCTGTTGGTTMTATGTTTCCAGTTGGGAGAAAGAGAGTTTGAACAAACTTTTATCATGGAAATGAATATCAAATATTTATTGTTTCTCCTGGAACCTAGTCTTCAAATAACTTAGTTGTAATTTTTGTGAAGATTTTGCTTTCACCTTAAATTTATATTACTGTGTAAATATCTGAAGCTCACCAGATATTCAAATGCTGTCAAGAAAATGTTCATAATCACGAAGTATACATCCATAGCATTAGCTTTTTGATTCAATTGTTTGGGAATTGACAGTACTATTTTATCATGGATAAAGATATTTTGCCAAATGCAGAAGGATTCAAACTGGATGTTCCTAAAACAAACTGATTTTTCATTTTGACTGGTGGTCATACTCAGAGCAGTTGAATCACTTGTATGAATCTCAAGAATTCCAACTTTTAACAGTGTTCTACGATGTGATTTTGATGGTAAACCACCATGGGAGTTAAGGTTTCATCATTGGAAAGCGGCATAAGCCTTTAGGATATTTATCAAAGTAAGCGTCATGCTAAAAAATAGCAACTGGAATAGCCTGTAACTTCGAAACTGCCGATGTGTTTTACATAAACGAGGGAACACCCTTAGGTTCTTTGAGAATGAATGCTTAAAGACCTGAGATTTAGGAAATTAATTGGAAAAGACCACAATAAATATATGCTTATTGTTTCACAACCCTGATGCTTAAAGTCGAACACTAAAATTTTGATAAACGAATAAATCTGGAAGTTTGTTTTCAGGATATAAAAAGCATTCCGGAAGGGGCATTATTTTAGTAATAGCATATTAGCAATGACACTGTCTTAGAGTATTTTGTTTTTGTGTATTCTTTTTATTGATCCTTTCTTTTGTTTGATCACAGTGAGGTCTTGTTTTAGCAATAGGTTATGTGTCATTTGCAATTTTTGGTTTTCTTGTTGCATGGGAGTGAAAAAGCAGAAATTGCTGTCTTCTTTCTCAGTTTCTGCTAAAACTGAATATTAGTTTCTAAGAATTCTGAATAAGCCTAGACCAGCATATTCTTGCCCTTTTAAAATGTTAGTAGTGAACAATAGAAGCAAGAAACACGGAGAACAAATCCAGAGGGCTCTAAGTTCATTCACATGTAGACAGTTAGTACTATACATCATGAGAGCTAGCCTATCTTCAATCTTTAGGGTGACCAAATTAACAAGCCCTAAATTTATATGAAATAAAAAGACTAAGCTCAATTACACAGAATAGCTAGCAATCCCTTAAGGACTTGTACGTCTGCTGGTTTTATGCATCTGTAGTTAGTAAGCTTGCGTCCAAATGTTGGTGCAATGCACATGGAATAGCTACTCTTCTTTGTTGTTAATTTTCTATTTAAGAGCGGAAAGAAAAATAGCAATCCTTTAAAGGACTTTTACTTCTGCTGGTTTTATGTATATGTTGTTAGTAAGCTTGCCTCCAAATGTTGGTGCTATGCACATGGAATAGATATTCTTCTTTGTTSTTAATTTTCTATTTAAGAGCAGAAAGAAAAATAGTGCTCATCTGTTATATAAATCGCACTAAAGTTTAAACAACCTAAGTTTCTCATTCCTATTCTTCTTTTTCTCCCGTACTTTTAATAGACGGAATGGACCTATATTATAAGCCTGTGAACTGTCTCATTTAAGAAAAAAATTAAGAAACTATTTACATAACCTGTTATGTATATCTTGTTCTTTTTTTATTTTTTATTTTTATAATTCAAATACCCTTGAGAGATTCCCTTGATTTTTCTGATGGAAAATATGCAAAAATTAAGACATAACTCTCTTCTTTCAATGAGTTAGTTGACATTTTAAAACTCAAGGGCGAATGTTGGACTTTTGATGTTTCACCGTCATGAAATCTTGTACTTATTCCGCATTCTGTTGTTTTCAAATTTCTATTCAGGTTCTTTTAGGCATAACCCCGCCTGAATTATTTATTTTGGATACCTTTGAGGATGTTGAATATGAAAGGAAGGCTGTTGATGTTCACCTGATGGTACGTCTTACAAGATGATATTATTGGTTGAACTTTTTTGCGACTATTTTTATCCATGCAAAGTTATAAAATGAGATTGGGGAACATAATCTATCCTGAGAAAAGGAGCTTCTTAGATAAGACACTTGGGACCGAGACTTGAAGAAGTTAATTACTAGAGGAGATCTACGCTAGATGCTTATGAAATACAAAGATGCAAGTCTTCGTTCTCTTCTCATGAAATGTATTTATGGGGCAATTAAACATTTAAATATATATCTTCCTAATGATATTAAATCTAATTGATGAAAATAAAGAAAGGCTTACTGCTACCTTCGAGTTTACTATAACTGCAACAGTGTTGATCGACGCAGAAAATGACAAAATTGAAAACGAGCATGATAAAAACTGAATTTTGAGATGGATAGAAACAAGGAAAGGTAAAAGTCAAAAGGATTTGATTCATGGTAGGTAAAGATAACTCTTATAGAAGAAAAAATTATACAGCATCACTTGAATGCTCGGATCATGTTTCATGAGGAGACATAGAGACTCCAGCTAGGTGAATTGATTAGTGCGAAAGAAAAGTTTAGAGGAAGATCTGGACCTAACATAATGAAAAATGGGCAATCGAAGTTGGTAGGAGTCTATATTGGTGAATGGCAAAATATTTTGTTAAATAGAACAGAAGGTAATGGAGGATATGCATATCCTGACATAGGTGGCACAGCAAGAAGGCTCTAGTTTACTTGTATTTAACTCTGTAATATTTTTCTGTTCTGAATAATAAGTTGATTGTTTAGTGTCAAATGTCAATAGCTTATTCAAATTACAGCGGGTAATTTAATGCTTATTGCAGGATAGCTCTGAGAAGTTGGTTGCTGAAACTTATGTTTGGAGCAATATGACGGATCCAAACTTATATGGAGAATGGGAATTTGAGGTATATGTTACTTTTTATTCATCTTCTCCTGTGTGCCATTTTCATTTATTGGGGCCTATGAGTTTCATTATTGCGCTAGGAATATTTTCAGTTCTTTTTCTTCCCAAAGTAACTTTTATTATTTCCCGTTGCAAAAAGTTATTCCAACTCCTTTATTTTCTCAGAAAATTTAAAGAACTTATTTCTCTTGCATTATCGGCTTCAATTAATTTGGGAAAAATTTTGCAATAATAGAATACGTGCTACAAGAGTAGAATCTAGAGGAGTCAGTATACGAATTTTGTTTCATCCATACATGGGTCAGATGTTGGTCTCGGGCCACTATGACTTAAGAAGCTGAGAAGTTGTGGGTCATAAACAGGGCCTATAACATGGTACATTGTGCATTAGATCAAAGGTAAATTGTTTCATGAAGCTATCCTAAAACTAAGATCAAAGGGGGATTTCTAAAGCAAAGTTGATCTCTGTTTGAAATCACCACGATGAGTTATAGTTTCTCGTCAAGACTTCGCTTTTTGGTTCTTCATTTAAGATACCCCTTAAATTACCTTGGAATGTTAGTTGGTCCTTTTCTCCCTCATTTTTCTCTTAGATAAATAGCTTAGTTTTCGTAGCTCTTCTAGGAGAAGTTACGTTACTGAAACATTTCAAGCATAACTCACTGAATTTTGAGGATATTCAAGATGACATATATTCAACAGCATTGATAAACTTAGGTTGTGAACAGAAGCGTAATTACTGAATTATGATGTCACTGCCAACTTATCCTTTTTTCATAGTTGTCAATATCAACGTCTACTGATTCCCCTCGAATTCTGCTGGAGTTTTCCTGGGATTATTACAGGGACTTTTACAAAATGCAAGCCTTTTTTTACTATTGCTTTGGAACTATGAGAAGCTTTAACATGCTGAAGCATGTGATCCTTAGCACCTTTCTCCCTGCAATTGTCCAGAATTAGGTTATTTACAGCTTTTTCAATTGAACCTGTATCGTGGAAAGAGCAAATAGGTCATGAGTCTTTGTCCTCGCACCAAAATGAAAAAATTAACCTTCTGATTTACCAGGAATGGAAACGATTACACAAGGAGCAATTCATGAGGATGTCAATGGGTTTTATGGAGGAACTGGAGCTGCCTGAATCAAAGCCTAGAGTAGCAACCTATGAGGGGTTCTTTCAGCAGAAAGACAATGATTCTACCAGATCTTGATGTTTTTGATCTTTTTCACAGCGGAATAACGAAACACTTGGGTGAGCTTATGAACATACAATAAATCTGTGGGGTAACTGAATTGTGCAGCCAGTCAGTAAATAAGAGATCAGAAGGATTTGGGAACTTTAGCTCCTCAATTGCAATTGCATATGTGATCAACGATGAATAAAGATTCATTTTAATTGGTCATTTTCTCGTCAGTAGATAAATGAATATATTAGGTTTTCTATTATTHACGCATTTTGTCATTAACCAGCATGTGTACATGAAATGTTCCTATATTGGGTTCCTCCGTTATTTATTTGAATACAATGAAATTTGTCTTTCCTTCTAGCATGTGTACATGAAAATGAAAATTGTTAACTAAAATAATATATTTTGTAGGTACATTATTTTTGCTAGATCCAACGGTAATTTCCATTATGAATTAATATCGAAAAATATTAACATTAAATTAATTAAAGAATTATTAATTTTTTTTTTAAAGAAGGGAACATAAGTAATCAATAGAAAATATCTCGGTTCTCCTTTCAAAGAAATCTGTTCATTTATTTTTTTAAATCTATAAATTACATATATCATTTTAGATAAAACATTAATTTTTGGGTCATACTATTCTATCAATTTTAATTAATTTGACAATTTATTTGGACAATCGATTCAAATGATAAAATTATTTTTATCTTTGCCTATTATTTATTCATCCAAACTCATTATTTTAGTAACTATAATTAATATATTTTTCATTTTTCTACGTAAACATATGCCATAATTCACAAAAACAATATATAGCTATGTGTTTGAAGCTATATGAATAAGTTAATATAAAATCGTAAATTCTAATTTTAAACTCTAAATTCTTAATTCCTAAATCATAAACCTTATTCCTTAATGCTCAAAGTTTAGATTTGCTTTAAATATAAAAAAATAATTACAATTTTAATTACAATTTATCATGATAATTACAAATAAAATCTCCCGACAAGTTATAATAAATAATGAGATATCACGAGAATAAGTGAATTGTCAGATAAATTATCAAATTAAGATTGATAAAATAGTATTTTTCATAATTTTTTATTATAAATTAGGACGAATACGGTATAAAATTCTTTGAGTTAGTTGTAAATGAATCGAATATTTATACATCTTTGGCACATTTAAAGATATTCCTATGCCATTCAATTACAATTAACTCAGCTACTTAAGGAATTGTCCATGAAATAAAAATTACTGAGATATATCTCCATCTCAAATATACGCCACAAAAATCGAAGATGTGCAATACATATTTCAATAAATTTAAACCACTCATTGCCTAATCTCAAATCATTGTTATAAATATACCCTATCCTAAAGAGAACAAAAAAATATATAAAAGACATCCAAACTACATATATAGTCAGCTTAATTGTAATCCTCAAGATGGCTACGAGGAGAGGAATATTGGTTCTTTGTCTTGCGGTGCTCCTCTTATGTGCTAATTCCCAGGATGATGATTCACAAAAACCAAAACGAAGCTGTCTAAAAGTGCCTCCGGCGCCAGAAAGTGAGCCAAGATGTAAAGATGTTGATGTAAAAAGAGTGTGCGAACCATTTCCTCCTCCAGTAAATAATTACACCCCAGGTTGCAGCACAATTACACGTCGCAGATCGGATCCAGCAACGGAAGTTTGAAATATTTGTCATGTAGATCGGTAAAAAATTTATGTTCCCTTTCAATTTCTTTTTATTTCAACTGAGGATTTTTTACTAGACACCTCTATCCATTCATCAGAGCACATTGTATATATATTCTTAACCCTTCAAATACCCCTTCTCAATCTTAAATGATAAAAATATATACATATCATGCTCGAATTGATGTAGCAAGAAAATATAGCAAAAAACTGTATCAAAAGATCCAAAACATTTTATTCCTTTTTTTTTTTTCATGAGAAAAGGGATGTAATTTAAGTTTTTGTCATTTGTTTGCTAAAGAGACTTCATACAAATAACGACATTGTTACGTTTACTTTGATAAATAAACATCAATATACTTATATGATTTTGATCCTTGCAACGTGTTTTGTTCAACTTAGTAATGAAATATGAATCGAGAGTGATAAACTATCCACAGAATAACCATCAATGGCTCTGTCCATAGCTGTTTGTGTGCTCTCTGGACGTGCATAGACGAAACATACCATCCGGGCTATCATCCTTGAGCACGAACAGAGTTAATGATGGTTTATCTATAATGTTTATTTGGATGTTCACGCATACACGGACGTAAGCACGAATAGAATAATCATTAGTGGCTCTATCTGTAGCTGTTTGGGTGCTCTCTAAACGTGCACGGACGAAATATACTATCCGGGCTACCATCTGTGAGCAAGGGCATAGCTAAGGATGGCTTATGGATTATCGTCTATGGCCACCTAGTTTTCGTTGAAAATTTATTCTTTGAAGTGTTATTTAGTATTCAAGTAAGGCTATTTGTCAGACATGTTTCTTGACATTGTTGGAGATGAAAAATGATTCTTAAGGAGTTTGAAATGGGCGTCTTTAAGCTTTGTAAACTGGAAGTTCTTTTACTAACCCATTTACTAGTTCAATTGCTGGCAAATAGCTAAAGTCTTACAAAATCTAAACAAGAATTGTAACACCCCCACATTAGYAAGTATTTATAATCCGAGAATGTCACCCATTTACCTTTACATAGATTTCAAAATTGGAAAAAATAAAAATCTAAAACTTTAAAAAGGGTTTATAAAAATTTTGGTAGAGTTTCTCTGTAATATCAACATATTTCCCCTGTATAAAATCAGAATTCACACCAACGTCACCAACATTCCACATTAAATTAAATAACTCCATTCCCTAACATTAACATTTACCAATAAAATACTCATAGATTTAAAATTCAGCGAAAGCTTTTGAAATAAATAAATAAAGTTTAAATATTCAACAAGTTCATAAATCAATAGAAAATCTAATTAACATAAATGACTCTCGAGTATCAAAGTCGGCTCCCAAACGATCTCCACGCATCATCTGGCAAGTCATTACCTTATACGTAATGTAACACCCCAAGATTAGGACTGTCCTAACCCGAGAATATTACTGACTTTACTCATTTTTATATTAAAAATTGAGGAAAACAAAAAATTTTAATATTTTTGTAAACCCCCAAATTAAGAAACTTTATTCTAATCGGGAATGTCTCCATTTACTCACTGACACGAATTTGTGGAAACCCAAAAGAATTTAAACCAAATAAGAAATACTTAATAATAAACAAAAACCATTTTAGTCAACAACCATCTTAATCCATAACATTCATTTACATTAACTTTAGGGTATCATGGTTTGCCCACAAGCGACCTGCTCACACCATCTAGCCACACATGAACTGAAATGCAAAATGAGATGGTTGTTAATGAAATGAGTTATAAAGCCCAATAAGTAAATCTCATGCATMAATGCATGAACATGCCCTGCATGTCATGAATTATAAAATCTCACTTTCTCAATGAAAACTTTTAAATCATTTTCTTGTATAACCTTTTTATAAAATCTTTCCTTTCAAAATGCAAGAACCTTGTAAAAATCTTTCATTTCATTACTTTCGTGAGCTCACTAGAGTGTAACGCCTAGCCACTAAGCTACAGTGGGCCATTTGTCTTTGAAACCCGATTTCATTTCTACRGGTAGAATCGTAAAACGGTTAACATTCATTTACTTTCCTTTCATCTCTTCACCTCCCAGAGGTGAATCATTACTTCCCTCCCAGCGGTTTGGGTGCGCCGGTCCCCCACACCCTATTTCCCACTCACATCTTTCATGGCTAGGTTTACACTCATTTTCGAAAACTTTAACATTTTCTTGAATACGTTATAGCTTATAAAATACATTCTCTTTCAAAATTTCATTTCTTAAACCATTCTCTTTTTAAATGTACGAATGGCTGATGCCGGGAATGATATAGAACACTAACTATATGCCATGACATGAAATGCACACAATTGTAATTAACATGCCATTCGACATAATAATGGTATCAGAAATGAAACACGTGAAAACATTGRACCAATCAACACATTTTATAACACAATTCCATACCGCCAACACATAACACACAACAAAAGAAATAGGCGGATATGGTGGTTTACTTACATAGAATCTCATATACAACACATTAATCTACTTAAAGAAAGTCAGATACATCATATCATATGCGTCAATGAAATGTGAAAATTTACTTACTTGTAGTCTTTAGTAAATTTGTTTACTTTTGTTAGCGAGGTGCCTTGYTTGCCCATAATGTTAATGTGCCACAGCAAAGAATATTCATCTAAACTTGTTTAACCAAACACATTCGTTTAATACAGGTGTTTACCGTTAATACATTCATCGTTTTCCCTATGGTGACCTTAACTATTAATTTCTCAAGATGAATTTTCATGTCAATAAAAATCGAACTACTTAGAGTACAATTTAATTTCATGACTTCTAATTTGTTCTTAAAATAACAATAATAATCATAATCACAATATACATTATTTTATCATAGAAACCCTAATTTCACCCTAATTTATATTCCAATATATTTTTAGAATTATGTCCTCCTTTTTACTTTACCATACTAACTTAAATTTCATATTAAATGTATTTCATATTTTATTTCTTAATTATTATTACATAATACAAACTTAGGTCATTCGGTTAATTTAAATAAAGAACTAAGGATTCACCTCGAATCCCGAACTTTAGGTGTGTATCGAGTTTAAGGTGTAATGGCGTCAATCATGCTCGGGAAAGAAATACGCTTCGGACTTGCGAACGGCAATTCTAGTCCCGCAGGTGCTGGCACGTCTACTGGCTCGAGTCGATGGCACACGGCACCTGGTGACCTGGTTCTCAGGTTGCCTAGGCGCCTGGTCACTTGACGAGGACGGAGGAGATGGAGTGACGTTCGGCATCGTTACAAAAGAGGAGAGAGAAAGAAAGAGAGTGGGAAGGTCGGTATCGATGAGGGCAAAGGAAGAAGGCGCCGGTTGGTGGCGGCTATGGTTAGGAGGTTTAGGTTTAGGGTTTTCTTTGGGAAAAAGATGATTAGTAATCTTCATCTTTAAGTAGTATTTTTTTTAAAGCTAATTTAACTCTAACTAAAATTTCTTCGTGGACCATTTTTATTTCTTAACCAACTAAGCCTAAACAAATTAAAATCTATTAATTTTCTTCTGACCCAAAGTCGAACTCCAACTTCGATTTTAGATTTGAATAAAAAGAGGACGGGCTCTAACGGGTTAAATCTAAATTAATTAACTAAAACTTCTAATTAAAGTAAACTAATAAAATTTCACCTTTAAATATACATAATCACACAACTCATAACAAATAATAAATCAAGGAAATAATTATTTATTTCTGATTGGCACATCGAACATTAAGGCCTACAATTCCTTTCGCCGTAAATTAATCAACTTACTAACAATCATGAATATAATCTAATTAGTGGATTAGAACATAAATTATATATTTATATATAGATATATAAATTTTGAAAAGAAAAATAAAAATTAAATCTCGGGTATTACAATTGTAATACAAAAGGGTTATAAAAATTTTGACAAAATTTCCTTTGTAATATTAACATTTATCTCTTGTAAACAATCTGAAAATCCCACAAAATTTCCAATATTCACATATAATAATAAATTCAAGCCCAACAAATATTCATATCTAAGTAACTTCCATCCCAATAATACTTTAGCAATTCAACACTTATGAATTTAAAATTCAACGAAAGTTGAATGAATTTTATGCAAATACTAAATAAGTTAATAAAATCATAAAAAACACAAAAAATTTCTCAAATTAACCGTTTCCTTAATTCATTAAAATTTGCTTAAAAACATCACTTTCGATGTCAAGCCTATACACAAACGACCTCCTCGCACCATCTCGTTACTCATCATCTGAAATGCAAAATAAAGAAAATGGAYTGAGCTATAATGCTCAGTAAGCAAATTCCATGCATGAATGCATATATAATACCATATATGTCATAAGTWATAAAATTTCATTTTCTCAATAAAAATTTTCTAAACATTTCCATTGGATAAACTTTCTTATAAAAATTTTCTTTTCAAAATATAAGAACTTTTCAAATATTTCCATTCGATTAAAGTTGTGAGCTCACTTGGTGTAATGTAGCCATTAAGCTTGCAGTGGACCGTTATTCTTTGAAACTCTATCACATTTTCTATCGATAGAACCACAAAGCGATTAACATTACCTTAACTTTCCTTTCACCATCTTTCACCTCACAAGAGGTAAATATTACTTACTTTCCAACCCTACAAGAGGGTTAAGTCGAGTGTGCAGGTCCCCCATGCCCCATTTCTCACTCACATCTTTCATGACTTTCATGGCTAAGTTTACACATCTTTTCAAAATCTTAATGTTTTCTGAAACTAATTTATTCATAAAATTTCATTTCTTTTCCGACTTTGTTTCTTAAAACATTCATTTTCTAAATGCACGAATGATTCATGCCATGAATGACGTAGAATGCTATAACTACATATCCATGACATGAATTACATAAATCTGTATTTAAAAACCATTCAACATGTTAATAGTAGGAAACATATTACATGAAATAGTCTAATCTAACCACAACCACATTACTCAATATAGTCCAATATAATCACAATATATTACACAACACAATCCTATATAATCACAATATTCTAACGAAATATTTTCAATATAATCACAAACATATTAAACAATAAAATCTAATATAACCATAACATAATACACAATAGATTAAAGTTAATGAGTGTAAAAATTTATTTACCTAAAGTCTTTAACGTTAAGATTTTACTTTAAATATCAAAGCAGAGTCCTTTGACCATTCCTAATGTCAACGTGCTCAAAATCGCTTAAATATTATTCCAAAACATAAATTTATTTATCATAATTTTCCTACTTTAAAACATTACGCTTATCCCATAAACGTCACTTATCCCTATTAATCTTTATTTATATTTCAAACTTAACGACAATAATATTTCGAACGCATAAATTATTTCATGTTTCTAAACTTCCGTTAACAAAAACAGTGTTATTTATAGTTACTATATATATTCTTAAAATATATTCCTATACTAATTTAAATACAATATTCAATTATGCATAAACATAATTTGTATAATTTAATTTATAACGTTAAATCATGTATAAATATAAAATTTATTTTTTCTATAATTATTTATTTTAAATATAATTATATAATTCATTTAATTACGTTAAACAYAACCGAAGCTTCACCTGAATCGATGTTAGTAGAAATGTACTCACGAGGATTCTTTTGATTTGGTCAATAACGGCGAACTCCGCCGATCTATTTTCCGATCAATTTCCGGCGACGAACTCCGATCGGTGCAGTGAGCAGTGGCACGATCTGTGCGTTTTTATGCAGCACACTTAACCTAGCGAGCAGCGGTTTTCAGGCGGCACAGACGGCGAACAGCAAAATCTGATTCGAACACTGGCAACCAAGCGGCGAGTTGGCGAATCTGCAGCGAACAGCAAATCTGGACAAGTGAACTAGCGACGACCCAACCAGATTAGGATGAGCAGCGGCCAAGCGGCAACGCGCAAGGGCCGCCGATGCACGCTTGATCTGGTGTTGAAACAGACGCGCTGCGTAGAGGGCGAACAGATACTGGCTGAGTTGTGAAGGTCTTGATCTGGATAGCATCAACTCAGCGTAGGCTGACTGAGTCGACGAGCTGCAGGCTTCGAGGTTTCTTCGAGTAGTCCAGGCAGAATCACCGCGGAAGGAAGATCCAGATCTGTGCGGCAGATCTGGATTTCGATGACTGGTGCTGCGTCGGGCAGGAGGGAAAAGAGAAAGGAAGAAAGACAGCGGCTGCAAGAGAAAAGAAAGGGAGAAAGACAATGACGAGGGAGGGAGAGAGAAGAAGATGGGGAGAAGAGAGGAAGAAGGTGGCGGTGGCAGCGGCGGTGAGGAACAGTGGCGGCGACGGCAAGGGAAGGAAGAAGAAGATGGGGTGTTAGTTTTAGGTTAGGGCTCTGAAACTTCTCTTTCCTTTTTTTTTTAATAAAAAATTAGGCCCTAAGTAATTTCCTTTCGGGCCTTCTTATCCAAGCCCAGTAAATTAAAGTCGAGGGCTTTCCTTTGGGCCAAAACTAGACATTAAGTTAGCTCTAAGTTTCGAATAAGAAGCAAACGGGTTCTAAGGGGTCGGGCCTAGATTAATTAACTAACAAAAATTCTAATTTAATTAACACAGTAAATTTCATATTTAAATAATCATATTCTTATGTAAATGCATAATATAGATAACTTATTAAATTCTAATTAGCACATAAATTTTACGATCATATAAATTCAAGAAAAGAAAGTAACGTCTTGGGTATTACATGTAAAATCAGAAAAAATGGAATGAGCTATTAAGTTAAATCACATGCATGAATGCATGTGTCGTGCAATATATGTCATGAAGTTCAAAATTTTCACTTTGCCAAAACTTTTCAAAAATTTTCTTTTCAAATCGTGAGAACTTTCCAACAATTTTCATTTCATTTAATTTTTCAAACATTTTCGTTTCACAAAATCGTAAGCTTACTTGGTGTAACGTCTAACCATTAAGCTCTACAGTGGGCAATTATTATTTGGAACTAATCACATTCTATTGGTAGAATTACAGAGCGGTTAACATAACTTAATCTTTTTCTGAATATCACTTCATAAGAGATGAATAATACATGAATTCCCACCCTACAAGAGGGTTATGTTGGGTGCCCGGTCCCCTACGTCTCATTTCTCATTCGCACCTTTCATTGTTTAGGCTTTACACCCCTTTTCAAAATTCTTTACGTTTTCGAAACCATTTAACATAAAAACACATCCTTCCAAAACTTCATTCCTCAAAATATTTTCTTTTCCAAACTTCATTCTAAAAAAAGCATTTGCTTTRTTAAATGCATGATCATGCCCATGCACATGAACACAGATCGCATAAACTCTGAACTTAAACTTCCTAGCATGTCATCAAGTAGAAAAATTCACATAATTGAAATAAAACCATAAACCATATCACATGAAAGTAATCCAATTACAACCATGAACTCATATTCAATTCACATAGAGAGATTCAATCGTAACTAATGAGAATGTGATGATTTACTTACATACTTTAATATCAATTATGAATTCATATTCAATTCATATAAGAGAAATCTAATCATAACAATAATACATATGCATCATAATTAATGAGAATGTGAGAATTTACTTATTTAAAGTCTTTAGTAAATTTGGTTGCTTTAAATCACTAGCGGGTTGCCTTGGCTGCCCACAATGTTGATGTGTCAAAAGTATCCTAATATTGTTACACAAATAATATTAATTTAATATAAGTGTGCACCATTAATATATTCATCATTTTTCCTATGGGTGACACTAATTGATAATTTTTGAGCTTAATTTTCATGTCAATAAAAATCGAACTGCTAATATTATAGTTTAATTTCATGACTCCTAGTCGTTCTTAAAACAACAATAATAATCATAATCACAATATATTACTTATTACTCCAACCATAAATTTCACCTTAAATTATATTCTAACATATTTCTAAAAGTTGTATATCTCTTTTACTTAATCCTCCTAACTTAAATTTCATGTTAAAAATATTTTATATTTTTTCCTTAATTATTATTACATAATACAAAACTTAGGTCATTCGGTTAATTTAAATGATGACACTAAGGATTCATCTTCAATCCCGAACCATAGGTATGGTATCGAGTATAGGATGTAATGGCGTCAATCATGCTTGGAAAAGGAATACGCTCCGGGCATGCAAACGGCAATCCTAGTTGCACACGTGAGGCGCCCTGCAATTGGTTTGAGCGAACGATGCAAGGTTTCTGGTTGCCTAGCTACTGGGCCGCATGGTGATCTCCTTCTACTGTGGAACAGTAACTGAACCAGTGTGCAGATTCTAGCATTCTGCTCCTGGCCGATTGGAGAATAGACAACGACCAGCAAGAATGGTCGACGCAGCAAGTGTTTGGTGGGACTGGGAAGAGCTCTGGTCGGCAACTATAGAATTGAAACTAGAGATGGTCATTTTAGGGCCGAGCAGGAGGCCTACCTTCTGGTCGGCGTCAAATTCCTGCCTGATCTGGTCGATCCGAGCAGCGTACAACTTGATAGAGTAGCGATCAGGCAAATAGTAACCTTCAAATTCGACGACCAACCCAGCAGCAACAACAACGTGCAGAGATCGGCTTTCAATAGCAGAGATTGATAGACAAAATTGTATACGCAATAAAAGCTTCACTCAAGCAAATATACAGGGTCCACAAGTAATAAAGAGTGAATAAAAAGATCTCCCTTGATGAATGTGACTTGCTATAGGAAGAGAGGATAATTTCACGAATCGAGCGGATTCAGATCGACCAAGATCCGTCTTCCATGTCCAGAGCTGTGCACAACTTGGTCATTCGATATCTGCTCGCTACTCGAAGGGATGCCTCCAACTCGTCGGCTTCGACTAGAACAAGGAATACTCGCCAATCATCACCACTACTCGCCCAGTTGCGTAAGTCGCCGGTGATTTTGACCTTATTTGAGCCTAAACCTACAGACCCGATCTTCTCCCCCTGCMTCTGCTTGTCYTTGTCTTGCTCGCTAATCGCTGCCCGGVGTTGCTCAGCGACTTGATCGAGTGCTTCAAGGTTTTTCTGGAGTGGAGATTGCTACGTTTGGTAGCTGATCTCCTTGGGAAGCTACTCACTGACTGGATCTCTCCAGATTTGCAACTCTGGCCAAACACTCGCCGGAAGCCTTATCGAAAACAAGTCTATTGGAGGCCATTGTTGGGCCAACAGATGCCCAGTAACTAGGCACCCAGACGCTCCGCGACCAGGGCTGTTGCACGCYCGCTGCCTGAGTGCACACCCGGTGCTTAACGCTAAGGAGTTTGTCAATTTAAAGGTGAAAATATTGTTATTCTATTTTGGAATTTGATCACTCATGTAATTATGTCCTATAGTGAAATTGTGGGAGAACATAGATTAGGTTTAATACCCGATCTAAGAATGAGTTTAAATTGTACAAAAAATGTGTTTTGACTTAAAAATGTATTTTTTTGGTATTATCATTATCAATTGTTGAGAGGGGTAAAAAGCTATTGTACCTTTAAGAATGTAATAGTTTGGTGATGTGAGAAACGAATTAAAATTGGCAAATGACGTTCATGGAATAAGCGTTAAATATTTAAGTTTGGACAATCGTATTAAATGAATTTTCTTTTTGTAACCATAATTAGGTCATTTTTGAGCATATTGACGTTAACAGCGGTCGAGGAACTCCGCTTTGCAATTTGTATAAGAATTTTAARGTAAAAGACTCCAAGTAAGTAAATCCCCATACCCACATATTTATTCGATTGTATGTTATGTGGTGATTATATTGGACTGTATTATGAAATGTGTTATGATTTTGTGTTGAATTATTTCATATCGTATATATTTCYTACTGTTATTATGTTGAATGGTGTTTAAATACGAATTTATGTAGTTCATGTCATGGGCATGTAGTTATAGTATTCTACATCAGTCCTGGCATGAGCCATTCGTACATTTAGAAAACGAAGGGTTTAGAAAATAAAATTTTTAAGGAAATAAAATTTTATAAATGAATTATTATTAGGAAAATGATAAGATTTTGGAAAGGAGTGTAAACCTAGTTATTAAAGATGTGAGTGGGAAATGGGGCGTTGGGGACTGTCGCACCCGACCCAACCTTCTTGTGGGGTAGAGAGATAAGTAACGGTCACCTTTCAGGAGGTGAAAAGATGAAAGGAAAAGTTAAGTGCTGTTAACCGTGTCGACGGTTCTACCGATAGGAAATGTGATCGGGTTCTAAAGAATAATGGCCCACTGCGAGCTTAATGGTTAGGCGTTATACTAAGTGAGCTCATGACTCTAATGAAATGGAAAGGTTTTTTCAAAATTCTTACATTTTGAAATGGAAATTTTATGAAAGTATTTAGAAAGTTTTATTGGGGAAGTGAACTATGAATTCATAATATATAGTGCATTTCGCATATATTTATGCATGGGATTTTCTTATTGAGCTTTATAGCTCATTCCATTTCCTTCATTCTACATTTCAGGTGATGTGTAGCCAGATGGTGTGTGGAGGTTGCTTGTGGGCAAGCCTTGATACCCCGAAGTATTATTTAAATAAATTTTAGTGAATAAGATAAATGGTTGACTAGAGAGGTCTTACGTACTGTTTAAGATATTTCTTTATTGGTTTAACTATTCGTACTTTAAATTCTTCCAAGTTTCACAAATTTCAATTTTGGTAAATGTTAGGTTAACAAAAGATTGTTGGAGTACTTCATTTATTTTACTGGATGTTTGTTGGGTTGGAATGCATGTTGTTTATGGGTATTGGAAAATGTTTGAGAAACTTTTGAACGTATACAGAGGGTAGTTGTTAAAATTATAGAGGAAACTCTTTATAAAATATCATTTTTCTGATAATAATTCATTTATAAAATTTCATTTCCATTAAAATTTTATTTCCTAAACCCTTCATTTTCTAAATGTATGTACGAATGGCTCATGCCAGGAATGATATAGAATACTATAGCTATATGTCCATGACATGAACTACATAAATCCATATTTAAACACCATTCAACGTAGTAATAGTACYAAATATATATCACATAAAATAATTCAACACAAAATCATAACACATTCCATAACATAGTCCAATATAATCACCATATAACACATAATAGAATAAGTAGGTGGGTATGGGGATTTACTTACTTGGAGTCCTTTACGTTAAAAATTCTTATTTAAATTGTAAAGCGGAGTCCCTCGACCGCTCTTAACGCCAATGTGCTCGAAAATGACCTGATAAAAATTCATTTAATACGATTGTCCAAGCTTAAATATTTAACACTTATTCCATGAACGTCATTTGCCAATTTTAATTTGTAGTTAATTCCACAGTGCCTGGTAGCCTGGGCGTCTGGTCGTTTGGTCACTGGGCGTTTGGGCACCTGGGCATGGGCATCTAGGCGCCTGGTTGCTGGGTGTCTGGGGGCCCAACAATGGCTTCCAACAGACTTGTTTTCGGCAAGGCTTCCGGCAAGTGTTTAGCCGGAGTTGCAAATCTAGATTGATCCAGTCAGTGAGTAGCTTCCCAAGGAGATCAGCTACCAACCGTAGCAACCTCCACTCCAGAAGAAACCRTGAATCACTCGGTCAAGTTGCTGAGCAACGCCGGATGGCGATCAARGAACAAGACAATGACAAGCAGACGCATGGGGAGAAGTTCGGGTCTGTAGGTTTAGGCTCAAGTAAGGTCAAAATCATCGGCGACTCATGCAACTGGGTGAACAGCAGTGATGATTGGCGAGTATTCCCTGTTCTGGTCGAAGCTGATGAGTTGGATTGAGCAGGCAGTAGAGATCGAACAACTAGGTTGCACACGGCTTTGGACAAGAAAGACGGATCTTGGTCGATCCAAGTCCACTCGAGTTGTGAAATTTTCTTCTCTTCCGACAGTATGTCATATTCGTCAAGGGAGATCTGTTCCAGTAGCAAATCAGAATGGGCGGGTGGCAGATCTGCAAGGAATGGCTGAGTGAAGGGACAGTGATCAACGAGCAGTGGCAGTCATTCGGCCTGGCTGAGTCGCGAGGCAGAGTCCTCCAAGCAGCTGGATGGCTCGTTACAGATCTGGGCGATGTAGTACATGGCAACAAATGGATGGCGGAGAAGGTGGTGATCGGCGACGATGATCGGTGTGGCATCAGTAGAGGGAGAAAGAGACTGTGTAAGCGGCGGGTAGGGTTTGGGGGAGGGTAGACGGCATTAAGCCGATTTAGGGTTTCTTTTTTCCCCTCCAAACTTCAAACTTAGCCTTAACCCAAACCCTTTGGGCCTTCCCATTCCATAACTAATCTAGTCCATAAAATTAAATTCTATGGACTTTTCCTTTCAGTAAAAAACATTTTAGTTTTCGAATGAGAAATCAATAAGCCTAACAAGTCGAGCCATTGACTAACCAAGGACCCTCATTCAGTTAACATGATAATCCCATACTTATTAAACGTACGATAAAATAATAACCACATAGAAAATTATCCAATCCTAGTTGGCACACATAATCATACGACTATACAAAATTTATAAAAATTAAAATCTCGGGTATTACAATTCACCCTGACTCTTTATTAGTCCAAGTATAATGGGGGCCAGCAAACCTCAAATCAAAGAGCCCCCAAGAGGATACAACCCCTAGCAAACARGGGAATCTATGACTCTCAAACCAGTCTACCCCTTTTCTTCTCATTAGCATAAAAAACCTGATTGAAATCCCCATGAAGAAGCCATAGAGCTTGAATACAAGCCCTAAGACATGAGAGATACTCTCATAACTTATRCGTGAATGCCCTTTTAGGGGCTGCATAAATTGCAGAGAATACCAACACTTCAAAACCTAACTAAGTAATAAGTAAATTAACTATCTGGCATTACGTGTCGCTAACTTCACCTTCCCTTCAATCTCCTTCGAAAACACCTAAATACCTCCCGCCAAAGCCTCTCACCTTCGCAATTGACAATTACAATACCATGCATGAGACGACGAGCATACGTCCCTCCCATTCTAACTTCTACAAGTACAAGAATATTGGGTTTATGTAAAGCCACTAAATAAAAAAGATGAGAACAAAATTCCTTAGAACCCACCTCTTCAACATTCCATGTGATAATATGTATAAGCAAGCAATATAAAGAAATTATCCAAAAAATGTGGTGACAYAAGACTCTGAATCCATTGCCTGTATAGTACCCAAAAATTGAGATACCTATTAAGGATCCTGAAYTAGTAGTAGTAGTAAAAGTTATTAACATCATATGTTCTTAAAAAAACATATTATATTCTTGAAGAATATTAAACAATTTTTCCAAATTAATATGGTCTACTCTTGAAGATTATATTGCCATCTAAATATTCTTAAAAAATTGAACTTTGTGCCTGAAGTGTAACACCCCAAATTTTACTTTTATGAATATTTGTTTGATCTTGTGAAATTGTGTGCCAARTAGGGTTAGACATTTCATATGTGGTCAATATTTTTTAAATCGTACGTTTAATAGGTGCAAAAATATTGTCCGTGTCGAATAAGAATTATCGTTAGTTAAAGGCTCGACTCGTGGGCCTACTTGTTTGTTAGTCCGAAATTGGGCTTTTCATCGAAGAATAGCCCGTTATATTAAATTTATGAATTTTAGGTTAGATTTGGACGGGAAGGCCTGAAAGATATGGGTTACGGCCCAAAATATAAATTAAAAAAAAAGAAAAGAAAAGAAAAGAAAAAGAAGAACCCTAGAAACTACCTTCTTCTTCCTCCCGCCGCCGCCCAAGCCCTACCCGCCGCCTCTTTTTCTTCTCTTCTCGCCCCTGCCGTCTAGAACTGCCGCTGCCTCTTACTCCCTCTACTGACCGCTCGCCTCTCCGCATCTCTGCTCGCTGTTGCACGGCACCCTCATAGCCGCCACCAGCATGCCGCCCTCACAATTTTTCTGCAACGTGACAGGGCCGGAGTTCTTGCTGCTCCGATCGCTCGATGAAGCGCGCGACCCACTGCTCAGTTCTTCGCCATGCCTGAGGTTGCTCATCCTRTGCTCGCCGAGATCGCTAACCAGTTGTTCGTGATGCTACGGGTTGCCCAGATCTGCGCGACTGGAGCTGCTGATTCCAGTTTGCCGGCTAGTTGGCAACCATCATCTGTCCTTGTTTACTGCTCGTGGCTGCTGCTGGACACACCGCGGCGAGTCGCG
>MEJB01000008.1:448093-503359 GCA_001752375.1 Rhazya stricta | reverse complement strand
AAGCTTCCGCTGTCTTCATTTTTAATGGTTTAAAATTGTTTGAGACTTCCGCTGCCTTTATTTTTGAATGAATGTTGAGTATTAAATATAGTTGATTATTTGCGAATGGAATGACGTAACATTCCCGGATTAGGATAAGGTTCCTAATCTGGGGTGTTACATGAAGTAACAAAGGTCTAGATTCATACTATTTGTTCTTGGAGAACATGATATAATTATGATTCCTAAAGAATATTAAACTATTATTTTAAATTAATACTATATACTCCTCGAATGTATATTACAATCTAATTGTTTTCGAAGAATATTGAATTATTACTGTAAATTAATATTATATACTCCTACGAGGTATATCTAAATATTTCGGGAGAATATTGAATTGTTGCTCCCAATTAATTTATCTATAAGTTAATATTATCTACTCCTGATGGGTATATTTCCATCTAAATATTCGTGAAGATTATTGAACTATTGTTCTTGAAGTAACGGTAGGTTGAATCAATTGTTATATTAATACATTATTACGATCTCCTGAAGTAGCACTTGTTTTGAGAAAAAAAAATGAAATACTTTGGTGATATAATATGTAAATCTTGAAGGAATGCATACAATGTATGTCCTGTTGATATCGATTTTTTTGTTATGATTATACATCATTTGAAAATATAATATCCCCTTATATTTATTGTAGAATTACACAAATGGCAAATATCACCTAATTTGAAGTCGTTGCACTTGATGCATTGATGTGGGCGAAAATCCATCATTTTTACTCGTAATTATGTGCATATTTTCAACCTTTTAATAGATGAAGTACTACTTTGTACTATTTTGCCTTGAACATTGTTTAAATTTAATCAAGTGACTTTATTTATGCAATATTGTGAAATTATAGAATTCATGTGCTATTACTAAGATAAAAATTTCATATTTTGTAGGAAAAGAGATTCTATAAATAAAATAAAAGATTACTTGATAAAAAGTAAAGACTTGTTRGGTGTTGCAAAAATAGAGTCCAATGGTGTAGAAATGCGATGTTACAGAAATAGTATAATGAGCAGAAAGGCATTTAATATTTCAAGAAAGAAATTCAAGGAAAAAGGAATCATCATTGGAAAGAGAAAAAGTCAAGTTTGAAGCTAAAAAGAGAAGCAAAAATTTAAAAAGCAAAAAGTTAAAAAGCCAAAAGAACAAGTGGGTCTATGACACCTTTTTGCCAAGCTTCCAAAAGAAGCTTTAGTAGGAAAAAAGGAGAGGAAAGAGAGGTCAGAATGAATTCAGCAAGTCTAGAACACACACAGAAGAGAAAACAAGAGAAAAGAGGAGAGAGGAATGGAGCAAAAGGAGGGAAGCTTAGAAGAAGAAGAAGAACTCAAGGAGGACTTCACCGTTGGGCTTCATCAACCTCTTTAGGCTTTGTTTCTCCTTCTCTTAGTGATTATTTTGAGATGCACTTTGAGATGTTAATTTGTTACTTTATGTAGTTTCTTACATCTACAAGCATGAACTAATTTTTTAGAAGTTGGATTTTTGATAAACTAATGTTCTCAATGTCTGTTTGAATAATTTGAGCAATGTTTGCTCTTTATAAATGTTTTACTCAAGGATATCCATTGTTTACATTCATTTGTTTGTGGCTAGGGCCGTCAATTGGGTTGAGTGAGCCAGGCTTGCCTCAGCTCGAGCTTAGCCCGAACTCAAAGTCTGAGCTGGGTTGAGTTCGGGCTGAGCTCGAATTAGCCTCGCAAAAGAAAAAATCACTGTCTTACAATAGTACATAATCCAAATTTTGCATAACCAAAATAATCCAAATTTTTCACAACCAACATGTTTTGAATGTGCTACAGATCATTAATCTCTCATAGTCAAAGATTATTAACCAAAATGAAAGAATATCAAAATTGATAAGATAAAGAAAAAGCTAATGTGAAAGCAAACTATCATTACTTATCTACCAAATCTTAGTAACAGATGTCTCTGATACCTGTAGACTTCAATTTATTTGGATACAGTTATTTTAGTAACTTGACCAATTGAAARTTTGTACTCTATGAGGTAATGAATCCTAGAAATCTTCCACCAAAGAAATTTGCAATATCATGCAAGCTCAATCACCATTCCATGTAAATAATCTTCTATTTTCCTGCTCTATTTCTTCAAATTACAATTCAAAAATGCTCGAAAGTACATACAATACACAACTAGAGGATATCAGCTTTCACCTTCTTAGTTTCTCTAGCCTAACTCAACAAGAAAACCACTAAAATGATGTGAGTTTTGAAATCAAATACTTGTGGACATATTGAATAGAAAGCCAAGTTCATTTCCTTATTAGGCAATCAATCTTATAAAGACAACAGTCATAGCAAACAAATCAATATTGACGATTATTTTATTGGCTAGAAAATACTGAGGTGTTCTAGTGTTGTATGTATTACTACGGAGAAAGCAACATATTTTTGTTGGGAAAAAACTATAACAATATCCCTTTTCATATTTCTGAATTCATTTTAGTACTACCTTCTTGACATGTTTATTCGGGAGCTCGTATGCTTTTTTAGAACTCAATGCAACTTGCCGATAGCCTCATGACAATCTAAAGAATTAAGAGTCATTTGGTACAAGGATTTGAAACCTAAAGAATGCAAAACTAGCATAAAGAGTTGTTTTACTGATGATGAAGAGGTTACCAAACACAGAATACAAGGGAAGGTGATGAACTATTTCACTCCCCATGAGCTAATGACTGATAAATATGGATAATATGAACGAACAACATGAGTGATATAATTTCTAGTTTTCAAAAAATTTTGATTCCAGGATCTCCACATATTATTCTATGTAGTAAAAGATTTTAGTATTACACATAGAGCTGGAGACAATATACTAATAGTATCAAATATACAATAATCCGTGGTTCTGACCTTTGGTAAAACAATCAACATTAGCAAGCAAAGTACAACTTCATTAACATTCACTATTCAGAAAAAAAGAAATCAACATTAGCATTACAATGAAATGACCCAGAAAAAAGCTGTAAAAAGCTCTGAATTGACTTTTTTGACTAATTAAACTACAAATAAGATAAAATCCAAGCAGCATATAATGTCTACAAATAAAAATTGATCCTCAAAAAGAGGAATTTAAAATATTGAATCAAATCGAAGCAAGTATTTACCAGGCACGAGAGTAGGGCCTTAGGGGTTTTGGGGTGAACATTCCAGATGTTGGAGTGACCCATTCTACTCTTGATGAAGATGTCAGCTGCTAAAATTTGCCGAAGCTATGCTCAAAGAAAAGAGCCAAAGGAGTTTTGCACTTTTGCTTTAGGGCAAAAAGCACTATATATAGCATTGAGCGAGGAGTTTTGCTCAACCAAAATGGTGCATGGAGAGGACAAAATTGTGAGTCGCTGACTGATGAGTGAGGATAGTGAGAGAATGGTGAGTAGTTGTGTGCCTGAGTGGTGATTGGTGAGTGGTGGTGCCTTGTGTGGTGTGGTGTTTCTAAAATGCAGAAATGGTAAAGAAAGCTAGGTTTTCAAATTTTTAGTTTTAAGTTTTAAGGTAAATCATAATCAAATAAATATATATATGTAAATCATAATCAAATAAATATATTATTTTTTATTCCGACTGAGCGAACCTAAACATCTATAGGTTCGAGCTCAGCTTGAATATTGTTCAGGCTTAGATTTTGAGCCCGAATTCGGCTCACTTTAGACTCATATAAAGCTCGGCCTGAAAACTTTAGGTTGAGCTCGGGCCGGTCCGAACCCATTGACACTCCTATTTATGGCAATGAATAGTTTTTGTGTGAGCTTCTTGAACTCTGAAAGGTAGTAAAAGAAGTGAAAAACTTGAGTAAATGTGGATTTAGTTAGCTTGAGATAAGGAGTAATATCTTAGGAATGCCATTGAATATTGGAGACATCTATGTTCAACCCATAAAATTACATTAGACTTGAAATTTATTTGTGTTCCTTAAGCGAAGTAACTCTGACAGGGTGTAACTGGAACAAGGACCAACAAACTAAAAGAGTGAGGCCGTTTTCTATCTCGATTTGTGTTTCTACTGTAGCTAAGCCTTTGCTGTAGCATTATGCTCAGCAATTATTGTTGTAGACTGTTTGCATCATTTACGTTTTGACTTCTTAGACATTAGTACATTGGGGATTCTTAACTCTAGCTCACTTTTAAGCTTTTAGTCATCTCGAGTGTGCGATTGCTGTGATCTGCTGTTGAATCTTTTTAACTAGATAATTTTAGATTATTTTACTTTATTTTTATGACAACCATCAACAACTATTTATTTTTATTAGGAATTTAATCATCACTTTTGAACCAACAATCATTGTGGGATGATACTCTTATCCACTCTATATTACTTATGGACCGTGTATACTTTTGCATGAGTGGAGCTTTATTGTGTATGGGATTTTGTCTATCGTGCATCCGACAAGAATTATTTGTCATAGGCCATTAATACCAAAATCCACCTTAAAATGTCTAGGGGAGACAAAAAAATGAATCCCAGCAAGATCATGCAAAAATATTAGTTTTCCTTGGTCACCATCTCCATAATGACTTGTAAACGTACTTGTTGTACGACCAATATATAATAGATATCTATCAAAAATCAATCAAGAGAAAAGGGAGAGTTGAGATAAAAAGTTTTCTTGATTGGACGGTCTAGTATATGATTTACTTATATGTCTCCAACTCTTTTGCAGATCCAACAAGAAATATTGATCATTTAATTGGAGGTGGTGTGATACAAAACGAGATTAATTTCTCATTTTATGTAGTTTCCTTTAAATTTTCAAGTTTTTACATTTTGACTATTTCATTATTTTTATCTTAATGGTTTTTATATAAAAGTTTTTAAATTAATTTTCTTTACAAAATGTTTATAGATTTTTAATATATTGTTGAGATATATGTCTCGTAGATAGTGCAACAATACACATTATATACTCAAGTATAAGCAGTCTTTCTCTTACTTCAAGATGAGATAGATAAATATAAATACTATAAATGATAGAGTAAATTTGGTTTATTATTCTAAAAGAACTGTTATATTTTTATCTAGAAAGAGACAAATTTATATGCAATATTCTCTTTAAGTTCCTAAGAAATCTATTAAGTTTTAAATATATTCTCCGAAATGTGTATCATATTCAGCCAATAGAAAAAGTGGTTGAAAATATTTATATATCACCACAGTCTCTGGAATTTATATTGTGGAGAAACTAATGTATCTTTCCTTGGGACTGTATTATGTCAATGTTAATACACTTGAAGTGCATCATCTAGTAAACTAGAAGTATACTTGCCATCCAAATATTTTATTATTTGGCATAACAAAATTGGGTCACTTCATATGCATTGCTTGTTTCCAAGGAAATTTATTATTAGACAATCACTAGCAAAAGTAGGAAATGAAAGTCCTACATTTATAGAACGACTTCATCGGGATATATGTGGACTCATTTGTCCAACATATGATCAATTTAAATATTTTATGATTTTAATTGATGCGTCAATAAGATGGTCACATGAATTTATTATCAGCCACAACCGAAAGATTGCGATGTTATCAATTGCAACTAGAAGTTTGCAAAATTACTTGCTCAAATAATTCGATTACGAGCACAATTTTAGACTATCAATTAAAAATATTCATTTGATAATGTTTGGTGTATGTCCATCCTATGTTTTTGAAATGATTTCATGTCAATTGGAATTATTGTTGAACGTCCTGTAGCTTATGTTCATACACAAAATAGTTTAGATGAATATTTTATTAAACAATTGCAACTGATTGCTAGACCATTGTAAATGAGAATAAAACTCTCTACAAATGCTTGGAGATATGCTATTTACCAGAAGCAGCACTAGTATGTCTAGGGCCAATTGGTAATCATAAATTCTCTCCTTTAAAATTGGCATTATGAGCTAGTGATTGCAAGTTCAAAAGGTTATCTATTTGTAGAAAATAGCAAATTCACATGCCTAATGCTTGTACTGATCTAACAAGCATTACTAAATCATATTTATCATCATTAATTGTTCCCATTCGGATGGAAGTCCAAGAGGACAAAATGTTGATGTACTAGCTAGTAATTACAACACATGCAAGAAGTGTGGTAGTGATTCTAAGACATGCGAAAAGCATAATTGTGATTTTAAGGCACGTCAGAAATAATGCATACCTCTTTATTCTAAAGCACGCAGAAATATGGCCAACGTATAAGCATTCTTGAAAGAAAAGTGATTTATATTATCAAAATGGCGATATTTAGAAATCAAATAGAGATAGCCAAGAGATATTAATAAAGAGATTTAAATTCCTCATAGTAATATAGAGAGCTTTCTGTACCATAGATGATAATAGGGATCTTGAAACAAAATCAATTGAAAATGTCAACATAGACATCATTGGTCAAATTGAATGATGCAATTGAACCATAATTAAACTCACTAACAAAATGTGAGGTTCTTAGACCTGCAGTCTATGCACCACAAGGAGTATAATCAATTGACTCTAAATGGGTATTTATATGCTAAAAAAGAGATGAACATAATAAGGTCGTGAGACATAAAGCACAACTAAGGTTCAAGGTTTTTCATAAACATAAGGTATTGATTATATAGAAACATATTCACCCATAGTGAATATAATTATGTACAAGAATCTTGTAAACATCACAATATATGAAAACATTGATATCCGTTTCAGGGATATAGTCACTTTTAGTAATGTGGATCAGTAGACGGTGACATTTACATGAAAATCCCTGAAGGATTTGATTTTTCTAAAATATTTACTCAAGAATATCATTCCATCAAATTGCAAAAATCCTTGCATGGATTAAAATAACCTAGACATATTTGATATAATTGTTTTAGTGAAAATTTGTTGAATGAAGGATATAAAAGTAATGATGTCTATCCTTGTGTTTTCATAAAGAAAACATATATTGGATTCGAAACTATCACCATTTATATTGATTTAAAGCTAACTGAGACTCCTTAAACTCAACGAAACTGTAGATTATTTGAGATGCAAGATCTAGGATAGATAAAAGTTTAACTTAGTTTGCAAATTGAACATTCCCCTTAAGGATTATTTATTCATCAATTCAAATATACATAAAAAGTAACAAAATAATTTATATGGATAATGCACATCCATTGGTATCACTTATAGTTGCACTTGAAGTTGATAAAAATTATTTTCACCCACTTGAAGATGGGGAAAAGATCCTTAGTCCTAAAGTACTATACCTTAGTACAATTGGTACTTTTTATGTAAATTTCCGTGCAAGTTATAGTTCTCTAGGGAACACTATATCCTGGAGATTTGCTAAGCAAACTATAAGAGTTACATGCTCAAATCATTTAGAAATTATTGCAATTCGTGTGTTTGTATTGTACAACTCAAGGGAGGCTACAACAAAGAAGATAGAACAAAACATATTTCTTTGAAGTTCTTCTACACACAAGCTTCAAAAACATGGCAATATCGATGTTCAAGAGATTCACTCAAGTGATAATATGGAGAAAGTTGATTCATCAYATTGGAATGCGTCGACTCAAAGAGATTCAGTGATCATCTATATTGGGGGGGAGTAGCTGTACTATTTTTCCTTCATTAAGGTTTTGTCTCATTGGGTTTTCCTAACAAGGTTTTAACGAGGTAGTCATTAATACTCCAACATCAACAGTACTCCTTTTTTTAGTTTGGTTTATTTTTTCTCATTGGGTTTTTTTCAAAATAAGTTTTTATGAGGCAGTTGTTGTATGGATTAACTATTCAAGCAAGAATGTTGCAAATAAATAGTGAATGACATTAAAACCCTATAAGCCCTAAATAGAGGGCTTTAGGTCACACAAACCTTAATGATAATCTCTCTAGAGTTTGCTCCCWACTTCTCTTCTCTTCTTCCTTCTCTTCTCTTCTTCTTTCTCTAACCAAAAAACAACTTCTTCCTTTTCCTTCTCAATTTATAACAATATTTAGTTTTAGTGAGTTACTAATTTATGATATATGGTACCAAAAAGGTTATATAAGGTTTCTCAAAAAAAAAAAAAAAAAAGGGATTTCTAAACATAATACTTCAAATTTCTATACCCAACATATTGTCAGAAATTTTTTCAGTAATGCCCCTATCATATTTTGATAGACTTTATATCTCTGGCAACTTTTCTTTGCTTTTTCCCTAAAATATCAAACAAATCTATCGATTATTTTGAATTTTGACTACATATGTTATTAAATATCGTTATGGTTAACAATTGGAATTAAACAAATAACTTAAAAATCATTAAAAAACTTTTTTTATTTTTCATTTTTTTGTGCAAAATGATGCATAATATTTTGCGTAATGAAATATAAACAAACTAAAGCTTACAATAAAATATATTAAATATACAATGTAATGAAAAATTTCAAAAAAATTAAAAAATTGAAATAGAAAGGAGAAAAAAAAAACTAGTTGGGTGCAACTTATTCAAGACATGCAGAGTTGCCGCAGAAGTAGATAAAAATGCTCAGCCATGGCTCGTAGACCCAGATTATAAAAATATTAATTTTTTAATTTTCATCGAGTTTAAATAAGAAAAAAAGAGTAGGGCATGAAATAATCTGTTCCAATTTGAGCTAAAAATGAGTTTTCTAAGAAAAGAATTAGGTTTTCTTAGAGAGATGTGAGAGAATTTTGTAACGAGGCATGATGGGATGTTATTTGTGTCACGGGTATTTTTGGAAATATATCCAAAATAGTGTTGTGTTTGGAAACTTGAGTCTTACGTTCAACAAAAGTGAAAAAATATTATCTTATATTTTATTGACATTATAATTAGCTAGTTAGCCAATCTCGGGACTAAAGAAAATTAGTCAGTTGTTAATTTATTGAATATTAATTTATAGAGATTATAGGTTGACGTAGACATGTTGAAGTCGAACTAGTCTATTTTGCTTGTGACTCTCTTGCTCTTTTTATTTTAATCATTCGTAGTCATAACCTTTGACAATGACTACTCAGAATTTAAGCTGAATAGACTCATAAAAAGGGCAAAGCTATGTCTCTCTTGCTACTTGTTGATTGTTATATATATTCATCATCATTCAAAAACAATTGATTATCTTCTGTAAAATTATTTGATTGTTTTAAGTTTAATTATTTCAACGTATTTGATATTTGAGATTATTTCCTTGTGGAGTAATTTGATAGTATTTGAATATATAAGCTGTGTTTGATTGATTATATTGATTGTATTGTTGTAATATAAGAAGGAAAATGGAAGGAAAAATTTATAGAGAGAAGAAGAGGAGTAGGGAGGATTCGTAGTCTTAATATTATTAACCATGATCTCAACAAAAGCCCTCTATTTATAGAGGTTAGGCCCTAGAGTTTTATAGGCTTCATGGGCTTTATGGGCTTCTAGGCTTTCTAGAAGAGTCATTAACTATCTATTTACAACACTTCTAGAGTTTTATAGAGGACTAATCTATACAACAACTGTCACATAAAAAAATTTATTTGCGAAAAACTCAGTGGGAAAAATAAACCACACTAAGAAACAAAATACAACTAATGTTGGAGTAATTGATGGGTTGAAAACTCATCGATTTTACTAGTTATGTGCATACTTTTACACTTTTTAATATGATGAGGTACTACTTTGAACTATTTTACTTTGAAAGTTATTTAAATTCAATCAAGTGACTTTATCTATCCAATGTTGTGAAATTATAAAATTCACGTGCTATTACGAAGGTAGAATGCCCTATTTTGTGGGGAAAATGATTCTATAAATGGAATAGAAGATTACTTGATGAAAAAGTAAATACTTGTGCAATGTTGTAGAAATGTGATGTTGCAACAATGAAGATTAAGCTGGAGCAACAAGGCAACTTAGAAGTCAAAGGCAAAGAAGCTGACTTTGTCAGAAAATTAGAAGTCCTAGAAGCCTTAAAGTAAGGAGAATTTCATTTGTACAAAAAGGCATAAAGTAGAAAGTACAAAAGTACAAACGTATAATGTGCAAGTGGGTCTTTGTGTCTGCTAGAAGTTGACATGTAGCTAAAAAGAAGCTGACTTTGTCAGAAAATTAGAAGTCCTAGAAGCCTTAAAGTAAGGAAAATTTCATTTGTACAAAAAGGCATAAAGTAGAAAGTACAAAAGTACAAACGTACAATGTGCAAGTGGGTCTTTGTGTCCACTAGAAGTTGACATGTGGCTAGTTATGGCAACTTTTTGTCAAGCTTCCACAGCTTCAGATGATAAAAAGAAAGAAGAAAAATTTACCATTCGGCCCAGAACAGAAGACACAGGAAGAGAAAAAGCTAAAAAGATGAGAGAGAAAGGGAGCAAAAAGAGGAGAAGTTTGGAAGAAGAATACGAAGAAGAAGAAGAACTCAAGRAGGATTTCACCACAACATTTTTAGGCTTTTTTTCTCCTTCTCTTAGTGATTATTTTGAGATGTTAAGCTTTTATATATTATCTTACATCTAAGAGCATGAACTAACTTTTTAGAAGTTAGAGCTTTGATGAACTAATGTACCAAGTGTTTTATTGAATGATTTGAGCAAGGTTTGCTCTTCACAAATGTTTTACTCAAGGGTGTTGTTTGTTTATATTCATTGTTTTGTGGCCATGAATGGTTTTTGTGTGAGCTTCTTGAACTCTGAAAAGTAGTGAATGTGGTGGAAAACTTGAGTAGATATGGGTTTGGATATATTAGGATAAGGTTTAATATCTTAGGAAGTGCCCCTAAACACTAGAGACATCTATGTTCAACCCACAAAATCATATGAGACTTGAGCATCTATCTGCGTTCCTTAAGCTAAGTAACTTCGACGGGTAGAACAACTTAGTGAAATAGGAATAAGGACCAAAAAATTGAAAGGGTGAGGTCACTTTCTGTCTCGATTTGTGTTTTTTCTATAGCTAAACCTTTGATATGTCATTGTTGTAGGGTTGGTTCTGCAGCATTGATGTTCTGACGTCTTGGACATTAGTATATTAGGGATTCTTAGATCTAACTCACTTTTAAGCTCTTAATCATCTCGTGTGTGCGATTGCTATGATTTGTTCCTGAATTCTTATAACTAGATAATTTTAGATAATTTTACTTTATTTTCGTGACAACCATCAATAAACATTTAATTTTATTAGGAATTTAAACTATCACTTTTGAACCAATAGTCTTCGTAGGATTGATACTTTACTTATTCTATATTATTTGAGGACCATAGATACTTGTGCTTTGTAGTCAATTTTGCTTAATTGCAATTTCATCTGTCAAGTTTTTAGCACCGTTGCCGTGGACTGTTATATGTTTGAGTGATATTTGAATTTGTATTACTTTTTATATTCTTATTCCTATCATATATTCTTGTTCTTTACTCTTCTTCTTGACAGTTAATTTTCTCCCATGAATGTTCGAAAAGGACAACACGTATCCTTTTGATCCTGAATCGGACAGAACTTTTCAATCCAAGAGAAGAAGACAACGTGCAAGTACTAGTAAACAAAGAGAAATGGCTAGTGAAGAAAACAAGGAAATTTGTTGGGTGGAGGTGCAAAACTCAATGTTGTAAGGAACGTCACAGCACTAGCTGTCAAATTTAATGCTACAGGAAACACCGTAGCAATGGCTACCAGATTGAATACAAAAAGGAATGTTGGAGCTATGGCTGATGAGAGGAATAGATCTATCAAGGATTATGCAGTACCTATGTTAGATGATCTTCAACCAAGAATTGTGAGGCCTCTTATTCAGGCTCAAAATTTTGAGCTGGATCCAATTATGTTTTAGATGCTTCAGACAGTGGGACAGTTTAGTGGGATGGCTATAGAGAACCTTCATTAGCATATCCGTTTGTTTTTGAAAGTGAGTAATGTTTTTTAGTTGCAAAGGGTCAGTAAAGAAGCTCTCAGAGTCAAACTTTTTCCATATTCATTGAGAGATCAAGCTACAGATTCGCTAAACACTTTACRTCCCTATTTTGTTACTTCGTGGAATGATTTGGCAAGGAAGTTCTTGTTCAAATATTTCCACCCAACCAAGAATGCAAGTTACAGAATGATATTATAGCATTTCAATAGCATGGTGATGAAAATTTTTATGAGGCATGGGAGAGGTTCAAGGAGGTTATGAGAAAATGTCCACATCATGGGATCCCTTGTTGGATCTTTTCAGTTGACTTCGTCGTACTTGACTATGAGGAGGACAAGGAAGTTCCCGTTATTCTTGGGAGACCATTTTTAGCAACTCGGAGAGCCTTGACTATTGTACAAAAAGGAGAGTTGACCATGAAATTACATGGTGAAAAGGTGACATTTAACGTCCTCAATGCTATGAAGTTCACCAATGAGGTTAAAGAGTGCTCGTCCATTGATGTGGTTGATTCTTTAGTGGCTAAAAATTTCCAGCAATGTTGCAGCATTAATTCTATAGCAATGAGCAAAATTGCATATTTGAAATTGCATAATTTTCTTGAACTTAACGATGAAGATGCACAACTAGCCAAAATGACGAAAGTCAAGAGATCTCATTTCAAACAAAGGAAACAATTTGAATCACTTGGGTTATTAGAGAGAGTGTATAAAACCCTTGGCCTTCCATCGAAGAAGTAGAGGAGTAGAAGAAACAAAAACAAGCATAAGACTCCATGGAGAGGATGACAGTGAGGACATTCACTAGGGGAGTATAGTTCAACTTTTAATTATTATTGCTTTTGGGAACATTTAATTTCAGTTTTTGTCAATTGTGATTTTATTTTAGGATGCATGCCTTTAATTTGGATCTATTGAACAATTTCTATTTTTGGTACTTTTGGTAGTGAGTAGTTCAATCTAACTTTTGGGGATTGTTTGCTTAAATTGTTTTGGACAACAATCATTAGATTGAATTATATTTTTGTTATAGAATTAGCTTATCTATTTTTGAGCCATTTGGTTTGTGATTTAATGACTTGCTAATTCTGTATTAGGAATCTATTGTGGTTAAATAGCTATGGGCATTAACTTCTTGAATATATGTTATAGTTAGTTTTAATTCTAGTTTTTCATGTTTTACTCTTGTTGTTAGTTATCTTGTGTGGTTTTGTTTCTTGTTTCACAAACCTTTTGTTTAATGCTGCGGCAGGCTGATTTTACTGCATTGCCATAGCCACACTATAGCATTGACTTATTTTTTATATTTTCCTACCTCCTGAGTATATAATTACTATTAGTTGGTAGATTCCTCTTCTTAGTCCAAATGTTGTTGAATATGAGAAATCCCTTAAGATTTCAAGTGTTATGTAGGGTCATCATTTACTTATTATTGATCGATACTTGTATATCTCACTCTTTTAAGCACATAAATGAGATTTCAATTGCATTTACAAATGCTTTTGAAACTAGATTGCAGAAACCCCTTATTAGTCTTGGAAATGGAATGAAATTTTTTGGAAATAAAATTTTGAATAGGTTGGGGATGTCCTTTGGTTTGATTTACAGATTTACTTTTGCATTATAATAACTACTCCAATGCCTTCAATTGCCTAATAACTAGAGTTATCCATGTTACCAATGTGTAATTTTGCGTCAAAAAGCAATATGAGGTAAGAGTATACATAGGAACTCTCATTTTTGTGACTTGGACCTAGTAACTGGGAACCTTCATCACAAAATGTTGGTTTTCACYTCAAACATTTCTCGTGACATTATAGAGTAAAATTTGTGCACATCTATAGAGAAAAAAAAAAGAAAAAGAAAAAGAAAAGAGAACTTACAATGCTGTAAGCATTGTAAGTTGCAACAATTGTAATGCTCAAGATTAATTTTCCATTTTCTTTACGAATAGTATATAATTATATAATTTATATTTAATCCACTAATTAATTTATTCTCATGACTATTAGTGTTTTAGTTTTTTTGCAGAACTTGGAAGTTGTAACGTTCAATGTYCCAATTGTAAAGTCAACAATTTATTTTTCTTATTTATTATTTATTTATTTCATTCAACAATTTATTTTTCTTATTTATTATTTATTTATTTRATTAATGTGTAGGTTTGTTTATATAAATGTGAAATTATGTTATGTTAATTTAATTAGAGTTTTTATTTACTTGGTTAAATAATTTAGGTATAATCCATTAGAGCCCACTTTTTATCCAATCCCAAAGCCTTATTTTATTTTTGGTCTTCGCCCAAGGGAAATTCATAAACATAATTTAATTGGGCTTAAATGGTTAAGGTGTTAAAATGGCCCAAAAGTTTTAATAGGGCCCAATGTCTAGGTCTACAAATCGGCCCCAAAAAAAGGAACAAAAAGAAATCCCTCATATTTCAGCCGCCATTCTTGACTTGGGGTGGTTGAAATAAGAGAAGGGAAGAGGAGGATCTGAGGAATGAAAGAAGAGAAAAAGCAAGAAAGGATAGCCACCACTTTTTTACTTCCAAAGAGAGAGAGAGAGAGAGAGAGAGAGAGAAAGAGGAAGCCCCAACCATTCTCTGAAATTCTTGGGGCATCTGGAGGGAGAAGAACATAAGAGAAAATAAGAAGAAAAGAAAAGAGAGGGAGCCACAATTCTTGACTTCAAAGAGAGAGAGAGAGAGAGAGAGAAATAGAGAAGACAAAGAAGAAGAAGAAAAGAATTGGAGAAACACAGGGACTTGTGGTGTAACACCCCGAATTTTCCTTTATTTAATTTGTTAGATTTTACATAAAAATTTATGTACCAACTAGATTGGACATGTAATCGTGGACAAAAGACTCGGCTTGGGAGTCTATTTATTTATTTAGTCGGAAGTTGGATTTTGAATGAAAGGAAGTTCGTTATGTATAAATTACGGGTTTTGGTCAGATCGGGATGAGAAAGTCCAACGGCTTGAATTATGGCCCAAAATAAAAAACTAAAAAAAAAAAAGAAGAAAACCCTAAGTGATCCGCTTCTTCTTCTCTACTTGACAAACCCTTCATCTTCTTCACTTTACTGCCATCACCGCCGCCACCATTCTCTCGCCACCTGACTCGACGCTACTCGTCGTAGCCTTCCTAGCTCCTCCTCTTTTCCTTTGCTTCACGGCCGGCGTTTGAAACCACAGTTCGCGATCGGTCACCGCACCAACTGCCACTCGAAATCACCGTGCGAGTCGCTGGCTCGACACCGCCAGTGCACACGGGAGACCGCCTGTTCTCTCGAGTCACTTCTCCGATTTTTCCCTCTCGTTCTCGGACCGCTCCAGATCCGGCAAGCTAGCCATCTCTTTTCTTTCTCTTCTTCTTCTTCCCGACGTAATTCGATCTGAACGATCATCGTCGAAGCTGTCACCATTGTTGTCTTCTCTGGGGGAACAACCAGACCCGTGCAACATCGTCGCCGGACCTGCCTCGTTACCTACCGCTGTTTGGCGTGAACCGATCTGTGCGGTCGTCGCCAGATTTACAGCCATTATATTTTCTTCCTCTACTCAATGTTTTCTTGTTGGACAGAAACCGACCTCTTGCTGCCGAACCTTGCTGCTCGGCGCAACCAGAGCTGCTGCCGTGTTTTCTTCCTCTACTCAACGAAGTTTTACTTCAGTTTGCTGTCAGTCTAGCCTCTGTTCTGCTGTCGCGACGCCGGCCATTTCCTTGCCGTCGACCGGTTGCCGGAAGCCGACAGAAACCTTGTGATCGACTGAGGCAAATTCTAGTTCAAGAACAAGCCCGGCACAACAGTGCCAAACCCAGCGTGTGAACAGGAGCCCAGCGCACGCACCTCACTGCKCGACGCTCAGGCGCACCGACGCCCAGACGCCCAGGGCCATTGTGCGCGTCGCCTGAAAACGCACGTTCAAGAAATCCCCATCTTAAGTAAAAGTCTGTCCACGTAAAGGACTTCGAGTAAGTGATCCTCTCATTCATATCATTTTTAAATAAATGAATGCGAATGCTTTTAATTGTTAAGAGTATGTGTTATGTGGAATTTTATGTTGACATGTGGAACGAATAATTTTAATTGTTGTGATGTGTTGTGTGGAATTATTATGTTGATATGTTGAATGGTGACGAAAGTCGAATTGTTTGTGGTTAGTAGTATTTTATTTTTAAGAATGCTGTAGTAATTTCATATCATGTATTAMTTATCGAACGTTATTTTATGTAAGTTATATGCGATTCATGTCATGAGCATGTAGTTAGAAGTTTARATCTCATTTGGCATGTGRCGTTCATGCATCTAGGGAGTGAACGGTTAGAAAATGAAATTTTGAAAGAAAACGTTAAAGTTTTGGAAATGTTAATATTTTTTAAGAAAGGAGTGTAATACTAGCCACAAAAGATGTGAGTGGGAAATGGGGCGTGGGGGACCGGCGCACCCGACCCTACCCTCTTGGAGGGTAGGTATGAATGGAATGTTTATTGAAATGAAAATTTTTTTGGGAATGTTGACCGCTTTACGGTTCTACCGGTAGGAATGGAATCTGGCTCCAAATAAGAATTGCCCGCTACAAGCTTGGTGGCTAGGCTTACACCCTAGTGAGCTCTCAAATGAATGAAAGAAAATGGAAAGTTTCATTGTAAGTAAGTTTTGAAGAGAATGTTTGTAATGAGTTTTGAAAATGGAATGTTTTGGAAAGGAGAAACTTCAAATTTTCACATGTAAGACATGTTCATGCATTCATGCATGAGGTCACTTACTGGGCTTTTTAGCTCATTCCTGTTCCTTACGTTTCTTTGCAGATGGTATGTGACCAGATGGGGAGAGGAGGTCGCTTGTGGGCGAACTTTGATATCCGAGGATTGATTTTCTACTTATGTATATAATAAGATTAACTTTTTAGATGTTTTAAATTCCCGAAGTTTTTGTTTTTGTGTGGTGTAGTTTTGAATGATTTAAATAGTCTTCCGCTGTATTTATTTTTGAACAAATATTAAAGTCTTCCGCTATATTTACTTTTGAACAAATATCCGGTAAATATTGGATTGCTAAATAGATAGATGTTTATATTCTAGTAGAATGACATAGCATTTCCGGATTAGGACAGTTCCTGATCTGAGGGTGTTACATGTGGCATCTGTGAGAGAGAGGGGAACCAAAAGAAGAGAAAAAAAGATAGAAAGAACAAGAATAAACCTCTGTAATTTCAGGTAGGAATTGGTTTCCTACAGTACCTTTGATTTTTATGTGTAAAGTATATAGTCTTTGTTCTATGACTTACTTTTCTCCTCTAGATGACAATGGGATTATCTTCTGATGTATAAGCTTTTATTTGATTATGTTTTTATGCAATGTCGAAGTATCTATATGTTTGGAACTATGAAAAAATATTATCAACGCTGATATGATATGCCTACTAAAAAATTTCCAAAAACCTTTCCATATTATTTTGGAGGTCGCATATTCCTCATGACCATTAGTCATCTATACAATGCTTTCTCCCACAACATTATTTGACAAATATGCGAAAGTAATGTCAGAAAATTATTCTCTGCGTTGGCCATGGGCCATTATTTACTTAGTTAAYTGGCAATTATAGTAAATGTCTGATTTTCTCCAAGCCTTGGTCGTCAAAGATACATATCTTTAGAGATAATGCATAGTGGCGTAGTGCAGGCAGTGGTTTTTTTTTTTTTTTTAAAACTTCAAAGGAGATGGAAAGATAGTTATAATGTTCCTATCGTACTAATGTCATTGTGATCTGTGATTGAACAGAATTTGTCAAAGAGTTCATAGTGATTGGATGTTTGTAAATAGCTATATTCACTATCTCTTAGCTACCCTTTTTAGTATTCTTAGTCATACATACCTACTAGAAAAGTTGTTTATTGATTGTTCTAGAAATAAATGTTAGTTAAACACCATCCCCGTGGCCAACAAAGACAAACACACCAAAAAAAGAGAGAAACAAAAGTAATTTATTTTAATCTATGATGACCCAACTTGAGTTTCATCAGTCAATGTTTAACTAAAAATCGATAATAATCCCCGAAAATTGATAAGTTATTTTAAGTTCCATTGTCAAAATTTTTGTAATGTTAAAGCTTATGAGTATCAGGTAGTTAGTCTGATATGATAGAAAAGAAAAGAGGTCTTCTGCTTGAATACTAAACGGTTTGGACTTAAGCGTCTCTTGGTGGTTGGCTTGAGTTGAAATTCTTTTAAGGTCATGAGGGAACTTTTGGGCAGGCCCTATAGTGCTTAATTAAGGTTTTGAAGCCATAGACATTCCCTTGTCTAGACTAAGTTGTTTTAAGGAAGTTTAAGAGCTATGTAGATGATTGATACTTTTAGTAATTTTGTTACTTGCAATGTGAAATTTAAGTTCCGAATTTATTATAGGTGAATATCACTCATAGGATAATTTATGAATGTATTATTGGTCAACACTCAAGTTAGATGGATGCATATCACTTGTAATTAGATTAAATAGATCCCAGATGAAATTCTTCTTTTTGTAATAAAAATCAGGATACTTCTTGTGACATTGACGTTACAACCAAGGCACTCCGCTTACAATTAAAGTGAAGTATATCTATTAAGGATACCTGGTTAGTAAGCTCCCTTCCTTTTTCTCGAATAAAAAACTTCCATTGCAAATGTAATGTGGTTTATGGTGTTATTTCAAGTATGTAAAATACTATCTGCTACATGTTAGAATGTTGACTTTGTTGTTGCTATATGAACATGCATCTCATTATCATGTTGTACCTTCTTTTGGAAAAATTGCATGTTCATGATGTCGATATGGAAAATGGGTTATAGGATAAGATTTGGAAATGAAATCTTAAATGACAAATGAATCCTAAACTTGGGAATTGAAAAGGGGGTGTAAGCCTAAGCCATAAAAGGTGTGAGTGGGAAATAGGGCACGGAGGACCAATGCACCCGACCTAACCCTCTTTGTAGGGTGGAAATGAATTTAAAGCTCACCTATGGTGAGGTGAAGGTGAAAGTAAATGTTAATGAAATGATAACTACTTGGCGATGCTACCGATAGAAAATTTATCTGGTTCCAAATAATAATTACCCACTGCAGAGCTTAATGGCTAGGTGATAGACCAAGTGAACTCACGTTAGAAATGAAAAACTTTAGAAAAGTTAGACGAAATGAATTTTGAACTTCATAACAGATAATGCACGTCACATGCATTCATGCATAGAATTTACTTARTTAGCTCTATAGCTCACCCCGTTTCCCTTATTTTACATTTTAGGTAATGATTAGCTAGATAGTACACAGAGATCGCTTGGGAGCAGGCTTGATGCCCAAGTGATGATTGTTTTTAGTTTTAGTTAAATTTTATTGAGTACTGGCGATGGTGGAATAGAGCAACATTTTTTTGTTTATTCTATCGAAGGTTTTCTCTAGGTTGTAACTAAATGAGTATTTTCTTTGGAGCTGTTGGGGATTGAAGTTATTTTTATTTTATGATATAGAGAATTAGTGGTGATTGGGTGTTGAGTTTTCTTGTTGGGTACATGTTGGATATACAAATATTATAGGAGAGACTCTACCGAAATTTTTGTCAACCCCTTTTCATTTAAAGTTTTAAAAAAAATTATTTCCCCCAATTCCCGCAACCCATGGTGGGTAATTGGTTGACTTTCCCAGGTTAGGATGGTTCCTAATCTGGGGGTGTTACAATAATACTTTTAATCCCTATTATCAGCATAATTTCTACTAATTCCATTTTATGTCTAATTTGGGGAATTCTATATTTGTGTGGAAAGAGGTTTGTTGAGCATATGTTTAAAAATAAACCAAACTAAGAAGAAAATATAGCTGAGGTGGGTGAAAATTCATCGATTTTACTAATAATTATGTGCACATTTTCACCATTTTTAATATGATGAAGTACAACTTTGTACTATTTTGCCTTGAATATTGCTTAAATTCAATCAAATGACTTTATCTATGCAATATTGTGAAATTATAGAATTCATTTGCTATTACTAAGGTAAAATGCCCTTTTTGTAGGGATAGGGATTCTATAAATGGAATAGAAGACTACCTCGTGAAGAAGTAAATACTTATGCAATGCTGTAGAAATGCGATGCTACAACAATGAAGATTGAGCAAGAGCAGCACGGAAAGCAAGAAGTCAAAGGCAAGGAAGCTGACTTTGTCAAAAAACTAAAAATCCTAGAAGCCTTAAATTAAGGAGAATTTCATTTGTACAATAACTAATTGTTGCCTCATTAAAACCTTGTCAGGAAAACCCAGTGGCACAAAACCTAAACGAAGGAAAAAAAAGTACAACTACTCCCCCTAATTATTAAATGTCTCGATGCATTCCAATTTGATGTATCAACTTTGTTAATGTTGATCTTAGCAATGATTTGGTAAATAAGTCCGCTATATTATCAGTTGACTGAATCTGTTAAACATCGATATCATTATTTTTTTAAGCTCGTGCGTGTAAGAAGAACTTTAGAGAAATATGCTTTGTTCTATCTCCTTTGATATAGCCTCCTCTGAGTTGTGCAATACAAGCTGCGTCATCTTCATAGAGTATGGTTGGACCCTATTTTATTGAAGGTAATCCATAGGATGATTGGATTTGATGCATCATATTCTCAACCATACAAATTCTCGACTTGGCTCATGAGTTGCATCATATTTGAAATATGCTTTGTCCTATCCCCTTTGATGTAGCCTCCTCTAAATTGTGTGATACAAGCCCCATCATCTTCATAAAGTATGGTTGGACCCTCTTTTATTGAAGCTAATCACATAGGACGAATGGATTTGGTGCATCATATTCCTCAACCATACATATTCTTGACTTGCCTCATGGATTGCAATAATTTATGAGTGGTTTGAGGATGTAGCTTTTGGAGGTTGTTTAACAAATCTCCATGATATTGTAGTCCCTCCACATGTAAACAAGTAGTTTGCTTGTGATTTGGCTTTATGTGGACCAGAGATGTATCACGTGTCTACATATCCTACCAAAGAACATTCAAGCTTTTGTGAATAATATAGCCCCATATGTATTTTAGCTTTTAAGTATCGAAGGATATGTTTAATGACATCCCAATGTCTTTGAGTGGATGCAGAACTATATCTTGCAAGATGATTTATGGAAATGCTATGTTAGGTCGAATGCAATTTATAAAATAAGTCAATGTACCAATTYCACTAAAGTATGGTACTTGACGACCAAGAATCTTTTTCCCATCTTCAAGTGGGCGAAATGGATCTTTATTAACTTCAAGCGACCTAACAACCATAGTTGATGCCAATGGATGGACATTCTTTATATAGAATCTCTTTCAAACAACCTTTTATGTATATGTAAATTAATGAACAAATAATCCTTTAGGGAAATGTCCAATTTGCAAATGAAGATAAAATTTTATCTTTCCTAAATCTTTCATCTGAAATTCAWTTTTCAAGTGTTCCGCAGTCTTGCTGAGCTCTTGAGGAGTCCCAATTAAATTTAAATCATCAACATACACTGCAATAATTGCAAATCCTATATCTGTTTTCTTTATTAAAATACAAGGGTAGACATCACCATTTTTATATCTCTCCTTCGGCAGATATTCATTAAGGCGGTTATACCACTTCCATCCAGATTATTTGAATCCGTTTAATGATCTTTTCAATTTGCTTGAGTACATAGTCTTGGAAAATTTTGTATTTGCTTCTACACTTTAAATCTTTCAGGGACTTTCATGTATATGTTAGTATTGAGTGAACCATATATGTACGCAATAACTACATCCATAAGGCGCATATCAAACCTTTGTGACACAGCTAATATAATACCTTACATTTATTTTTCATGTTTATGAATTTTATAAAATTTTATAATTTATATTCTAATCTACTAATTAGATTGTATTCATGATTATTAGTGGTTTGATTATTTTGTAGAGGAAGGACTTGGAGGCCGTAACATTCGATGTGCCAATTAGAAATAAATTATTATTTTCCTAACTAGTTATTTATTTGTGCATTACTGTGTGACCATATTTATTTAAATGTGAAATTTTATTAATTAAATTTAATTATAATTTTTAGTTAATTAATTTAGGCTTGATCTACTGGAGTCCGTTCTCTACTTATTCAAACCTAAAATCAAATTTAGAGTTCAATTTTGGGCCAGATGCAAACTAATAGATCTTAATTTAGTTAGGCTTAGTTGGTTAAGGAATAAAAAAGGCCCATGAAAGAATTTTGGTTAGGTTAAGTTAGTTTTTTAAAAAAATACAAATTAGGTGGGTCAAAAGATGATTATTTATCTTCTTCCCCAACAAAGATAAACCCTAACCCCCTCCTCGTCACCGCCTCCTCCCTCTGGCCCCACCAACGCCGCCATCACCAACACCCTCTCTCTCTTCTCTCTCTCCCCCCCACCCCAAACCGAAGTCTACCATAGTCGTGACCAAGATTCACGACTGCTCAGAAAAGTTTTGCCACGTAGTCGCCACTCGTCGCTCCCTCTAATTCTTTCGTCCATCTCATGACCAGATCAGCAAGAGGTTGAAGTCGACTAAAAGGGAGGACTCTTGCTCAATTGGAATCAAATCTGTTTGCAGATCAACTATCGCACGACCAGAGACTTTTACTCATTGCCAGCACGAGTCGCCAGTTATGTGCCACTCTCTCAGATCTGCTCGTTGGCTTTCGACCAGAATAGAGGATGCCCAGTTCCAATCGTCACTTGCTAGAGCAAATTTTCGGGCCTTGTCGTCGCCGGTGCTCTTGGTCGGGACTGTCATCACATGGCCAGGCGATCGGGCATCGTGCACCTTTCCTTGAACTAGTTGCTCGCGCACAGCAGTTACCGACTAGGGCTACTGTTCGCCGTCCGTTTAAATGCCTAGAGCGCATCCTTTTCCCTTGTGCGATTGACACCATTATGCTTTAGACTCGATACCACACCTAGGGTTCTGGATTCAAGGTGAATCCTTAGTTTTTTGTTTAAATTGACCGTATGGCCTAGGTTTTATATTATGTATTGATAATTATGAAAGAATATGAAATATGTCTAATGTGGAATTTAAGTTAATACGATTAAGTAAAAGAAGCATATATTTCTAGTAGTATGTTGGAATATAATTTAATGTGAAATTTAGAGTTTCTACGACAAAGTCATGTATATTGTGATTGTATTATTAATATACTGTTGTTTTAAGAACGATTAGGAGTCATGAAATTAACTTATACTCTTAATAATTTGATTATTTTTTACATGAAATATAAATTCAAAAATTATTGGTTAATGTTACCAATAAGATAAATGATGAACGTATTAACGGTGAACATCTATGTTAAATGAATTTATTCGGTTAAACAAATTTAGATGAATGTTCTTTGGTGTAATAATATTAGAATACTTATGGCACATTGACGTTGTGGGCAGCTAAGACACTCCACTAGCGATTTAAGGTAACCAAATTTTCTGAGGACTTCAAGAAAGTAAATTTCTTTCTTTCATGTAAGTAAATTCTCACATTCTCATTAGTTATGATGCACGTGTATTGTTGTTCCGATTGAATTGCTCTATGTGAATTGAATGTGAGTGCATGGTTTATATTGAAGTATGTAAGTAAATTTCGACATTCTCATTAGCTATGATGCAAGTGTATTGTTGTTATGATTGAATCTCTCTACGTGAATTGAATGTGAGTTCATGGTTTATATATAAGATTTTGTCGCCTTTTTTGGGTTAACAAACTCATCTGGGAGATGATTTGCAACTTTCTGCAAATGAGTGATTTTATCAACTTCTTGTTCACATTGATTACTATGGAAATCGAAATGTGATAGATTTATTTCTTTCCATGAAAGATCATGTTGTTTTGGGATGTAGTTTTGTCCCTCCCAAAGTTGGGAATATTATTTCATCAAAATGGAAATATGCAAATCTTGTCGTAAACAATTCACCCGTTAATGGTTTTAAGTACTGAATAATAGATGGTAAATCAAACCCAACATAAATTCCAAGTCTTTGTTGGGGACGCATTTTGGTACGTTGTGGGGGTGAAATTGATACTTGTACAGCATAACCAAAGACTCATAGCTGAGAAAGATCAAGTTTTCGACTAAAAATAAGCTGCAATGGGGGGTAGTTATGATATGCAGTTGGCCTTATTCGAACCAAGTTTGCAGCATCCAATATGGCATGACCCCAAGCAGCAGTCAAGAGTTTTGACCTCATAAGTAATGGTCTAGCAATTAATTGGAGTTGTTTGATAAAATATTCTGCTAAATCATTTTGTGTATGGACATGAGCAACTGAATGATCAACTTCATCCTAAATGATATACAATATTCGTCGAATGCTTGAGATCTAAACTCAGCAACATTATCAAGACGTACTTTCTTGATTATGTAATCTACGAATTGAGCTCTTAAATCTATAATTTGAGCAAATAGTTTAGCAAACCATTTCTTGTTGAAAGCAAGCAAACATGGGACCATCTTGTTGAGGCATTCATTAAAACCATGTAATATCAAAATGGTACACATGGTGGATGTATTGACCCACATATATCTCCATTAATCCTTTTTAAAAGCTTTAGAGAATTATTCATCTTCATGCTAGAAGGTCTACTAACTAACTTGCCTTGTGAACATGCAACACATGGAAGATTATTTGGCAAAAGAATCTTCAGATTCTTTAAAGTATGCCCTTGTGTGTTGTTAATTATTTGACTCATCATTGTTGTTCTAGAATGTCCAAGTCATTCATGCCAAAGTATAAAAATTTTTGTATGACGAACTTCAAGTTCGTGAAATTATTTGATTCAATTATTTTTATGTATGCATAATACATTCCAAATGGTAATGCTGGAAGTTTTTCTTTTATTTGCATCTTTCCAGATAAAATAGAGTTTCTGCAAAGATACTCTTCAACATTTTCTTGCATCGTCTCAATATGGTATCCATTGCAGTGGATATCTTTAAAGCTAAGCAAATTTCTTTTGGATTTTCTGGAATAGAGTGCATCATTTATATAGAACTTTGTATCGTTTGGTAAAATAATACAAGCTCTTCCAGAGCCTTCAATTAACTTTTGATGCACCTGATATTGTGTAACATTATTTTCAACTAATTTTAACTTATAAAAATATTTTTTGTCATGGTAAGTGTAGTTACATTGTCAACAAGACAAATACTTCAATCTATCTAGAAATATATAATAAAGTAAAGTAATCGCTTTAAAAAACTTTATAAAAAATATTAAAGTAATAATAAATCAACAGAATAATGAAATAGTCTAAAATACAAAAACTTAAAAAACTTAAATAAAGTCATCAAAAACTTAAAAATGTCCATAAATACGTAAACAAAATCCATCTAGGAAAATACATAAGAAGGAAAAATTATTCTTTGTCTTCTAATACGCCGCCGCCAATTAAATGGGCAATGTCATTTTTTCGATCGGCGAAAAGATAGGAGACATCTAAATTAACTGAAGCATCAAGATCAAGAAAATTTTTTATCTTTTTAGCTCCACTCTCCCTTTTTTCTTAATAGATCTTTTTGGTAGAGATCCATTATATGGTTGTCATACGACAAGTAGATAGTCTACCTTCAAATCATTGTGGAGATGATGARGAAGGAAAATTAGTGCTTTTACATGATCCTACTGGGATTCATTTTTTTCTTTTTCTTATTGTCTCCCCACGCCCCTTTTAAAGTGGATTTTGGCATTAAGGGACTATGACATTTAATTCTTGCCGAATATATAGTGAACTTGATGATAATCCATAATAAAACCAAGAGATAATGTCAACATGACATATTTTGTACATAATTCTTCAGGGATTATACATAATATCACTAAAGCATTTTTTTTTCTTTAACATGTGATACTTTGAGTGCACAATAAAAGTATATTTTTTAATATAATAATTGTTTTAGCATATTGTTACTTCAAGAACAATCATATTTGAATATACCCTTCAGTGGTATATAATATTAATTGCGTAATAATTCAATATTCTCCAAGACTATTTAGATTCTAATATATTCTTCAAGAGCATAAAATATTAATTGAAACAAATAATTTAACATCCTTTAGGAATATTGAGATCACCATCTCATGTTTTTCAAGAACAAATAACGATAATTTTAACTATATTGTTACTCCTGGAATAATAGTTCGATATTTTTAAAAAATATTTAGATTATAATGTACTTTTCATGAGTAAATAAATAATTTATAATAACTTTTTAATATTCTTCAAGAATATAATGTTTCTTCAAGAACATTTAATGTTACTAATTTACCCTATTACTACGTCAGGAGTAATAGTTCAATATTCTTTGAGAATATTGATATTATAAATATTTAATTAATAATAAATAAAATAAAGAGTGGGAGAATAAATGATAAAGAGAAAAATAAAAGGAATTAAAAACACTAAGGAACATGGCATTTTGAGAAGGGAGGATAAATCCAAACAGGATTAAAGACGGAAGATATAACAAAAAAAATGATAATTTAAAACAAATAAATAAATAAATAAAGATATGGTGATACGTGAATAATCGGGTAAACCAGCAAGAGAGGCTAGATGAACTAGCTTCAAGCTGATATATCTCTCAGATCTAATGATATTAAAAAAAAAAAAAAGGCTCATATAAGAGATGGAATAATCATATACCAAAAAGTCATATAAAGTACGTAAAATAATAATAATTTCAATATTAAATAGAAGGCACAAATTTCATATGTCAAAAAGTCCACTTTATCATGATGAAACAAAAGTCAAAATGTAAAAAACCCACTGAACGGGTTATGTTCAAAATTATGACATACGAGGAATTCGTGCAGTGATGGCATATACGTGGAATATGTAATAGCCGAGATTTAGTTTTGTTTTTCGAATTTTATATATAATTATATAATTTATATTATAATCAACAAATTAGATTATATTCATGTTTATTAGTGGTTTGATTATTTTATAGGGGAAGGGCTTGGAGYCTTTAACGTTCGATGTGTCAATTAAAAATAATTTATTATTTTTGTGACTGGTTATTTATTTATGCATTATTGTGTGAGTCTATTTAAATAAAAGATTTTATTAGTTTAATTTAATTAGAAATATTTAGTTAATTAATTTAYGCTTGACACATTAGAGTCTGTTTTTTTCTTATCCAAATCTAAAATCGGATTTAAAGTTTAGTTTTGGGCCAGAAGAAAACTAATAGATTTTAATTTGGTTGGGCTTAGTTGGTTAAGTAACAAAAATGATCCAGGAAGGAATTTTGGTTAGGTTTAAGTTAGTTAAAAAAAAAAAATACTATTTCAATTGAAGTTTACTGGCCATCCTCTTCCTCAAAAGAAAAAAGAGAAACAAAACCCTCACCTTTCCCTAAGCTGCCGCCGCCTCCTCCCTCTTCCTCACCATCACCGATCTCTCTTTCTCTCTTTCTTCTCTCTCTCTCTCCCTCTCTCTCCCTTCTCTCTCTTTCTTTCTCGTAGATCTGCCTGTGCCACGACCAAAGCCTATCGACGCCTACTGGAAAGAGGACTCCTGCTCGACTTTGCCACCAAGACTGACACCGTCGCCAGTGTGTGACCAGAAATTCTGCAACTGTCGCCCAGATCCACTTGAGCCACTGTATCCTTGGATCAAATCTGGATCCATGCTCGCTGATTTCAGTTCTGCAATAGCCAGTCTAACCAGGAACAGAAAAAATCAGAAATAGCACACCCGTTTGGTTACTGTTCACCTATAGAAGGAGGTGCCTAGGCACCCAGGAGACCAGACGCCTCGGCGACCGGGGCTACTGTTTGTCATTCGTTCACACGTCCAGAGTGTATTCTTTCTTAAGCGTGACTGATGTTGTTACATCCTAGACTCGATACCACACCTAGAGTTCAAGATTTGAGGTGAATCATTAGCTTCATTGGTTAATTTAATTGAATGGCCTCGATTTTGTATTATGTAATAATAATTAAGGAAAAATATGGAATATGTTTAATGTGAAATCTAAATTAGTACGATTAAGTAAAAAGGAGAATATAATTCTAGAAATATGTTGGAATATAATTTAGGTTGAAATATAGGGTTTGTATGATAAAATAATGTATATTGTGATTAAGATTATTACTGTTATTTTAAGAACGATTAGGAGTCATGAAATTTAATTTTACTATTTATAGTTTGATTTTTGTTGACATTGAAATTAAACTCGGGAGTTATTAGTTAACGTCACCATAGGAAAAAACGATGAATGTATTAATGGTAAACACATGTGTTAAGTGAATGTATTTGGTTAAACAAGTTTTAGATGAATATTCTTGGTGTAATAATATTAGGATACTGTGACACATTGAAGTTGTGGGCAATCAAGCCACGCCGCTAACAATCTAAAGTAACTAAATTTACTGAGGACTACAAGTAAGTAAATTTCAATATTCTCATTTAGTTATGATGCACGTGTGTTGTTATTATAATTAAATCTCTATGTGAATTAAATGTGATTTCATAGTTATAATTGAATTGCTTTTATGTGATATGATTATAATTTTATTTCAAGTATATAAATTTTTTTTTTTTAAGGTTTAGAGTTATTCTGATCCATGTTCATGTGCATATAGCCTATAGTATTTTGCACCATTTTTGGTATAAGCATAATCATGCATTTAAGAAAGCAAATGTTGTTTAAAAATGCAATTTTGGAAAGGAAAATATTTTGGAGGAATGAAGTTCGGAAAAATATGATTTTAAATGATGAATGATTTTCAAACATTAAGAATTTCGAAAAGGGGTATAAATCCTAGCCCATGAAAGGTGGGAGTGGAAAATGAAGCATGGGGAATCAACGCATCCGACCTAACCCTCTTGTAGTATAAGAAAATAACTAATGTTCACCTCTTGCAAGGTGAAAGTGAAAGGAAAAGATTAACGTAATGTTAACCGATTTACGATTTTATCTGTAAAATGTGACCGGGTTCCAAATAATAATTGTTCACTATGGAACTTAGTTGGCTGGGCGTTACACCAAGTGAGCTCACGATTTTATGAAACGAACATGTTTGGAAAGTTTGATGAAATGGAAATTCTTGAAAAGTTTTAATAAAGTGAATTTTTGAACATCATGACATATAGTGCATGATACACGAATTCATGCATAGGATTTACTTACTGAYATTGGTTGCTCACCCCTTATATTTTAGGTGATGTCTAGCCAGGTGGTGTCTGGAGATCATTTGGGAGCAAACTTTGATATCCAAGGGTCATTTATGTTAATTTAATTTTCTATCAATTTATGAACTTGTTGAAGGTTTAAAATTTATTCYTTTATTTTCAAAAGCTTTCGCTCGATTTTAGATATATGAGTATTTAGTTGGTAAATGATATTATTGGGTTGAGTTATTTCAATATGAGTATTTTGTTGGTAAATTATATTATTGTTATTTGAAATGATTTTATTATATGTGAAAGTAATGAGTGACATTCCCGAGTTAAGATAGTTTCTCGAGGTGTTAGAGAATATGTACAACACAAAGAAAGCATTGGGATTTTAGAAAGCTTTTGGTAGGATTTGAACAAAATTAACCTTAATAACGTGTTTTATTGAAAATAGCAACTCGTCTTCAAAAGCTTTAAGCTTTAGAAATAGAGAACTGTCATGTTGATAACGTATTGAAATATAAGAAGGAAAAATGAAAGAAAAAGTTTATAGAGAAAAGAAGAGAAGTAGGGAGGAATCGTAAACTCAATATCATCAACCATGATTTCAATCAAAGCCCTCTATTTAGAGATTTGGCCTTAGAGGGGCTTTACGAGCTTCTATGATTTCTAGAGGAGTCATTTCACTGTCTAATTAGAACATTTATCAATTTATTTCCTATTACACTTATTTTTCAAAAGGCTATGCAACCATTAAGCCTTAAAAACTAAATCAATGTAAAGGGTCATTTGATAGTAATGAAGTCTGCCATCCGAGTCTAAAGTTTAAAATCTAAAAATAATTAAATTTCTAAATTCCCAATATTTATTTTATAACAACTTAAAAATTAAATGTGAATTTGATTATCTAACTTGAAATGTCTTAATATATTAATATATTTAATTAAAATATTATTACTTCAAATATATAAAATGAATTAAAAAACATTTAAGTGTGGTATTTCAAAATTAGAAGATTTTAATTTATTCAATTTTAAGTGTTGAATTGAATTATCGAAGTGACAAACACCGCCAACTTGGTCCTCCTTTACCAAAATATGAAAAGTTTTACTCCCCACTTGAATGTCAAAATTTCTTTGCAGATTAATATCAATATAAAAAAAAGAAGATCAAGAATTTTGTCATTAATCATGCTCGAAAGGAGGTTTATTGAGAAGCTAAAAGGCAAGAATGCATTCTGTAAAACAGAGAAGGCATCACCTGAGCAAAGGGTTTCCATAATAAATCTTCCCTAAAATCAACCTGACAGTATCTAAAAGAAAATACACATTGCATAGCACTATAGCCGTTCAGAAAAACTGAAACAGTTACCAGCTTCATTCTTGGGGTAATATCTCAATTACAGAATCAAACTTTTATCATTGATGTTGAGCAAGATTTGCACAATTACATACATTATTCACGGGCAACAACTACTACTTGCTTCCCAATATTACGACCAGAGAATAGGCCTATCAGGGAACTCGGGGCATTCTCAAGCCCTTGAGCTATATCTTCCACGTAAACAACCTTCCCTTCTTTTATATGTGGCAGAATCATTTCGAAGAATTTTGGATACAGATGATAGTAATCGGACACAATAAACCCCTCCATTCGGATTCTCTTTGTGGTTAGGCAGAATAGATTGTGAACACCTTCTGTCTGCTCGAGGTTGTATTGAGAGATCATCCCACATACTGCAATGGTACCATTGAGTCTCATGTTAAGCAGCACTGCATCAAGCATTTTCCCTCCAACATTCTCAAAGTAGATATCAATACCCTCAGAAAAATACCTAACCAAAAGAATATCTAAGAGTTAGGAAAAATAATTTTTTTTCCCTTCTCTTTCAAGCCACAAACTTAAGAAGAGAACTGGAAAATCATCTTCGTCTCTGTATCAAGCAAAATTGAAACAATGTGAAAGATACAAATATGCCAGTTGCAGCGATTAAGTAAATCTGGGCTCTGAATAATTATGTTCAGCTCAAGGCACAAAAATGATACCTGGTAATACAAATGTCATGTTCAGCTCAAGGAATAACCATTTCCCTCAGTGGCAAAGAAAATAAAAAAAATAAAATACAATTCCTCTCAGTATTCTGTTCTATGAGGCAAAGTCAAAAACTAACTCCGGTAATTCCTGTGTTCCTAATACAAAAACTGACCTTTTTAGTGCTCCATCGAGATCCTGCTCTTCCTTATAGTTGAAAGCTTCATCAAAGCCAAATTTGTTCTTCAACAAATCAATCTTAACAAGGAATAATAGGTCAGCAAAATAAACCAAAAAAGTTAAACAAATTAATATGGCTGCAACTAATTCAATGTGAATAAGTTATAAATTATGGCTGATGAGGGGATGTGTTAAATTAAGGGAACAGCTTAAAAGAACACCTAGGAAACAGTGCTGTGGGTAAAGTCAGCTAAATATAAGCAACAATTGACAGTGAGTAACGCTCTAGTATCCTTTTATTGCATAAGTTTGAATGTCTTGAAGAATTGTGGGTTACTTGATGCTTCCAGAAGAATGCTTATAGTGACATTGCGGGTCCAAGGGATAGAATATCTGGAGATCATATCATTTTCCACTTTGATTCCCTTGGTTACTAGTAGCTATACTTGCTAATTGTACTATTATTGTGTAACTTTCAAGAGACCAGTCAAGCGTGGTAATTCAGAACCAAGGATCATAGGCAAGAGAGAAAGCACATACTGCACAAGAATCTGAAGTTCTTAATAATAATAAAAAATTGACCCTGGCTCATGTGAAAGATGTAATTCAAGTCACTTAACCTTTTAAGTTTTAGCCAAGACCAGGTGAATTAAGCTCAAACATTTAGCTTAAGATATTTTGCCCCCAGGGAAATGAACAGGGAATCACAAACCTTTGCTTTGGATCCAGCACTTCCGACAACATAACAGCCCAATAACTTTGCAAATTGTCCGACTAGCTGACCAACTGCTCCTGAAGCAGCTGAAATGAAGACGCAATCTCCCTTCTTAGGAGAGCAAACCTCATAAAATCCAGCATAAGCAGTCATCCCAGGCATACCTAACAAGCATATTTCATAAAGGTGTATTTGTAATATGAGCATCGAAATCTTTGGTTCAACAAAGTAGCAACATGAGTTCTTATAACAATCTCAAGATGGTTTTTTCAATTTTATTCAAGAAAGGTTCTATCCAAAGATGCTCATGTAATAAATAAATTAAATTTGCAGACCAGATCAAGGACCACAAAGTTACCATAAACCATTGTATAGTCAACTCTACAAACATATTGTAAGATGTGTCTATATTTATGTTTCTCATTGACATAACAGGAGACATTTGTACGCTTCCCAAGAGAACCAATGATGTATGTGGTTCTCGTTCAACTCAAGTAAAATTGAGAAAGTTCTAAAGCTAATGAAATATTTTCTTCAAGAAATAAATGGCACATAAATTTAAAACCCTGATCCCAAAGCATTTGGGACCCATACATGACCCTACTCTTTATAGACTATAAGCTTTTTCATGAAAAGAAGTGATGCAAAGCAGAAACAAGGGAACAAAGTTAAATCATATACTCCGCGCTTCTAAGGTACCCAAACAGAATTCCACAAGGAAGTCTGCTAGACGAGGAAAATATAGGCCCTCTATAAGACTTCATTTATGCTCCATCACTTTTTAGATAGGTAAAGCAACCTAAGCTTTCTAGGAAAAGAAGTCTTCAGACAGAAAAATGACTTATTTTAAAATAAATGAAGATTACGAAGAATCTTTAAGGCTTCATTTCACTCCCAAGAAGGGAAAGTAATGTTAAGGAATCTGAATCCTACTAAAGCGATCCAAAGAATGTGACTCTAAAAAAATGAAAGTCTTATGTTTGGATGGTCCAAAAAATGTTCAGGGAAAGTAATATAGATACTCTTGATTTTCTTAATAAGTAAAACAAATGGATTATGCATTTCAAAAACTTTTAAATGATTTTAAGTATCTCCCACATTGTTGTACAATTTAACTATATTACTTTTTCTTTCAAAAACTATAGGGAACGAAAATCACATAAATAGTCTTCTCTCATGCTTACTATTGGATGCTCTATACTTTTTCTTTCATTGTCTGATTAAATTTTTTGAGAAGATGAAAATATATTGTGTTCTTCAGTTTAATATTCCTCTAATATGAAACTTTTATTAAAGAATTTAAATGGATAAGAAATGACATTTGAATTATTTAAAATTAAAGTATTTCAAGAAGATGTAATATTTTTGTTTGGTAATGGGTCGTGTAATTTAAGTTATATAGTTTTGATATTTTCTTTTTAAAAAGAAAAATGGCGGAGTCGTGGAGATATGGAAATGTAACTTAGTAGATTATTAGGTTGTGGGAGGTGTGAGGGGAAAAACAATATTTGATTAAGAGAGTGATAATAAAGAAGAAAGTCTTTTACTTCTCTTGATTTGATCTCCTCTATTTTATTTAATTAAAATCTTAGGGAAAGGAATCATAACATCACCTACAGCTAAAGATTTACTTTGCCAGCATTTTGCATTTATTTTCGCTAATCTTCGGAATCAGATTCCTTTACCAAAACATAAATAATGAACCCAAATCTGAAATTTAAAAATTAGGAATATGATTACTTTTCCTTCTCACTTTCCTTGAAAATCGAATGAGGCTTAGTGAAAAAACATATATCTTATGGTTTCCTATCAATGGTACTATAATTGAAGAAACAATATGGCCAATAGCAGAAATACATATTAGTTTATTTGGAATATCAAGGAAATACTATCCCATGTGCATCTGCAAGTTTGAGGGAATAACTTACCAAGGATTCCCGTATAGTAAGATAAGGGCACATCTGTGCAATGAATCRTGAAGAGACCTTGGGTAGCAGTAATAATGCTGTACTCTTCCCATCCAGTTATTCCCCAAATCAAATCACCTTTTTTGAAGTTTGGATGAGTGGAATCCAAAACTCTACATACTCCATATCCCACCATAGGCTACAATTACAGCAAAGAGATAGAGCAGTCAATCTGGCTATGACATAAGTTAGTTGGAACAGCTACCGGGCACGATTATGATAGAGTTTTCCTTTCGGTTTAATCATTGAAAACTGTTAACATGAGCCTATATATGAAAATCTTTTGCAGCGGGATTATAGATGTTCTTTAAACTAGACGACGGAAATTAGGTAATGACTTTTACAATCATATTATATTATTTTCCCCTTGATGCTGGTGATGTTATCTGATTGAATTATAAAAGAAAAGGCAAAATGATCCAGAAAGTTACTCCAGTGGAATTACAATAAACAATTTTTAAATTACAACTTATATGTACAGAATTATATGTACCCTTACAATTATCATTTCTAAAATTTCAAATAATTTTCCTTTTGATGCTAATCACATCTATTCTCTAAATTTTAGCTCTTCATCAATCTAAATTACCAGTCTCAGCCTTCAGACCCRAGATATTAAACAAATATGAAACACCAAGTCTTTTCATAAACAATTTCAGCACTCGAAACCCACATGTAGCAGTAAATTAAGATATTCCAACTTGAACTGATTTAATGTATTATATTTCCCCAATTGGGGATCTCACGTGATGCAGACAAATATAAGCACAAWAATTAACAAAACAATCACAACACAGAAACTTCTGCAAATCCCAACGCAAAATTAACAACTCCGAAAATCTATTATGTTCACTGGGGGAAGTTCCACGGGGGAAAAGATTCCTTTATTAATCAAAACGCAATAAAACCAAAAAGAACATCTCGGAATAACAACCAAAGACATAGATTGACCGACTCACAGAGCCAGGGGTGAAGGATTCGACATAGCTCCCCTCRATCTTCCGCATGCGGGACCTCATATAAGGATCACAGGACAAATAGAGATTTTTAACCGAGAGAGAACCTGACGAACCCTCCGGTAGCTTGAGGTTGATAGTGCTGTTCCTTATCTCCATGTCACTTTCTTTCGGAAAACCGCTCACGTAGTCCTTGAGTACCACCTGCTTGTTGCTCACTTCTTCCGCCATTTTTCCTCCCTCAGAAAGCCCTACACAGCTCTCTCAACAGCTAAAGCACAGGGTCTGTGTATCCGTTTTTCTTCCAACAGTTTAATGGGAATACCATAAGTGAATTGCGGTGCTTGAGATACGCCACATGGCATTATCCTCCTGAAATCTTGAGAGTTTTTAAAAAATGGACGTACTCATACTGGACGGTAACATAGAAATAACATTATTATTGGTAATGTAGAAATAACAGTATTATTGGACCTAAGACATTTATTTAACGCGTAAAAAAATGACCATTGCATTTACTAAATTCGTTAAATTTATCGATTAATTTATTGCATTCCTTAAATGCGTTGATAAATGCAGTGCTGATGTGGCGCTAGTAAACTCCAAGGCATTTGGAAAATTTTTTACCTATGATCCATAATCCTAATTTTATTTTCTCTCTCTTCTTCCTTGCCTACCGTCGCCAATTTCTCTGCCATCCCAAGCCATTCGACACCATAGGCCAAGACCACTCCATCCCTCTTCTTCCACCCACAGCTGCAATGGGCCAGCGACAAGTTTTACAGGTTACGAAGCTATCAACCTCTTCCTTCGACGTGGCAGCTTCACCCCTCCATCAGGTTGGTGGCACAAATCTAACTGCAGTCACCGCCATCTGGCCTTGCGCACCATAGCGCGACGAATGATGGTAACCTCTGTTCCGTCTCCGGCTTCCACTGTCCCTCGAGCAACGCGTCTCTTTGCTTGGCAAGTGACGCTTCCACCCCCACGTCCACTTCGCCGATTTTTTCTCAGCCGGCGCCACAATCGAAATACAGATCCTCATGCTGCTCCGTGTCCACCACGACTCCACCGTCCTCTACTTCATTTGCACAAATCTCGGTGCCACAGACCAGCGTTTCTAAGATCCAATAACACCGCCATCCTACAATTCTCCCTACCTCGGTTTGTGTGCTGTGATTCACGAGCCCCACTCCATCACCAGATCCATCCTCCTCTGCCATTAGTCATCCAATCCCCTCTGTTTTGGGTTCACACAGATGGACCAAATGCGTAGGTGATTTTCTAATGCATTGGGTCCAATAATGCCACTGATGCTAAGATGTCCTTTTTGAAAGGACGTGCATTTTAGAAAACTGCCTGAAATCTTTATTCGTGGCCAAAAAAATTAAGTCAAAATTGGAGGAAGGTTGCGCACCATAGAGAAAGAGAGATTTAGAACCGATGAAGGCCATGAATACAATGGCTGTCCACTGTTGTACAATTGTTTTGGACTTGCTGCCCGAAATAGCGGAAGGTTTCCTTCTTTCGTTTTTTTTTTTTTTTTTTTCCAACTGTCGGCTGAGCATTCCAACTTTGAATTTGATGTAGCAATTCACTTTCCTACAAACTAGTACTTTATTTTGTTTTGTAGTAAATAATGTTACCTAAGGCTGTATCTGGAAAAGTCATTTAATTGTAGAAAGATTCTTTAATTGAGTAAGGGAGAAAACGAAAAAAATTTAAAATATAGATTTGTTGTTTGAGTGTAAGAGATTTTTTATTAAGAAGTTGGAAAGATGGTCAAAATAATGAAAACTTTGATTTTGAGAGTTGGGATGGTATGAGTTGAAGGCGAATCGRGATTCTTTTACTATTCCTTTTTGAATTTTTCTTGAGATTGAGAAAAGATTATTTGAGTGTAAATGTAAAATAAATACATTTTACATCTAAAAGCAAATCTCTATTTGAATATAAATGTAAAACAAATGACATGTTTATTGTGCAAAGTGTTGTCTACTTCATTAAAAGTATAGACCAAATACAACCTAAACTTATGTATAATAATGGTTTGCAATTTTGACAAGTCGAGATTATTTGGACCAACATTTACCACTCTCAATACCTTGGTATATGAGAGAACAATAATAGTTAGGCGATTTCTCGTCCCCCAAGACATACTTTGTCAAACCTCGTCTCTCTCTTCTTCCTCACTTCCTCTCCCACACAAGAAACATCCCTCACTTGGTCACCCTAAGTCCGCATCCACTAATCAAGGGCCTCTGGCGATCGGAGATCCCTTTTCAAGATCGACCTCCAGAGAACTTTTTGATGTCGATAGGGCGTTCATTCAATTTTTCAATTTGATCTCACTTTAAATGTTTAATTTTAGACTTTTTTCATCAAAATCAAACTGAACCAAAATTCTTAAAAAATTAAAATTTTGAAATTGATAAAATTTAGGTTTGATTTCGATAATTTTGGTTTAAACTGAAAAAATAATATTTTTTAAAAATAATTCAAAAAAATAAAAAAAATTAATTTAAAAAGAATATATATAAACTTCGATTATTCAATTCTTTCGATTTATCTGAATAAAAAATGAATCGAAATTTTTAGTTACGTATCTAATTGAAGCCTTCGAAATGATATATTCTATTTGGTTCTTTCGATTCAAAATTTTGAATTCAATTGAATAATGAACACCCTATAAACATCTAATCATAGCAAGTGTACTAGGTCATGTTGAGTAATATAGAAAGATATCAATTCACAAATAATTAAATTTCATTATCATTCACTTATGAGAATTAACTAACTAAAAAACTCTAATTAACCTTAGATGGTCATAAAAAACGATATAGAAAGAAAATCAATGAATAAAAGGTCTTAAGATATATGAGCTCGCCTATTCTTCAAATGTTTTATCTAATATCTAAGTGACATTTTCAAATGAGTATATCAAGTATTGACCAACCAAACTCATGATATTGAATATACTATCTCAAGATATAAARAACCTATTTCTTTAAATAATTAAACTATATCTATCTTTAATTAAATCTTAAAAATGTATTAAAAAATAGGTTCTCAAAAATTGCACAAACTATGTAAATATATTTTTATTTTATATATAGTTCATGATACTTGTTATTTCACCTAATTGCAAAATTATCACGCCCCAAAATCAGATGTAAACCCATATTCGTGATGTAACACGATCGTATTTTCCAAGGTTTCCCCTAAAGAATATAAGGCCTATCTCCAGTTTAATTCTTTCTAAACCATAGAGGAAATAATATCAAGTCCACAATGCAAATGAAATAAAATGAAATTCTGATCAGAAATGGAAATATTTTAAAAATAATTATAATGTAAATTTCTAATTACAAAGTATATAATTTTCTTAAAAAAGAAAAAAAAAACTAGTCTTGAACCTCAAAAACCCAAGCACTAATTCCCACAAGTCGTCCTTAAATTCAGAATCAAAGATTTTCTATTTTGGAAGGAAAAAAATAGGATTGAGTGAGTACACTGACTCAATAAGTAAACATAACCTCTCCTCTTATAGTGGGACGGCGAAGAATTCGACACTCAAAGAATAATAACACTTAAATTCCAAAATAATACATTTTAGCTTAGAATTTAAAATAGATCACACCACCAAACAATTCTCTTCCAAAATATGTCAAAGATCAATTAAATTTGGACATAATCAAATTAAGACAATTTGGGATAAACCATAAATTCATAGCAAGCTYTACGCCGGGTAGTTCGGCCAAAATAATATTTTTCTATCTTTTTATTCATGCCATGTAAACCAATTAACAAAGTAAAACATGCTGCCCAAAGCCAAATCAAATAATCTCCCAAAACATAAATTCTTACTTTTATTTATTTCAAATATCTGTAAACTAAACTAATTTAAAATACTTCATATATCATAGTAACAATTAAGAGAACAAAAGCATAAAAAAGAAAGGAAAGCCGAAATGAAGGAATATATATATATATGACAGGATCTGCAGAAAATATGGGGAAGAAAAAGAAATGAAAACAGAATAAGAAAAGAAAGAAAAAAAGAAACAGAAGAAGAAGCAAAGGAAAGCCATGAAAGAATAAAGTGATCACAAAAAACTTTATCTTTCTATTTGATTCCTTTATTAGAATTGGGTTGGCTCTTTGTTATGAATATAGCTATAATAGACTCTTTCCATCATTGGAAAAGTCGCCTAGCTATCCAATCTTTCGAAAAGAGTTTTGTGATTCCCTCTTTTGTGGCATTGGTTTACTAAGACTAAGTAATATAAGCAATTGCTATAGAAAAAGTAAGGCTTCAAAGATAAAATACATAATCATCACYGGAAGATGCTAGTTTGATAATAAAGATAGAAATCAAGGGTCACACATGGAAGACATTAAGTAACTCAATCAAAGAAAGATAATTAAACAAAAGAAAGGAACGAAAACATGACACAGTGAACAAAAAAGGCTAAAAAAAGTCAACATATTAATATAAGAAAAAGCCCTTGAAGGACGTGCCACTGGACAATCCTCGTAGTAGACTCCAAATTGGCTAATTTTCTTAGTTTCCTATGTTAATCGAATAGAATAAGCAGTAGGAAAAAAAGAAAGAACATTTCGTAAGCAAACAAAATGAAGTATAAGACAGATGCCAAAAGAGAACAATTCCCAACAAACCATCCTCACTAAGAAGCTTATACTTAGCAATAAAATTAAACTAATTTCTAAACTCAATTAAAAAGTCTAGAAAGAAATGGGTTATATCCACTTATCATTAATTGAAGACGACCGCTCGTGATCTATTTCAAGTAGTTGCTTTCTGGATTTCACAATTGGCAGGCGGTGGTAATGTTTCTCCTCTAAGATCTAGTAATCTCTTAGAATTTCCTTCTATCGTTTGAAAACAAGAATGACATAAGGAAAAGGATGTTAAAAACGTACCTAAAACCTCAATCCCACTAACTTATCTTATCTGATTTGTTAAACTTACTTAAATATCTATCTCACTTATCTTATTTGACTTCTTAAGTTTATTTGATTATCTATATTATTTTTCATTAGTCCCAATTTATCTAAATGTTACAATTCGACTCTCAGAACTAGAGTTTTACATCCTCTCCTTCTTAAATAAAGTTTCAACCTCAAAAGTTGGTGTACCTGATCCTTCGAGTATGTTTGGATATTGACTCCTCATTTTCTCCTCCAATTCCAAAAAGGCTTACCTCAAAGTGTGATTTGATCACTAGACTTTCACATATGGGATGGTTCTCCTTAACACCGGTCCTTGAAATTCACAACCCTCAAGGGCAACTCATCATATCCCAAATTTCATAAAGGTGCAGTGGTTCCACCTCTAAAACATGGCTAGGATCAATCATGTAAAGAGACTAAGCTAAGACACATGAAAATCATTGTGGATGCGTGAATGGGTTAGCGGGAGGGCCAGACAGTATGAAAAATCTCCAACTTTCTTCAGTATTTCAAACCGCCCAACAATCCTTGGGCTAATTTTTCCATTTTTACCAAATCTCATAACCGTCTTTGTACGCGAAACTCAGATGTAGACTTTTTTACAATGAGAAAACTTAAAAGCGGTCTTCTTCGAACATATACCCAAATTTTTTATCGATCTTGTCCTTTTTTAAATGTTCTCGAATTACAAATACTTTTTCCATAGCAATTTTCACCAAATATGGACTGGAAATACTTTTCTCTCCTACTTCATCCCAGCAAATAGATGACATGCACTTCCTTCCATATGGAGCTTCGAAAGGAGTCATCCTAATGCTGGATTGGTTGATGATGTTACAGGAGTAAGATAGTCCACCCAACTCCCTCTGAAATCCATTACATAAGCACACAACACATGCTCTGAAATCTGTATTACCCTATTAGATTGCCCGTCAGTCTGGGATGATAAGCTGCGCTGAGCGATAGGGTGGTCTCAAACTTCTCATTCAAACTTTACCAAAATRGGGAGACATCATGATAAGACACAATTGACACCGACATTCCATGTAATCTGACTATATGTTCTAAGTAGATCCTTACAACTTCTTCCGTCATAGCTATCGTCTTTATTGAAAGGAAATTGGGTAGACTTTGTCAAACCTGTCCCTCACAACCATATTGCATCTTCCACGATCATGACCTTGATAAACCAGTAACAGAGTCCATCATTGTATGTTCCCATTTCCAAACAAGAATCTCCAACATTTTCAATAATCCTCTTAGCCTTTGATGTTCAACCTTAACGTGTTGACAAGCTAAACATCTCACCACAAATTCAGCTATATCCCCCATCATCCCACTCCACCATAAGTTATTTTTCAAGTCTTGATACATTTTTGTTCCTCCTAGGTGTATGGAGAACTTCTTGTTATGGGCATCTTTCATCATTTCCAGTCTCAATTATAAATCTGACGYAACACACAATCGACTCGAAACCAAAGGCTACCATTTTGTTGAAGTATGAAATTTGAACTTTCCTGAACCTGACTCTAGTATTTATTCAACTATCTATCTTCTTTTTTGGGTAGTCTTAATTTGCTCGACTAGGGTAGGTAGAGCTATTAATTCAGCTAAGCACTTTTCTATTGAATCGATAGTCTTGATTTCTAGGGTCTCAAAATCCATGATCAACTCTTACTGTTGAGTCCATATTGCAGTTAAAATCCCCGAACTTTTCCTGCTTAAGGTATCTTCCACCTTATTCGCGTTACCGAGATGATAACTAATCCTTAGATCATAATATTTTAGTAACTCTAGCCACCTTCACTACCTCATGTTCAGTTCTTGTTAATAAATAGATACTTCAAACTTTTGTGATTGCTGATGACCTCACACTGCTCGCCATACAAGTAATGCACTACTAGAAAAATGGCTAGTACCAACAAACCAATTGAGTTGGTAAATAAGTAAACTCGATTTGTGGATTTAGTAATCAATTGCTAACAGATTATAGTCCYTAAAAAAAAACCTTTGATGGTTCTTGTACTAACCAATTTTTTTATTCGGGTAGTAATTACCTACAAATGTGTGGTCGGTGATTAAGAAGTTTTATTAGTACATTATAGTAAAGATTGAGTTTGGATATCCAATATTCAGTTGGTATTTACAAACAAACATATTTTATATACCAACCGATTTATCCGTTAGTAAATTCTAGCTAATATGTTGGTTAGTAAGTTAATGAACATGAAGTCAATCACTAACAAAATATTATTATTACCAATGAACTGTTTCTGATAGTAACTTCTAGCCATTAGAATTAGTTTAGTTACCAATTGAAAAATTATGTAGCACTTTGTTATTATTTACTAACCAGAATTTAGTTAGTACTTTAGTTTGTACTTACCAATTGACAATTATGTTAGTGCTTCATTGTTGTTTACAAACTAAAATTTGGTTACTACAAACAATTCCTTTAGCACTTGGTTGCATTTACTAACTAAAATTTAGTTAGTACTTCGTTATTATATACTAACCAAAATTTGGTAAGTACTTTAGTTTGTAATTACAAATTGACAATTATGTTAGTAGCCCTTTGTGGTTTACTAACCATAATCTAGTTAGTACTTTGGTTTGTGATTACTTATTGACAATTCCATTAGTAATTCGTTGCTGGGCTACTAACCAAAATTCAGTTAATAATCTTTGCTAATGCTTATGTGAATTGGTAAATTTAGTGGATAATTACAAAGTACAATTATGTTGGTAAGTTTCTAAGCAAAATACCAACTAAAATTTAACCAACATTTATGTTGATAAAACTACTAATTGGAAATTTTATAACAAATCCACATTAAACCATAAATTACATAAAGTAAATGTAAATCCTATTATAATTCCATTCAACTAAAATACCATAAGCATGAATTGTCATCCTTTCAACACCAAACTGACCAAGTTAAGAATGTAGTACTGATCCTTTGACATACCAAACTATGGTGGTAAGAAAGTATACAATGTTGATAAACAAAGGAAATTTCATAAGCAAATATCAAGAAATTAAATGCAATAAAATGTCACCTACTGATGAATCATTTCCACTTAGTTGATGCACTTTTCATTTTATTGCAACAACCTCCATTTATAGATGTTCATTAATCTTGAGTACTCTCCATATGCATGTCAATGACCTTTTGCACCGATTCATCAATTATTTGTTTAAATTCAATAATTTCAACATAAGCAGGAGGGAGCACTGGTCAATAGGTTGAAGGAGACTTGTATGAAGAAGTGGATTGTAGGTAGCTCTTACTGAGAGATCCAGGAGAATGTAGGATGAAAATTCAGAAACTTTGCCTATTGGATAAAGATGTAATAGATTCCTGCAGTAAGTATATACATACTGGACATACTATTCGAGTCCATTAAATTACCTCTAAAACTCTTCTACTGTTAAGCTAGGAATCCAAATCTTCTTAAATTAATTGAGAAATAGAATTGCTTCGTATTATCCTTAACAAGCATTYAGAAGAAAACATGCAAGCGTCCACCATATTTCATTTATACTCATTTTACAATAGTAYRAGAAGAACCAAATGGGAGGGGTTGACAAATTTGATTACACATAYAGCATCCAAATGAATATTTACACCATAGTAATTGTAGAAAATATTCCGAACAGTTAGTTGTAATGTGTGTAATAAAAGAATATGGTGTACACTAAGTGTTTAGGAATATTGGTAATTAGGACAGTAGTGTATTAGGAATCTTGTTTAGTAGAAGAGATATTCTTGTAGCTAAATATCCTCTAAGATTTATTATCTCATATTTACTTTCCTTAGTTAGTCAAATCTTGAACATTATGGATCTTCATAGATCTTTTCCCTCATATATATATATATATATATATTGGATTATCAATGAGAATAACCTACGTTTTTCTCCAAAGAATATTCTACATGGTCGCAGAGCACATTTGTCTGCCCTAATCTCATATTACTGCTACTGGCAATCTCTACTTTCTCCAATCACTACTGTTACAAATTGTTGCTACTCTAATTCCTTCGCCACTGTCTTATCTCAACTAAATTCATGTCGATCATGGCCAGTCTCTCCTCTCTCGCTAGCTCACAATCTATGATCACTTGACACTCTTCTAGAGTGGCCACATGCATTGACCAATCATAAACTGATGAGTCACAACTATTCGCAATGATCTTAATTCGTCATGATGTACATTAGTGGCGAAAGGAGGAATGACTACCTCACTGGAGTAGCTGCCCTTCCTAGCAAAGATGATACCCGTTTCAAACTCTGGAGATCTGAAAAATAATATGGTCATGTCTTGGTTGATTAATACCATGATCATGAAAATTGGTGCACATTTCCTTCTCTATTTCAGTGCAAAGGAGATAGGGAATGATGCCTCTGAAACTTATTGCAATCGTGATAATAATTCTGAATTATTTCAAGTGGAGAGCTTTCTTTATTATCCTAAATAAGGCGATGCCGCTATCACATCCTACTATTCCAAACTCACTCGTAATTGGCAGCAACTTGACCTATTCGAAACTCATAATTGGAACTATCTTGAAGATGGTGCTAAATTTAGGAAGATTGTTGAAATTAATCAAGTTTTCAAGTTCTTTATGGGACTTGACAAATATCTTCATGGAGTTCGTGATCGAATCCTTGCCATCAAGTCCTTTCCCTGCGTTAAGGCAACCTACTTTGATGTCCGCCAAGAAGAAAGCTACCAAAAGGTTATGTTGGGAACATGACCACTTGCTGAGGGATGAGCCCTAATAACACATGGTGTATTGTCAAAGCAGGATGATATTTTGGTTCATGTTCATGCTGCACGTGGACTGCATCAATATGTAACTAATAACAAGTCTCATAGAGGGAGACCATGTTGTGATCATTATAGGAAACCAAGCCATACGAAGGAAAAATGTTCAAAGCTCCATGGGAAACTTGCCAACTAGAGGCCTAACAGGATGTCTAATGACTGTGAGAGCAATGGTAATGCGGTATCCTCCAAAGTAATTAAATGCAAGACCCTCTCAAGCTCAATTACCAAAGTTCAACTTGAGGTTCTTCAAAAGATGATCAGCCAAGCAAGCCATCAGTCCATTCCGATAGTCATTGGTACTGGTGGTGTAGTTCACAGAGGTAATATATCCCTGCTTTTGGTGTGACCAAGAAACCCTCAAAAACATGGATTGTTAACTCCGGGGCATGAGATCACATGACTGGTAATCAGTTGCTACTCTCATCATGTAATCCGTGTCATGATACTCTTACAGTCTGAATAGTCAATAAGTCATGTGCTAAAGTGGTCAGGATTAGCATTGTTCATCTATCTCCAAACCTTATCCTTCATTTTGTTCTATTTGCACTACATTTTAGCTGTAATTTACTTTTTATGATAAAACTAAACAATGACTTGATTTGCACAACTAAGTTACTGCTAAATCTTATTTTTTCAGGACTCGAGTTCGGAGAGGATGATTGGCAATGCAGAGTTTTGTGCTAGTCTCTTTCTTCTCACACATGATAGTCCTCCTATGGAAAACTTTGAAATGAAATTTTTGTCCATCCATAATGTGAGTTGTCTAGCAATTCTTGGTCCACCAATCTTTCAAACAAAGATAGTACTGTTATGATGTGGCACTATCATTTAGGTCATCCAAACTTTATGTATCTTGAGCACCTTTTTCCATCTTTATTCATCAATAAAAGTTCAACTTCATTTCATTATGAGATTTGCCAATTGTCCAAACACACATGTAGTACCTACTCTCCTCGACCATACAAATCATCCCATCCTTTTTCTCTCATACATAGTGATATTTGGGGTCCCTCCAAAATTGTGAATGTTACTGGGGCTTGCTAGTTTGTATTGTTTGTTGATGATCATACCCAATTAAGTTGGGTATTTAAAATGAAAGACATGTCTGAAACTAGTCAAATACTCAAGAACTCTCATATCATGATTCATAATCAGTTCAAAACAATCATTTAGGTTTTTAAAAACTGATAATGCAAGAGACTTTTTCAATTCAGTCCTCAGTGATTATTTGCAATCTCATGGTATTATTCATCATAGTTCTTGCATAGACACACCCCAGCAAAATGGTGTGGCTGAACACAAGAATCCCCATCTTCTTGAAGTTGTTTGTTCATTATTATTCACTGCAAATGTTCCCAAAAGCCTCTGAGGTGAAGCCATTCTTACTACCATTTAATTACCTTATCAATAGAATGCCATCTCACATCTTAAACTTCAAAACTCCTGGCCAATCACTTCTTGAAGCCTATCCTAACTCTCACCTCTTCATGCAAATCCCACTCAAAGTTCTTGGTTGTTCTGTTTTTGTCTATATCCATCAACACCATAGGAGAAAGCTAGATCCTAGAACAACTAAATGCATTTTTCTTGTTTATTCATCCACTGAAAAGGGATATAAATTCTAATGTCCCCTCACAAAATGATTCTTTCATTCCATCGATGTCACCTTCTTTGAATCTTAGCCATTCTACCCAATTTTGCAATTCAAGGGAAGAATAGTATGCTAGAATCTTTGAATTGGGACTCCCTCATAAAAATGATGTCATTCATGAGTTAGCACAAACACCACATTTCATTCTAGCATCTATCGAAACACCATTAGTCATCTTTGATCCACTGAAATACCTTTAGTAGAGGAAAATGTCTTAAATCTAATCTCTATTGTAACATTCCCAGATTAAGAAACTTTATCCTAGCCCGAAAATGTCACTATTTACTAACTCATACAAATTTGTGAAAATTTGAAAAAATAAAATTCTTGAAACTTTAAATAGAAAAAAATGTTCTTACAAAAATTTCGACAAAGTTTCTTCTGTAATATGAACATTTTCCCTATATACAATTAGAAAAATCCACAACAAACACTCAATATTGAAATAACTTCCATACCAAAAATCATTCACCAACTCAATGCTTATGTATTTGAAATTTAGCGAAAACCTTAAAGGAATTACTAAATGAATGAATCAACGAATATAATAGCAAACAAATACTCCGACTGGGACTGGTCGAGCATGGTGTGCAGAGCGGCCCAAGCAGAGGGAGATCTAAACAGCAACAACTCTAGGCATATACTGGTAGAGTCAATGAGCAGCAGGTTCGAGGCTCCTCTGAGCAACTGCGGCTCTGATGCGAGCAGATCTGGTGCCAGACGAAAGTGAAAGTCGAGCTGTGACGAGGAGACAACCGACTGATGCGGATCGGGGCAAGGTTGCGGAGAGATCCTGTCAAGCCTTGAGCTCTGGCAGAACGAACGGCGTTCAGCGAACAAGACGATCCGTAGAGTGGATCGACGACTAGCAGCTTAAATCGGCGACGGAGGCGAGGTGGACTGCGACTAGTGGCCCGCTGGGAACCTCTCGAGCAATCGGTGAAGATGATCGGCGTGGCATCGGGGAAGGAGAGGCGGCGGCCAGAATGATGAAGGGTTTGAAGGCTGAAACTTCAGCAACCCTAATTTTCTCTCCTTTTTTTTTTTTTAAAAGGCTTGGGCCCTAATCCAATGCTTTGGGCCTCCCCATTCCATAACCAATTCAGCCAAATGGATTAAATCCTTCAGGCTTTTTTTCGGCCATAATCTAGCTCCCGAATGAAGAACTAATAGGCCCTAACAAGCCGAGCCTACACTAACTAACCGAAAATCCTACTTCAACTAACACGATAATTTCATACTTGCTTAAATGTACAATTAAATAACGACCACATATAAAATTTATCAAACCCTAATTGGCACACAATTTATACGATCATACAAAATTCATAAAAAAGTAATATCTTGGGTATTACAATACCCCACCCATAAAATAAATTTCATCCTCGAAATTTAGGACTCACCGAACAAGTGCGGGTACCTATCACGCATTTCCTCCTCTTGTTTCCAAGTAGCCTCTTCAACCGCATGATTCCTCCAGAGAACTTTAACTAGTGCTATTGCTTTTCTCCCCAATACCTTTTCCCCTTTTTCTAATATTTCCGCTGGCATCTCTTCGTAAGATAGGTTCTCACGAAGATCCAACACTTCATAACTGAGAATATGGGAGGGATCCAAAACATATTTCCTTAGCATGGAAACATGAAACTCATTATGTACGCCTGATAGGGTTGGTGGCAAGGCAACCTGATAGGCTAAGTCGACCACCCTTTCGAAGACTTCAAAAGGTCCAAAGAATCGAGGGCTTGAATTTCCCTTCTTCCCAAATCTTATAATCCTCTTCATAGGCGCCACCTTTAGGAAGACTCTGTCCCCAATTTCAAACTCCAACTGCTTCCTTCTCCAATCCACATAACTTTTCTGTCTACTTTGAGCAGTTCTCATCCATTGGCGAATCTTTACAACTGCCTCTATGGTGTGTTACACTATCTCAGGACCTAACAACTCGTAATGCCTCATATCAGAAACTACCCTAATTTGGCAATGTTACTGACTTAATTTGCATATATTTAAAATTTCAGCGGAAGCTTTTGATTATAAAGGAATAAAATTTAAACGTTCAATAAGTCCATAAATAAATAAAAAYATTAATTAATAGAATGACTCTTGGGTATAAAAGCCTACTCCAAAACGATCTCCACACACCATTTGGTTAATTATCACCTGAAACGTAAAATAAGGAAATATGGGGTGAGCTACAAAGCTCAGTAAGCAAATCCCATGTATAAATGCATAAATAATGCCCTATATGCCATAAGTTATAAAATTTTACTTTCTCAATAAAAGCTTTCTAAACATTTCAATTTCATAAACTTTCTCATAAAAAATTTCCTTTCAAAATGTAAGAACTTTTCAAACATTTTCATTCCTTTAAAGTCTTAAGCTCACTTGGTGTACTGCCTAGCCATTAAGCTTGCAGTGAGCCATTATTCTTTGAAACCCGATCACATTTTCTACCGGTAGAACCGCAAAGCGGTTAACATTACTTAATCTTTTCCTGAACATCATCTCATAAGAGGTGAATAATACATGAATTTCCCACCCTACAAAAGGGTTAGGTCAGGTACGCCCCTCCTCCACGCCCCATTTCCCACTCACATCTTTCAGGGCTTTGGCTTTACACCCCCTTTTTCAAAATTCTTAATGTTTGGAAATCATTCATCATAAAAATAACATCTTTAAAAACTTCATTCATCAAAACATTTACTTTTCCAAATTTCATTCTTTAAAAACACTTCCTTTCTTGAATGTATGATTATGTCCATACAAGAGAATATGCAACTACTGCAATCTACATGCTCAAGAACCACATAAACCCTTAACTTAAAATTTCTAACATGTCAATGAGTAATAAAATTCACATACTGGAAGTAATATCACATTATAACAAATAAGAGAAATTATCAATTCACATTCAATTCACATAGGAAGATTCAATCATAATAACAAGACACTTGCATTATAACTAAATGAGAATGTTAGAATTTACTTATATAGAACTCAGATTCAGTACATATTCAATTCACCTAAGAGCAATTTAATTATAACCACAACACATATATGTTAATGAAAATGTGAGAATTTACTTACGTAGAACTCAGATTCAATACACATTCAATTTACCTAAGAGCAATTTAATTATAACAATAACAAATATGCGCTAATGAGAATGTGAGAATTTACTTACCTGTAGTRCTTAGCAAAATTTTACTTTAAGTCGTTAAGGGGTGCCTTGGTTGTCCACAATGTTAATGTGTCACAGTATCATAATATTATTATACAAKGAATATTCATCTGAAATTTGTTTAACCAAACACATTCATTTACATATGTGTTTACCGTTAATACCTTCATCATTTTTCCTATAGTGACCTTAACTAATAATTTCTCAAGATGAATTTCCATGTTAATAAAAATCTCACTACTAATAGTACAATTTAATTTCATGACTCCTAATTTGTTCTTAAAATAACAATAATAATCGTTATCACAATATACGTTATTTTATCATACAAACCCTAATTTCACCCTAACTTATATTTCAATATATTTCTAGAATTATATCCTCCTTTTTACTTTATCATACTAATTAAATTTCATATTAAATGTATTCCTATTTTATTTTTTAATTATTATTACATAATACAAAACCTAGGCCGTTCGGTTAATTTGAATAAAGAAACTAAGGATTTACCTCGAATCTCGAACCTTAGGTGTGGTATCGAGTCTAAGATGTAATGGCGTCAATCATGTTTGGGAAAGAAATAAGCTCCGGGCATGCGAACGGCTGTCCTGGTTGCGCACGTGCTGCACGTCAGCTACTTGCTTTGATAATCTTTGAGCTATTTCTTTTAGGTTGGATGGATAATCTTTGATAAGTGAGATATTCTGACACTACTCAAGGAGTTTTTGATTGATTTGGATAGGTTTAATTTTAGTTGGGATAGTTCTTTAAACAAAGTATTTTCACAATGAGAGGTAAACGGTGTGTAGTCTTTGAATTTCAGATGCTAAAAGGAATTGAGAACAAGTTGCGACTAGATTTTTGGACTATAAGGCTTCGAATTTGATTATGATGACATGATCCTTAAGTTGGATMTTTATCCGTTTGGAGATTATTGACTATTCTTTAAGAAGTTAATCTTTTTTTTTTTTTTTTTTTTTTTTTTTTTGAGAGATTAAAATTTTTTTTTTTTTTTTTTTTTGAGGAAAGGAATTAGAATCCGATGAACGAATATGTTAGTTTGAATCTAATGCCAATTATGAAGTGGGAATATATGTAAGTTTATCAATATGTAGGTTAAGGTTTACAGATTTTCAGAATTATAAAGAGTTGAAAAAAAAAAGTATGATTAATAGAGAGAAATTTTAAAATACGATGGACATATCTAGTGTTCTTTTAATATTTCAAGAATATTTTTGAGGTTTAGTTGAAAAACTAGTCTTATTAATGGAATTAACGATTACGTACCTAGTTTTCACCATAGGTTGCACATGTGTTGTTCGTGAAGAAGAATGATGGATCTATGAGGTTATGTATAGATTATATAGAATTGGACAAGGCAACGATAACGAATAGGCACTCATTGTTTAAGATTGATGATTCATTGATCAACTTCAGGTGTTAGATATTTTTCTAAGATTGATCTGTGATTAGGCTACCATTGATATGGCTCCTTAAGAGGTAACATAGGAAAGAAAAAAATGACATTCATACTAAGTATACACAACTTTTTAGTGAACTTTAAATTTTGAAGATGAAATTTATTTTATGAGGTAGGGTATTGTAATACCCGAGATTTAGTTTTTATTTTTTTTCTCGAACTTTATACATACATACATATATATATATACACTATTTATGTTCTAATCCACTAATTAGATTGTATTCATGATTATTAGTAAATTGATTAATTTACGGCGAAAGGACTTGGAGGCCGTAACGTTCGATGTGCCAATCAGAAATAAATAATTATTTCCTCAATTTATTATATGTTATGCGCTAATGTGTGAGTATGTTTATTTGAAGGTGAAATTTTATCACTTTACTTTAATTAGAAGTCTTTGATAATTAATTTAGACTTGACCCGTCAAAGCCCATCCATCCTCTTCTTATTCAAATCTAAAACTGGATTTGGAGTTCGATTTTGAACCAGAAAAAAACTAATAGATTTTAATTTAGTTGGGCTTATTTGGTTAAGTAATAAAAATAGCCCACGAACAAAATTTTATTTAGGGTTAAGTTAGCTTTTAATAAATATAATTACTAAGTAATATTACTATACATATCATATATGTGAGTATACTTATATACTATATATATATACTATATCATATTGCACAGCGAAGGACTGTTTCATCTCTTCCCTTAAACATAAAACACCTAACGCCCTCACCACCGGCCACCGCCTTCCTCCCCTTCCTGGCCCTCCACCGATGGCGCGCCTTCCCGCATAACACACACACCAACTCCTCTCTCTCCGTCTTATCTAACCGATCGACAAACGGCCACTCTACTCCTTTCCTCCGTTTTCGTCAGGCAACTAGGCGACCAGGCGCCCGCAGGTGACACCGATGACCAGAGTTGCCTAGGTGACTCGATGAACCCAGGCATGCGTGGGCCCATCCACCTTCGAGCCAGTTGAGCGCACGCTGCGATTGTGGCCACGATCCGTAACGCCGTTCGCCGACACGCCGGAGCCGTATTTCTTTTCTGAGGCATGGATTGAGCGCCATTAATATCTTAAGACTCGATACAATATCTACCAAAAGGGGGGGGTTTTTTTTCAGGATTCGAGTGAATTGCGCTTAGTTTTTGTAATTTAAATTAATCGAATGGCTTAGGTTTTGTATTATTTAATATAATTAAGGCGAAAAAATATGAAATATGTTTAATTGAAATTTAAGTTAGTACAATTAAGTAGAAAGGAAGATATAATTCCTAGAATATGTTGAAATAATACCATTTAGGGTGAAATTTAGGATTTGTATGACTAAATACAGTATATACAATTGTTGATTAATGATTATTCATTGTTAATTTTTAAGATAAAATTAGGAATCATGAAATTAAATTGTACTATTAGCTAATTCAATTTTTATTGACATGGAAATTGCATCTTTGAGAATTAGTTATTTAAGGTCACATACCGAAAACATGCTGAAGGTGTTAATGGTAAAAACAACATGTTGTATCAAATGAATCACTGTTGGTTTAAACCAGTTTCAGATCGCATACTCCTTTGTGTAATCAATACTTAGATACCTATGACACATTTAAGCTGTGGCCAACCAGGCACCCCGGCTTAGCGAAAGTAAACAAATTCTACTAAGGACTAGAAGCAAGTAAATTCTCACAATTCTCATTTAAATATATGTTTATTGTTATATTTAAACTTACCTTGGTGAATAGAAATGTGTATCTGAATCTGAGTTTTTAATGTAAGTAAATTCTTGACATTGATCATTTAATGATGATGCAGTGTGGTTGTTATCATGTTGAATGCTCTATGTATAATTGAATGTGAACTCATAATGGATAGTGAAGTGAATGTTTTGAAAAATCAACCACAATCTCATTAACTTATGATAGCGAGTTATTGTTATTATGATTGAATCTCCATAACCCAGCGCCATCCTTTCGAAATTTTCCATCTCAGAATCTCCGATTCATGGGTTGCCTTCTGACTCGCTCTTACCGAACATTGAGTCCTCTCTACCAAAAGAGATTTTATTCGACAACATCTCGATTATGTGAAAAGGCTCAAAAGGAATCACAGCACCTAATTTAATTTTGAGAATGAGCCCTCTCTTCAACAAGCGCCCTTGCTCTCCTTTGCTTTGTAGCAACCAAATTAGGGGCAAACTTGGCTAATCGAGCGAATTCAACTTCATACTCACTAACAAATCGCTCCCCTGCTCCAACCTCACAAACTTACGCTCCTTCTACTGTTGCAAGCTCTTGGAAAAATATTTATCGTTAAAGGCCTTGATAAACATTTCCCAAGTGAAGGGACTAGTGTCCCTTTCATGTTGGCGCTGAACCATCAGCCACCAGTCATACGCCTCCCCTTGGAGCATGTATACAGCAAAGTCAACCTTCTTCTCGCTTGTGCATCGCATGACAGAGAAAGTTTTTGGGATCTCTGTTAGCCAATTCTCAGCTTCCAAAGGATCAATGGTGCCAGAGAACGATGATAGGACGAGCCTACTGAATTTCYAGATCTTCCCATATTCCCGTGTTTCACTCTTCCTCGATTAGCTAACCTATCCAAAAGTAGTCATTGCTTGCATAAAGGCCTTCATGGTCATTGGAGTTCCTTGTGCGGCATGGGTATTACCTGTCTCTATGTCCTGAGGCTGAACCACCCCTTCTTAGGCTTACGAATGCGTACTACGAACCATTACCAAACTAGAAAAATTTATTTATATAAGAACTTCATACCTAGATACAACATGTGGTTATAAGAATTTAAACATTATATATCATCCCCAAAATTAAATAGATATATAGACAACATACTTATAACACTTAACATTAACATCATTCGAGAATTAAATCAAATCATAAACTTACCAAATAGTCCAGGAAGGGAAGCTTGTGGCATAACTTGATACRCATATAGCATTCATGAATTTACAAATATTTTTGTATGAGGTGCACAAAATCATTTTTTAAAACTCTAAGCACTAATACCAAAATCYTAAAATCTCCAGATTAGGAACTGTCCTAAGCCGAGAATGTTACTGACTTTATTCATATTCATATTAACTATTGCAGCAAACAAAATCTAAACACTTTATCTTAAAAGGTTTATAAAAATTTTGACAGAATTTCCTCTGTAATATCAACAACTCCTCCCTGTATACAGTCAGAAAATTTTTCAAACATTTTCAATACTCGCATCTGTCATGTACTCAAATCCAACAAACATCCCATATAAATAAATCTTCCATTCCAACAATCTTTTACTAACTTAATATTTAACAAAATTGAAATTTGCGAAACTTGAAAGAATTTAATGCATGAATAGTTAAATCAAAGAAAAACTTAAACAATAAATAAAACCTCTCTATTCAACAATTTATCTTATTCACTAAAATTTATTTAAAATATCACATCGGGGCATCAAGCCTTGCACACAAACAACCTCCACACACCATCTGGCTACACATCACCTGAAATGTAAAGTGAAGGAAATGAAATGAACTATAAAGCTCAATAAGCAAATCCCATATATGAATATATGTAAAATACACTATATAACATGAATTAAAATTTTACTTCCTCAAATAAAACTTCCTAAGTATTTTCATAAAACTTTCATTTCAAAATGTAAGAAGTTTTCAAAACTTTTCCATTTTCATTAAAGTCGTGAGCATACTTAGTGTAATGCCTAGCGATTATATTTGCAGTGGGCCAATGTTCTTTGGAACTCAATTACATTTCCTATAGGTAGAACTGTATAGCGGTTAACATCATTTTAACTTTTATTTTCATCTTTTTTACCTAACCTAATAAAGTATATTCTAAAAAGGAATGACAAGTATATATAAAAATTTATCTTAACATACGACTTAATACAGTACCGTACATCGAATATCCATAAGATATAATAAAAACCGGCTACTCAATAAGCATATAAATCTTTCGCTTACCAAATCCCTTTATTTTTAAACTTTTTTCTTTAACTTTAAAATATTTACTTTAAAATTAGTCGCTTGTCTTTACAATTCTTAAAACGCTTCTTCACACCTTTAGATCGTAACTTTTCTACACTACCGCTTTTACTCCGTATACCCCTGTCGACTTAGGATTGGATACGAAAACTCCATCCTCTATTCATTCAGTGAGAATCCTCG
>MEJB01000008.1:316505-447604 GCA_001752375.1 Rhazya stricta | reverse complement strand
ATAGTTACACTAGTCATTAAATTTCTAAAATCGAATAATAATATTTTCACCTTTAAATTCGACAAATTATAAGTGTCAAGAAAGTTGCGTTGCGCCCCGGGCGTGCGCTCAAGCACCGCGTGCGCAACAGCCTTAGTCGCGCAAGGTGCCTAATCGCCTGGGCATTTGGTAGCCTAGGCGCCTAGGGGCTCCATTGCCTGGGCGCCTGATGGCTTAGGCGCCTGGGCCCTTGGTTGCCTGGGCGCCTTATTGGCATTGCTGCTTCTAGCTGGAAATCTACTGAGCGCATAAAAACTAGAGCTTGATTTTCCTGCTCCTGGCCGGACTCAACTGACCGGAACAGAAATTAGATAGAGCTCTGACAGCACTAATCCAGCAGAGGAGACCAGTTTCTCTGTGCAAAAGCAAATTTGGAAGGCACGAGTTGCGCCCCTCGGGCGGACGGCTTCTAGTCGACAACAGCAAAGGGCCGATGAGCAGTGCATAAGCTTCGGTGCGCTGGACAACGGATCCGCCGGTCGAGCGCGGCGAGCAAACCAGCGGCAGATTGCAGCTAGCAAGTTCCGGTCACGATCGAGCAAGCGATGGCGAGCAGATTCGATCGGCAATGATCGAGCATGGCGTGCAGACCAGCCCGGGCAGAGGGAGATCTGAACAGCAGCAACTCTTGGCGTAGACTGGCCAAGTCGACGAGCAGCAGGATTCGGGGTTCCTCTGAGCAGCTGCGCTCTGACACGAGCAGATCTAGTGCTAGACGGAAGCGAAAGCCAAGCTGTGTGAGGAAACAATCGGTTGATGCTGATTGGGGCAAGGGCGTGGAGAGATTCGGTCAAGACTTGAGCTCTGGCGAATGAACGACGTTCAGTGAACAAGACGATCGGCAGAGTGGATCGACGGCTAGCAGCTTAAATCGGCGATGGAGGCGAGGTGGACTGCGATCGATAGCTCGCTTTGAACCTCTCTAGCAACTGGCAAAGAGAATCGGCGTGCTGTCGGGGAAGGAGAGGCGGCGGCCAGAACGATGAAAGGTCTGAAGGCTGAAGCCTTCAGCAACCCTAATTTTCTCTTTCCTTTTTTTTTTTTTTTTTTTAAATAAGGCTTGAGGCCCTAACCAATCCTTTGCGGCCGTTCCCATTCCATAAACAATTCAATCCAATGGGATTTCCCGGCTCCTCCCCCCCATAAACCAATCAGCCAAACGATTAAATCTCGACTTCCTTTTCGACCAAGTATAATTTCGAAAATAAAGAATTAAATAGCCTAACAAGTCAAGTCTATACTAACTAATCAAAAATTTTAATTTAATAACACGATTAATTTTTTATTTAATATATAATTAAATAACGTCACATAAAATATATCAACTTAATGACACATATTTAATATCATAAAATTATAAAATTTATCAAATCTTAATTGACACATAATTTATATAATCATAAAAAATTTATAAAAATAAAAAAAGATCATAAGTTATTTAATTAATGAATTTTATACAAAATTCATGTATAAAATTAATCTATGTTTGTCACAATCATTAATACCGAACACTATCATATAAACATTTGATTAATGAAATTCATCTTTTATTCGATAAATCCTAAATGTTGTGTATGGAGCTGCTTTGTGCCCTACGTGTGCGAACGGGCAGCGCGCATGCGTCTGGCGGTGCACTATGCCTGGCGAGCTCTTAGCAGTCTGTTTCTGATCAACTTCCGGCGATGAACTTCGACCAGTAGAAGTCGGACAGTGAACAACAGCTCTTCCGGCGAACTGGTCTCATCTGGAACTAATCTGGTCTCGCGGTGAACAGTGTGAGCGGCGTCTAGGCAGGATTTGACCAGTGCAAACTGCGAGTACGGGCGACTGGAACGTTCGATATGATGCGAACAGCGGATAGCGAACAGCAGGGATCTTGCAGACTCGGCTATGCATGCAGATCTTGGCCTCGACACTACGCGAACTGTTGACAGCAACTAGTTGGCAGGCTGAGGAGCTCCAGCTAGCACTGGCAAGATCAGAAAGCTTCGAATCTGAAAAGAAAATGGCAAACCAGCAGCATGCAGTCCGACTTTGCGACGCAGACGGCTCGACGACCAACAGGCAAGCAAACGAAGCATTGATCGAACCAGACTGCGAGGGAGGAACTGACGACAAACGATTCTGGGCGACGACGGACTGCAGCTGATCTCTGGCCGCGAAGATGCGCATAGCGGATCCGGGCAGATGACGGCTAGAAATGTCAAAACGAGGCGAGGACGGTGGTGTAGTGACGGCAAATCGCAGCGTCGGGCAGAGTAGAGGAAAAGGCGGCGCTAGCGGAAGGGTTTTGGGAAAGGGCTGGCGGCTGCTAAGGGGTTTCTGGAGAAGATGGAGGGCTTTAGGTTTTTTTTTTTTTTTTMGTTTTTTTTTTTTTTMTTTMCCWTTSAGWTTGYGGGATTTTRTTTTTTTTAATTAAACTTATTTCTAACCAAAATTCTTTTTTTGGGTCATTTTATCACATAAAAACTAAATTCAACTAAATAAAATTCTATTAGTTTMCCTTTAGATCGAAACCAAAAATTACATTGGCTTTAGACTCTAAATAGGAATAAAAAGTTTCTACTGGTCAAACCTAAATTAATTAACTAAACATTCTAATTTAATTTAAAATAAATGAAAATTTCGTGAGTAAATTTATTCACATGATAATGCATAATTAATTAATAAATCAAGGAAATAAATTCTTTCGTTTCTAATTGACGCATCGAACATTATGACCTCCAAATCCTTTCGCTGTAAAATAATTAAAATATTAATAATCATGAAAATAATTTTGTTAATAAATTAGAATATAATTTATAAAATTATTTTAAATTCATAAAAATGGAAAAATAAATCTCGAGTATTACATCTATACCTGTACATGCCCCAATTCAAAGTGTACTTTATAGTGAAGCTCATTTCTACTCAAGGAGAAATTGATGTCAAGAAGATTCTCAAAAACATCTTGTACAAAGTTAGCACATCCAAGAGTCACTATGTAAAAAAAGGTCTATGATGAATAGTCAAAAAAACGTCGCCTTAGGCCTATGATGATGCTTCATGCAAAAGTCGATCAAAAGTCGTTATTGCCATGGTCGTCTTAGGTTTTCCCTACATTCGTTGCAAACATTGGTACACTATCTATGGCAAAGTTTGGAGCATATTTCTCGCGACATTTGTTTGTGTCGGTATAGACAACATTTAAAAAATGTCACTAGAATAGTTTTATGGGCACATATATTTGTAAGATGTGGCGACATTTATAAATGTGGGATATGATTTTAAGTCGATGTTTAGAGATGTTGTCATAACAGTCTATGRCATCACATGATGAGGAGTTATGACAACTTAACTTGTGGGATAAGTTACATTTGACATCGTTTGTAAATGTCATGGTATGGTTCTTGTGGTGACATTTGTAGGAAATTTTGGCCGTCATTTATGAATGTCAGCATATGAATTTTGTGGTGACACATTGAAAATGTCATTATATATTATGTAAGCCGACATTTATGCACAGTCATTTTAGTTGATTTGTCCTGACATTTGTATCGATTTTTGGAAGTGTTGTGACAAAAACGTGTCGCAACATTTGTGAAATGTCGCCACAATGGATATGCCACGACGTTTGCAATAGTCATAGAATAGATAGTGAGCCGACATTTACAAACYTTGAAAAATTATTTTCGGCGACATTTATAAATTTCATACTATTGATATTATCTCGACATTTTATATCTATTGTTTAATACGTTTTACTCCAACATTTATATATGTCACTATACGAATGTTGTGCCAACACATTTATGAGTCGTTTTAATATGTTTTACGCTAACTTTTGTATATGTCACTATACGAATTTTTTTTCCAATACATGTATGAGTCGTCGTAGTATGTTTTATATCAACGATTGTATATGTTGCTATACAAATATTTTGCCAATGCATATCTGAGTCGCTGTATTTTTATCAGTCCCGATGTTTATAAAGTGTCACGATAAACGTTGGCATCCAAACATTTTGATTGTTTTATGCCAATGTTTTGAAACGCCGGGATAGAAATTATCGATTTCAATAATAATAATAATGCTGAATTATTATTAAATTAAATTAAAATTAAAATTATGAATTTTAATTTAAATAATATTTAATCTAATTATGACAATTACATATGAAAAGAATTAATTAATAAAAAATATAAAGAGTAATTAAAATGAACAATAATCGTAATTTTATTACGTTAAAAAGTGGGAAGACAATATAATTTGTTATGGACTCTAATTTAGAAAGCAGTTGCCATCTAACTAAATATAAACACCAACAGATGTAGTGTAATTTGAGAAAAATGAAAAAAATAACAATTATAATATAAGTGTTGTTGTAGTTGATTATTATAGTCAAAGCTTCTTGATTTTCGTTTGCATTGTCAATAGTCATGTGCAAACCAAGATTGCTTCTAGGTTCTCCAACCTACAGATCAAGTTTTAGAGAAAAATATTATCAGTGCAAATGCTCATTTTTTAGTTGGAAAAAAATGTATATTATCGACTAAGTGTATCATGACTAATTTGAGAATGACTAAGTTGATCATGATTAAGTCGATCATGACTACTTCAAGCATGGGCTAGTTACCGGATTTCAAAGGGTCGAAATGGAGCTCAAACTCATATGTGTTAAAACAATTTCTTTCAACAAAGCAACCTATTCTGTCAACACCACTTCAAGGTCTTCGGTCAATGCCTTGACTTGCTCATTTTCCTTTAAAACATCTATGTTTGAGGTTGATAACACCTTTGTGATTACATCAAAACCCATACCACGTACGAGTCCATTCCTTTTCGAACCAAATACTTGGTATAAGGGATAGCCTACCAAAGGTTAAATGCCATCAGATTCTTGTGAAGATCTGCCTTTAGTGTCACGTGCATCCGAAACTTATTGTATTTTGTTTAGATCAGCAATAATAATAATGAGTCATTAGTATAATTGAGTATGAACAAGATTATAAGCCTCAAATATGTATTCTGTACCAGTATCTCCCCAGCATTTTTATTAACTGGCGTGTCATCATGAAACAGCACTCATTCATACTATCAATACTAATACCTGGTCCATAGTCACCGTCAAATAAGATTGATGGATATCGGCATCCTTTGATTGATGAGTTGATTGACTTGTGGGTGAATGGTCTTGTTACTTATGATACTCATTCAAAGACTAATTTCTATATGTGGGGAATATTAATAACTTCTTAGCATACAACATGCTTTCTGGTTGGAACACCAAAAAAAAAAAAAAAAAAACATTTTCTGGTTTGGTACATATTCACAATGGTTAACTCATGGTGGAAAATATTATTTCCTTGGCCATCGTAGATTTCTGTCGCTCGAATATCATTACGGGCATGATAGGCGTAACTTCAAAGGCAAACCAGAGTGCGGAGAAGCACCGACTATGGCAAGTGGGGATGATGCATTAGATCTATTAAGCAGTGAACATATAGTACGTGATAAGTATAGAAACATTGTTTTCTCAGTTGATGGGTAGAGTAAAAAGAGTATATTATGGTCTTTGTCGTATTAGAAGACAAATTTGATTGGTCACAATCTTGATGTTATGCATATAGAGAAAAATGTTTGTGATAAAATTTTGGGCACGTTGTTGAATGTTGAGGGGAAGTCCAAAGATAACTTGAAATTGCAATTAGACCTTCAACAATTAGGCATAAGAAGAGAGTTACTCCCCTAGGAGGTTCCAAATGGAAAGTTTCTACTGCCTCCATCTTGCTACACAATGTCAAATGGCAAAAAGGATCAAATATTGCAAGTATTGGAAAGTATGAAAATATCAGATGGAGAGAAAATTATTGGGTGAGCTACTAGAGTAGCCCTAGTTATTAATCAAATATCTTTAGATATGTGAATTAAAACAATGGTAGTTGATAGAACTAAGACACATGATTGTCACATACTGTTGCACGACTTGCTCTCTATAGCTATTAAAGGAGCTATAAAAGAAAGCATAGCTCGAGCAATAATTGAAATTATTCATTTACTTAAAAGAGATATGTTCTAAAGTTAGAAGTGTAACATGCCTTAATGAACTCAAATTACAAATTGGTCAAACACTTTCACTAATGAAAATGATCTTTTCCCCATCATTTTTCACTGTCATAGTGCATTTGACAGTTCATTTGGCAACAAAGATGAAGTTAGCAGGTCAGAGAACTACCACTAGATGTTCTCAATTGAGAGGAATATCTAACTCATATAATCAATTTCAGGGCTTGTTTCATTAAATGCATGTATACGTAGATGATTGTATTGTGTCTTGTTACAAAAGTTGGTATTGTCACCATAAATTTGAGATTTCATTCTATTGCAAGATAAGCATGATCAATTTCTATACGCGACTATGGGAACATTTATGGAAAGAGTTTTTCTTAACTACAATTTTCATTGGTTGTATATACCTGAGCATACTTAAAGGATATGTCCGGCATAGAAGTTATCCAAAGGGATCAATTGCAGAAGGGTACATAGCATATGAGTCCATAACTCATTCCTGAAGATATTTCGAAGACCATGTTGAAACAAGGTCCAATCGCTCGTCAAGAAATGACGATACTTTAGAAAGTAATAATACACAACAAAGCCCTTTCACTGTATTCTCAGCCGTCCAATAGGAAAATCAAACAATGTAATTCTTAATGACATGACATTGGTGCAAGCACACAGAGGTGTCCTTTACAATTGTGACTCTATCCGCATTTATTGAGTAAGCATATCAAGCACTTTATACAATTAATTGTTGAAAAGCATATATTACTGATATTTTTTAATTAATTTTTCATTCGATTATTTTCAGGAAGCATAAAGTCACACATCAAGAGAATTAAATGAAATAAGAAGCGTAAGCATTCCATGAATGAATATGAGTTATAATCATATCATAATGTGACATTCACTACGTGGCTCCATGATCAAGTTATTCTTTCTTTATATGAATTCTCTAATCAATTCCATCCATATTAATTGATATATTTCATACCATTGTAATCAAAGCATAATTTATTCACAGGTTTGTAGGTTGATTGAAATGAATAGCCCTCGAGTTAATACTCAGATTATATTGCTGGACAAAGTCCAATTAAAGTTGTGCAAAGATTTAAAGGGTACATTATTGCAAGCTTAGATGCCATACTAAAGAGATAGAGGTTAGGAGGATAATTCAGAATAGTGGAATGGTTGTCACAGTAGCAACATCCCTGAGTGATAATCAAGTTTGAATATTACGGTGTAATAGATAATATTATTGAACTAAATTATTATGAACAATTCAAAGTTGTGTTGTTCAAGCGCAATTGGGTATATATAGAGCAAGGAAAGGGCATTAAGAGAGAAATATTTAGATTCACACTCATTAATATGTCTAGATTAGTTCATAAGGGTACAAAGCCAACTGATGAACCATTTGTTGTGGTATCATAGGTCAAACATATGTGCACGACCCTTTAGAGAAAGATTGGCATGTAGTTGTAAGAACTAGACCCCGCGATCTTTTTGACATTGGGGAGGAGCTGCTGATTGCACAAAGTATCCAACTCATGGATACTGATGCAAGATAGTAATTCTGATAGGATGGATGCCATTTGGGTACGAAATGCTATAGATAGAACACAAGTTCGTGTTCAAGAGAGAGATGAAGAAATTAATCCATTTTTGGATGAAGAATTATAATATTGTTAATCAAAGATCATTGTTATATTAAACTTGTAGTTGTTTTTCACAATTAAATTGAACATAATCGACCAGCATACCCGACAATGCTTGCATGCATGACAAACAATACCAGTTCCCTACCGATATAGGTCTTTATACAATGTACAAATCTTAAAAATTTAACTGAAAAGGTAAGTAAATAATTCATGATTTGGGAAAACCAAAACACATTATAATGCGCAACTATGAATGTTTCTATACATTATTTAAATCTTAAACAARCAACTAAAAGATAAGTATATCAAAAAATTAAGTAAGTAAATCAAAGTCTCAGTAATATAACCCAGAATTAGGTAACTTCCTCTTTTGTGTTCTTTTGCCCCAATGTAAAGAAAACCCTAACTAAATCCCCAATTCAATTCCTATGTTTCGTTTATATCTCTAACCTTCTCAAACCTACAACATCGCAAATGTACTCGAAACCTTTGCTCAACTTTACCACCTACACTAAGATTTTCTCAATAACAAGACTCTGGCTTGCACTAAAATACCACCTCACAAGTTTCCCAGAGTACCAACTACCGAAGACATTGAAGATTTGAGGGAGTCCATCCCTTTGGAACAGGATGAGGACCCCAAGTCCAAAAAATTGAAGTGCAAGGCTACAGAAAACTCTAAGCAATTCTTGTACAAACTATTCGAAGAAAGATTCACTGACGAATTTCGTTGGAGAGAAATTGTCCATGGCAAGATGTCGAATTTTGATCAATTATAGCTTCCATTACTGAAAGAAATTACTTAAATTTCAAGAGTGGGGTAAATTGTTATCATATGATTTGTGTTATGAAATGGTAGTTATACCGTTTTATGCAAATATGTGGAATGAGCGTGATGAGAATAGGAATTTAGTGATTAACTTTTGGGTGAAGGGGGTAAAAATGAAGCTAAATGCATAGATTGTTAATGAAATTTTTTATCTTAGCGAATAGGGCTTTTACATTGATGAAGTTGGTGCATATGATAAAAATATAGTAGGCCTTACTAAAGCATAACTATATAAATTTCTTTTTGGGTATCCAACAAAAGTTAATTTGAAGAACATGGATCTTAGTGCGAAATTTGTAGCTTTCATTGTTGCTCAAATTGTTCAATGTCGATTTGGAAAAGAAAACACAGTGAGTGATGAGTTTCTTACTTACAAAGTTTTGAAGCATGAAACAGTTAATTTTGGTGCTATGTTCATAATCAACATTGAGCTTAATCTAACCAGCACGAGAAAGCTACTATATGGTTGCTTATTGACACAGATTTTATAGCACTTTGGGGTAGATCTAGATAATAAGACTTTTGTTCATAGGAAAGAGTTCTTTGCGACCAGATATATTCAACAAATAAGATCAAAGAGAAATAAGTTGCAAGAAAATTCTGATAGCCCTGATGGTAATGGAGATGAGCATGGTGTTTAGCATGGCACTAGTTCAAAATCTGCAGCTATGATTTCCAAGCTTGAAGTAAGGAAGGTATGTTGAAGAATAAGGGAAACGTTGAGAAGATGGAGAGAAGACAAAAGATTTCTAATGCAACTTTCAAGAAGTTTAAAAATGAAGTGGATGAAATTTTAAAGAAATCAAAGCGATGATTAAGAAACGCATGCCAGCTGACATAAAAGCCCTTAATTATACATAGAGAACCCTATATTTGAATGGAGAAGAAGAGGAAAAGCTTAAGATTGAGATCATTTTTTTCGGTGATACCTTTGTTGAACAATATTTTAGCGGAGTTAATTTCAATATCTTTGTTGAACAATATTTTGTTTTATGGATGATGTTTATTTATTGATTTTTTGTGGTCAATATCTTTGTTGAACAATATCTTGTTTTATGGATGATGTTTATTTATTGATTTTTTGTGGATGATATATGTTTCATTAATGGTTTTATATGAGTATTATAAATCAAAATAAATTATAAAATTTAAAAACAATATATATGCCAATGTAGGATGAAATATCTTGACAAATATTGTCTAATATAGTGACTTCTAATGACGTTTAATGCCAACATACATTAAACATGGGCATAACATGTATTTATGGCAACACATAATGCAAATGTCATTCATATATATAGCCTCAATTCCACATATAATGATATTTTACAAATATCGTTCAAATGTCATCATATCTAGTATTTAGGCAGTTAAAGTAAAAATGTTGTTAGCCTATGTCACCACAAATAATGATTTTTATAACCCTTAARGCCAATGTATATGAAATGTTAGCATAACATGCGTTTTTGGCAACACATAGTGCAAATGTCGTTCTAAATGGCCTCAATTCTAACTGGTATGAGATTTTAGAAATGTCGTCCCTTTAGTCATCATATTTATTGTTTGCGCAACTAAAAGGAAAATATCATCAACATATTTCACCCAATATCGTGATTTTTTATGACCTTTAATGCCCATGTATAGGAAACGTTGGCAAAAACATATATTTTTTTTACAGCATATTATGCAAACGTCATTCTAAAACATTCCATCAATTTAATCTAGAATGACGTTTTATACATGTCTTCGTATCTAGTATTTAGACAACTAAAGGGGAAATGCCATATGTGAAAGTCCTCTAATATCGTTATTTCTTACAACATTTAATTCCAACATCTATGAAATGTTGGCATACATGTTTTGTTGCCAACACACAGTGCAAATGTCATTCTAAAATGTTGTCCCAATTCCACATATAACGACGTTTTACCAATGTCATCCATATCTTGTCTTATTGTATGTTTAGGTGACTAAAAGGGAAGATATGCCATCAAATGATACTCTATTATGACGTGTAACCAACGTATATGAAATGTTGGAAGATATTATTTTTATACCAACACATCTTACAAATGTCGTTAGGAAATGTCGTCTCAATACACTTATGACATATTTTCAGCAAACGTTGCCACATATGTTGCGTAGACAGTATTATAGTGACCTATAGATAAATGTCATTAGTAAACGTTGTCTTACGTATGTACATAAAGATGTTTATTTGAAGTATCGATATAAATCATTAAAGAAGAACTATGATGACGTTTGGCAAAAACTTCATGAAATATACGTCTCCATGAACTTCTTTTGGCATAGTGATTCTTCCTCAGTCCCAAACGCCGATGGAAACACATAAGGTAAGGCAAAACATACTCTAGTCTTGTTGCCTGACAAACTTTTAGATTCTTGCTCAGACTTGGATAAACCTATTACAATATAGAAATGTGTTCGATCATGGACTCAACACCATCCTATCAACTGCAAAGTTGTCTCCYTGTTTCAGAGGTTTTGTGTCCAAATTGGATCAGGTCCAAATCCCCATATCAGTCCATGAAACCTTTGAAGGTAYCTYAGTGGAAGACAACTACTCTTGAAGAAATTCAAGCAATTGAGAAAAATGGAACATGGACAATTACCTATCTTCTTTCTGGTAAGCATACAATTGGGTGTAAATGGACGTTCTCCGTAAAACACATGGCAGATGGGAGTGTGGAAAGGTTCACGGCATGACTTGTGGCAAAGGGATTCACACAGTCATATGAGATTGACTACCAGGAGACATTTGTACTAGTGGCTAAACTAAACAGCATCCTAACTCTTTTATCCATTGTAGTAGATCAAGATTGGCCATTATTCCAGCTTGATGTAAAGAATGCTTTCCTAAATGTGGAATTGGAAGAACAAGTGTGCATGGATATACCTCTAGGATTCAAAAACAACTCTACAGTCAACAAAGTGTACAATCTTTGTATYTCTCAAACAGTCTCCATAAGTATGGTTTGACATATTTACAAGAGTTCTCAGGACAGATAGCTATGTTCAATGTTAAGAGGTTCATACATTATTTGTGAAACATGCTGATAATGAAAGACTTACAATCCTTATTGTTATGTTGATGACATAGTCATCACAGGAAATCATGAGAAGAGATTGATCGACTGAAGAAGTTACTCTCAATTGAATCTGAAATCAAGGATGTTGGACACTTAAAGTATTTTCTTGGAATGGAAGTAGCTAGATCACTAATAGACAAAATTGTACATGCAATAAAGCTTCACTCATGTAAGTATACACGATCCATAAGTAATATAGAGTGAATAAGAGTATCGTCCCATAAGGATTGTTGGTTCAAAAGTGATGATTTAAATTTATAATAAAATCAATAGTTATTGGTTGTCATGAAAATAAAGTAAAATAATTTAAAATATCTAAGCTCAAGGATTAGGAAATCACAGGCACAAACGAGATGATCAAGAGCTCAAAAGTGAGTTAGAGTTAAGAATCCCCTATGTCTAATGTCCAAGAAGCTAAAATATCAATGCTGCAGACAGGCTGCAGCAATGACTTCTGAGCAAACGCTACAGCAAAGGTTTAGCTACTACGTCAATGCTGRAGYTGYGCTGTAGCAATGATTTCTGAGCAGACGCTACAACAAAGGTTTAGCTARTARGTKAATGCTGRAGGTGYGRTGTAGCKATGATTTCTGAGCAGACGCTACAACAAAGGTTTAGCTACAATGGAAATGCAAATTGAGATAGAAAATGACCTACCCTTTCAGTTTGTTGGTCTTGTTCCTATTTCATTAAATTGTTCTATTTGTCGGAGTTACTTAGCTTAGGGAACTTGAATAAATTTTAAGTCTCATATGATCTTATAGGTGAAATATGAATGTCTCTAATATTCTATGGTATCCATGGCCAATCAAATAATGAATGTAAACAACGAATAGTCTTGAGTAAAGCATTTATAAAGAGCAAACCTTGCTCAAATCATTCAAGTAGACATTAAATACATAGACTCATCAAAATCTAATTTCTAAGAAGTTAGTTCATGTTCTTGGATGAAATGAAATACAAGATGTGAAAGATTAACATATTGAAATGCATCTTGAAATAATCACTAAGAGAAGGACAAATAAAGCCTAAAGAGGATGATGAAGTCCAATGGTGAAGGCTTCCTTGAAGTCTTCTTCTTCCAAGCTTCCCTTTTTTTTTGCTCCCTTTGTCTCTCCTCTTTTCTCTCTTTTCTCTCTCCTGTGTTTTTGCCCGTGCTGCTCAAATTCCAGAATGCCAAATTTCGAATCAGCCTTTCTCCCTTTTGTCCCATAAAGCTTGTCTGCGAAATTTGGCAAAAAGGTGTTATAAGCACTTTTTGCTTTTTGACTTTGCTTTTCACCTATTTGGCTCTAGAAATAATTATCTCCTTTATCCAATGATGACTTTCATTCTTCGAATAAAATATTCCTTTTTGCTCGTAAAATTTAGTGCTGCGGCATTGAATAAATCTTCACTTGTTTATCAAGTGACCTTCTCGTTTTGCTTATAGGATCCTCTTCCCTAAAGAGTATTTTATCTTAACAAATGCACATGAATTCTATAATTTTACATCATTGTATAATTAAAGTTACTTGGTCGATTCTAAGCAATATTCAATGCAAAATAGTATGAAGTCGCATTTCATCATACTAAAAAGGGTGAAAACATGTACATACTCTCTAGTAAAATCAATAGTTTCCCACTCACATCAATCACACGGAGTTATTTCAATGTTATATTGAAAATATGTTATTGATCCTTTTAAGGAAACAGGCACGTTAGGGTGCAAACTAGTTGATACTCCTTGGATCTAAACACAAAGCTGAAGCTCGAACAAATGGTAAAGTCATGGACAAAGGAATATATCGACATTTGGTAGGGAAATTAATCTATCTTGCTTATTCTCGCTCATACATCAAGTTTTCACTAAGTGTTGTTAGTCAGTTCATGAACAACCTTTCCGAGGAGCATATGGAAGTTGTATACCAAATCTTGAGGTATCTCAAAAAGGATCTTGGTAAAGGATTGCAGTTCAAGAAAGCCACAAATAGTATTGTTGAGGTACTCACATATGCAAATTGGGCTAGAACACACTACTAGAATGTAATACTCAATATTCCTTTTTATGGATTTTTGTTTGATCATGCGAATCTGTGAGCCAAGTAGGGTTCGATAAAATTCTATGTGGTTAACGTTTCAATTGTACATTAATAAGTGCGAAATTATCGTGTTTGTCGGATTAGGGCCCTTGGTGGGTTAAAGGCTCGACTTGTTAGGCTTATTGGTTTTCATTCTAAAAACTAGATTTTAATCGAAAGAAACGCCCGTTTGAATTTAATTTAATAAATTGGATTAATTACGAATGGGAAGGCCCGAAAGATTTGGGTTAGGCCCTAAGTTATAAAAAAAAAAAAAAAACTAAAAACCCTAACTCTTCTTCTTCCTCTCTATTGCCGCCGTTGCCCTCACTCCCAGAAAAACCTAACCACCGCCCCATTCCTGAAACTCCTCCCCGCCGTACACACGCCGTCTCTTTCTCCCTCTGTCAATGTCGCCGATCATTACCACGTGCTATATCGCTCAGATCTGTAACGAGCTATCGATCCCAACTGCTTGGAGAACTCTGCCCACGATGCAGCTAGGCTGAACGATAGCCGCTGCGTTTCTTCTTCTCTCCTCCTCCTCCTCCTGTTGATGCAGCTTCGCCYTCGGAGTTCCAAAGTTATCGCACGGATCTGATCTTCCATCGCAGCACGATTCGAATATCAGACATGCACGTCACCCGCGTAAGGGTCTGCTGCCCAAAACCAAAGCTCGTTGGTCCAGTTGCTGCCTGGCGAGAGCTTCGTGACGCCGCTTGAGTGTGTCACTCAGCAGCTCGCGAATATCAGACCAGGAGGATCCGCGCACTCGGCAGAAGATCGTCCAGATCTGGAGTCTTTTGAATTGTCCGTCGATTCCTCTGCCTATCGCGCTGTTATTGCCTAGTGCCCGAGCTCGTTGGAGCTGCGAATCACTGCCGCACTGCTGTTAGCATCACTCGCCGACTATCCGCTGTTGCACTTCCCAGATCTGCCTTCATCTTCTCCTTCTCCTTACCTGCTCGACCGGCGTTGCCATAGCCATGCCAAGTTCTAATCTGTGCATCAGAATCGCGACTGCTCGGCGAAACCTCGTCGCGCACCACTCACTGCTTAGCCGTCACCCCTGCTCTCGGTCGTTGCTGTTGAGCTGCTGTTGCCGACGGCCTGCTGTTTTGGCCGATTAACTGAGCTTTAGCCAAGAACAAGGAGCAATAACAAGTGCCAGGCGCCCAGCTCCCAGCGCCCAGCGCCTAGACGCCCAGGCGCCCAAAATTRCGAGAACCCATTACCATTCCCGAGACATTTAGACTTTGTGAACTTAAAAGGTGAAAATATTAATATTTGATATTGAAATTTATGACCTATGAAATTATATCCTAAAGTAAAATTGTGAGAGAACATAGATTAGGTAATACCCGAGCTAAAGAGTTTAAATTGTACCCCTAAAAGACGTGATAATTGGTAATGTGGAGACTAAGTATGGATTAATACTTGACAAATGACATTGTTGAAATAAACAATGAATATCTAAGTTGGGACAGTTGTACTAAATAGACTTTCTTCTGTAATCAAAATTAGGTCGTTTCGAATGCCTTAACGTTGAGAATGGTTGAAGGATTTTATTTCGCGATTTAAATAAGAAACCTTTAACTTAAAGGACTCTGGGTAAGTAAACTCTCATATTCTCATTAGCGTATATGTGTGATTGTTATCGAATCTGAGTTTTATGCAAGTAAATTCTCACATCTCATTAATGCTTATGAATGGAGGTAATTGAATTCTTTTAGATGGTTTAATATGTTGTGCATGGGATTGTATTATGAGGTGTGTTAATTGTGTGGAATGTTTCATGTGTTTCATATCATGTACTYTTTTTATGTCGAATGATATATTATATACAATGGTATGCATTTCATGTCATGGGCATGTAGCTAGTCTTCTACATCATTCCTGGCATGAGCCATTCATACATTTGGATGTGAATGGTTTAGTGAATGAAATTTTAACGAAAAATGTTAAAGTTTTCGGAAAAGAGTGTAAACCTAGCCATGAAGGAAGTGAGTGGGACATTGGGTGTGGGGGACCGACGCACCCTACCCTACCCTCGAGGAGGGTAGGTAATGATTCATCACGGGGAGGTGAAGAGAAGAAAGATGTTAACTGCTCTGCGGTACTATCGAGAGGAATGTAATCGGGTTCCAAATAAGAATGGCCCACTACAAGCCTAATGGCTAGATGTTATACTCAATGAGCTCACGAAATTAATGGAATGAAAGGTTTTGCAAAGTTCTTGCATTTTGAAAGGAATGATTTTTTGGAAAGGTTATACAAGAAAATGATTTGAAAGTTTTCATTGAAAAGGTGAAGTTTTATAATTCATGACATGTAGGGCATGTTCATGCATTCATGCATAAGATTTACTTACTGGGCTTTATAGCTCATTCCATTTCTCTCATTTTGCATTTCAGATGATGTGTAGCCAGATGGTGCGAGGAGGACGCTTGTGGGCAAACCATGATACCCTAAAGTTAATGTAAATGAATGTTATGGATTAAGATGTTTATTGACTAGAATGGTTTTTGTTTGTTATTAAGAATTTCTTATTTGGTTTAAATTTTTTTAGGTTTTCACAAATTCATGTCAGTGAGTAAATGGGGAGATTCCAGGATTAGGATAAAGTTCCTAATCTGGGAGTGTTATATAGAAAAAAGCTATTTATCAACAGCCCAAATCAGTTGGTAAATAGCTCGATTAGGTTGATTGCCAACCGAATGTGAGTTGTGTCAAAAAGGGTTGTTTGTAATATTTGCCAATCGAAGTTTTTTTCGACTTGGTTGGTAATTACCAATTAATTTATTGATTGGTAAGTAAAATAATCGATTGGTAATTTATGAGATTGAATTAGTATTTCGGTTTGAAATTAACAAGTAAATATTTATATCATCAATCGACATTTTTGTTGGTAAGTACCAACCGAAATGTTGGATGGCAATTTAATTCATGCGATTGGTGATTTAATTTTGGAGAATGAGAATAATTGTCAACCAAAATTTATTATTAAAAATGATTTTTTGGTTGGTAATTATTAGCCAAAAGAAATTATTACAAAGAGATTATTTCAATTGATAATTATCAATGGAAACTCATTATTATCAATGAATGATTTTGATAGGCAATTACCAACTGAGACTCATTAATATCGACAAATTATTTTGATTAGTAATTACCAATTGAAACTCACTATTACCAACAAACTTTTTAGTTTGGAATTTCTAACTGAATCTCTTTATTGCCAATGGATTATTTTGGTTGGTAATTATCAACCGAAACTCAGTATCATCAACAGATTTTTTAGTTTGCATTTACCAACCGAAACTCTTTATTACCAGCAAACTATTTCAATTTGGAATTACAAAGTGATACATATTATTATCAATAGATTCTTTCTGTTGGTAATTACAAACAAAAATTTATTACCACTAACGAATTATTTTGGTTAGTAGTTACCAACCACCAAACTTTAGGAAATTTTGTTGGTTACTTTAGGAAACAAATTTTATCATCAATAGATAGATTCACTCAACAGTATTACCATTCAACGTAAATACTTCGAAAAAGAATACCATAAATTCAAAAGAAATATCATCATTTCACATCAAATTAAATTACACACCAAACTACAAAAGTGGAAGAAAGTGCAATAAAGTACGTTGTCAATGTTCAAGAAAAGCAAAAACAGTTATAGTTTTAATCTAGAACTAATTTACATATCAATATAGGGCCAACATTTGATGAATCTCATCAACTTAGTCCCATCACCTTTTGTGGTAGGAGGATAACCTATGATTGCAATTGATCATTACTCCTCAAAAAAATCCTCAAGATGTATTTCAAGAGCCTTATTCACAAACTCTTCGATAGTTTGTTTTGGTTAAGATGTCTATGAAGCTTGTGAACAGGAAGACTAAGATGATTTATATTTTGTGCACTTCTCTAGCCAGCTAGTGCTAAGGGATCCCATGCCATAGACAGCTTTTCCCTTCTTCATTAAACCCATATTCGGCAACCAAATGTCGGCCTTGTTAACTTCTGGAGGTTGCTTCCCTTCATTTGCCTWGCTAGCAAGTGGTGCCATCTTATTTTGTAGTTTTTCTTGGTATTGGCGCTGAAAATATCAAAATATAATAATATGAAATGAAGTGGAAGAAAGCTAAGATTACTGATATAGAAATATACTTGAAATAACTAACCACATGTACTTAATCATAAACAAAGGAAATGCATGTACGAAATTGAATCAGATTCTTTGACGTACAACAAATAAATACTATTTAATCTGTGAAACCTCAAGAATCTAAGGAGGTAATTTTCTTTCCGATTCCTTAACAGCTGCGATCTTATTATTTCCTGACCCAGAAATGATGTCATCCACAACCTCAGATGCTCTTGCTAGATCCCATGAATATGACTTCTTAATGCTATGAAAGTTACCAATATTCTTAAGTACAGTAACTGGGGAAGTACTCCCAGAATTAGCGTCAAAAGTTGTAAGTGCTCAACAAATATGCTGCTAGGGTCATTTGTTGCCAACTGTTAAGAAATATTATCTGGTAAATTAAATGACTTCAAATTACCTACCTTGCAATCCTGGTTATTTGAATAGTCCAGAGGAAACCACTTCCAATTGCCCCAACTAACAGCTTGTCATCATCTACCTTGAATTTATAATGATGGATGGTAACTCCAATTTGAGGAGGTTTACAATTATAACTTCTATGTTTATGCTCAAAAGATACTAGAGGAAGCTTGGCTATACCAGATTCTGATAACAAGCTTTTTGTGCTTGTATTCAGTTCAAGCCCAGTGATATCTACATAGGTTGGTTGAACAGACTCATCATAAGTAAAATTTCCCAACTTAAATGGCTTGGCAATGGTGGGATATCTCTCTTTCATCAATTTCCCAAGTTTGAGATTCCCACAAAGAAGTAAAACCCTTCCAAGAAAACACCTTATTTTCTCAATTAATCTCACTCTAACTATATGTCAGGTATCAATAGAGACAGAGAAACCCAACCTATAAACTCTTATAGACAGGAACCAATGATGTAAAGAAAATGGGGCAACAAATCCGAAGCAATGGAATATGGATAATTTAAGGGGCATCAATATCCAGAAGACAAGGTATATGCCAGATTTGTAAGACACTATTCAACATTTAGCCCATTCTCATATTCTCTTCTTATCCAACCCCAATCAAAGAACCAGTTTTTTTCACCTACAAGTCTATGTCTACATCTAACAGACAAATTCACAAACTTAAAAACTCATCTTTCTACATGGACAAGACAATTAAACTTCTTGTGAATGTGAAGTTGGTAGAACTTACAGGTTAAGAGTCAAATAAAGTTTTTTCTTGGGGCACCTCACCTCAAAGTCACAAACTTTCTGTGCAGAATAAACATCCCATTTACCCAAGCTGAATCAGGACAACCCCTCTCTACACTCATTCATTATCTCTTCTCCCTCCTCTAGTCATAAGAAATAAAAACCCAGCTTTGAAGTACCACAAAATCACAACCTTTCTTGAGTCTAACTCCAATGTTCTATAACTCATTTAAGGCCTAATATAAATAAAAATAAGAATGATAAAAAGTGCCTATAACTTAGAGAATAAATGAAACACAAACCTAAGGCCATTGATGAATATAAGAATTCAATTTCTACTCCGCAAATTTCTATAATTTACAACCTCGAAAAAGGCATATTAGTCATGCAAACTTGCACACTAGAGCCTATACTTAAATTGTCCATACGAAGAATTGGAAACTTAAATTCAGGAATGACTTTTGTAATCAGATAACAATCCCATCTATGAAATCGTCTTGGTATTCCGTGCTTCATAACTAGTATATTGTGCATCACTTTTTTCTTATGAATTTTTTCTAATCAAATCATTGCCAAACAAAAATTAACCAATTGAAGAACATTATTCATGATAAATCAACACATAAATCAACATGTCTTTACAACATTCTTAAATTTCGAGAGGAAAAATGATTGAAAACTATAGGTTTCCTTAGACCACTTGTCAACAAAGGAAATTTGAGGACCCTCAAGCTCCAAGTCTTCCCCGCTAGCACTAGTTGCTGCCTTTTCAACACTTGTTGAACCTCGTCTTCAGTATTTGTTGTGTGTGTGTGTGAAGACATTAATTTCACACTATGAGTAGTCAGTTTGATATTTTGGCTCTTACATCCATTGTGAACATAAAATAAAATAAATTACATTAGATGTTAATGGCAAAAGATGTTAAACTAATTTTATTCCTAAACCAAAAATGAKTTAATAGAGATTTAATTATTAGCTTCCTCTTATGCACTGTAGCCAGGATGGATCCTCCTGAATGATGTGTGCTTCCCAAACCTCTAGTATCACTATTTCTGTTTGTCGACATAATCCTTGAGATCTTCTTAAATCCTTAACTATCCCAAATTGCTCGTAGCTCATCATAGAATTCTTTCTTGATGAAATCATGTTTGATTCRCCCTTTATGGACTTGATTCAGTAAAAATCTATAGACATAGCAACCTTTCTTTTCCCATTTTGACCTCATGACTGCATCATACTTGCACTCTATTTAAACTCCTTCTGCAAAAGCAATCAAAATAGTGAAACAACCATGATACTTTAAATATATCAAAGAAACTATAATATAATCAAAGAAAAAAACTCTGACCATGCATTTGATATACGATATGTCCCTAACATCTAGCTTGGGGTCGTCATTTCTTGGACTTCGGCGATCTATGTACCAACTTTTTTTTTTTTTAACCACATGTCATATCTGCAATAAATAAAGAGATTATTATTATTAAAATACCAGAGGGCTTCCAAACTAAATTGATCTACAAATTTTATCTTTAGAAGATCTCTACTTCTACTAGCATATTTTTCCTTCTGAAAAAAATTCTTTCATGCGCATATGTATATATAGACATATCAATTGGCAATAGTAGTAGAATTATTTGTACATTACTCATGAATCGCTTGAACAAACTATGGCCTTTTTTCCTGTTTTTAAAAGCTTTTCTTACTCACGTATATCTAGAAAGTTATAAAACATTAATATAATAATAAAATTTAAACATTTCACATTAGCATGCGTTTTTTCAATTTCACAATGAAATGGACAAGATAGCATGAGAAGTTAAAAAATTCAAAGTCAACAAATTAGGAAAATAGATATGAAGGTCTAATGGTAACAAACGAAACAAATCAGCAATGAAACTTATGAAGTTTCCATCTTTTAAAAGCTTTTTCTAAGATACATCTAACAAGATACATAAAATATTTATTTAGCGATGAAACTTGAAGGATTCATCAAATGTCAGTAGGAAAAAAGATATGTACAGGATCTCTGCCTCTGCTAGCATTTTTTAAATGAAAAAGTTCCATGATAAGCACTAATCAAAAAATGTCAACCAATAAAATACATATTCGAGCTGAATGATTTCCCATTTAAGTTGTTCTTCAAGACTGAATTATAAGGAAAACCATAAAATCGGTGTAGGCATGCTCAGGTTTTGGATTTACATAATTGGTCCTTTTGCAGACCAACAAAACATAAGTGAACAGTGTGTTGTTGGAAAAGGTAAATACTTGGACAATAAGCTTTTAGACTAATCTTTCGGTTATTGAATAAAAAAATGGAGGGAAGTTAGAAATTGACCCTTTTATCTCTTATGCAAAAGCAGAGCAACAATCTAATCATGAATTGAGAACATAGTAGCATCTGCAATTTCTAAGTTGAACCAAATGTTAACTAGGCAGGGTTCTGGGATGAGAAGCTATACATGGGATCATTCCAATTTGCAATATTTAGTGAAAAGTTGATGAGTAGAAGGATTGGTTGCTTTGAGTTCTAGTACATAGAGTACCATGCTACTTCTTTGAGGGTTTGGCTATTCTAGATTCTAACACCTTGAATACCATGCTACTTCTTATCAAAATGTCTATTACAAGATAGAAAGCAAGCAAAAAAATGTGGCTCCATTGTAGTCCTTAAAAAAACACACACACAGAGAGAGAATGCCAGTCATCTTCTTTGATTTCTCCGACATCGATGCCGTCCTCTTCGCCACTAATCATCACGGATCCGCACAATCGCTCGTCGCTTGCAGTGCTTGCTGCTACCGTTTGCATTAGGTGGTTGCTCGGTGTTTGTCCAAAACGAAGTCGCCAGTGCTCAAGGTTCGCCGACTACTTACCAGTGCTCAAATCATCAATTTCGGTTGCTCAAAGAAAACTTTATCTCACGACTCAGCCAGGCCGCGCAACTATTCACTGCACGTCGATCGCCTCATCTCGACACCAAATCTGTGCGTCCTATTGCCGTCCGATACTCTTCCCTCGACATGCATGATCGATCGAATCTGCTCGTGCAGATCCACTAGAGACAGCTACATCTCTGGATCAGATCCGGTTTTCAGTTGTCATTGCTATTCCACAACTCTGACGTACCCTGCCGCTCACAACTTGAACAGTCTTGGATCGACCAAGATCCGCCTTCTTCACCCAAAGCCGCACATCCTAGTGGTCAATCTACTCCAAGCTTACCGGTCGTGCTGCTCGAGAATCACCGTTCGGTTCGTCGCTGTGTGGTTAGAATCTTGCTCCGTACCAAGATCTACACGCGAGCTCACGGATTGCACAAGTTATTGATCGTCATCTCTTTTCCCCTGCAAGTCATTAATTTATTCTGCTTGCCATTGTCTTGCTTATTGATCACCACCTGGTGTTGCTCAACAACTTGACCAAAGTTGCTTCAAGGTTTCTTCTGGAGTGGAATTGCTACAGTTAGTGGCTGATCATCTTGGTCAGCTATTCATCGACTTGATCTATCCAGATTTGTAACTCTGGGCATCCACTCACCATAAATTTTATCGAAAATAGATTTGTTGGAAAGAATTGTTGAGTTACCCAGGCGTAGTGCATTGCCACTTGCGCGGGCACACTGCTCATTTGTAAGCTCACGGCACACCTCTTCCCGAGCGCGTTTGACAACGTGTGCTTTATATGCCTAGAATTAGCTGGATTCAAGGTCAAAACCCTGTTTCTTTGATTATATTAATCGAAAGGTTGTTATATTGGTGTCATATATTGATGTTGTGGGAGGACATATATTATGTTTAATACATGATTTAAGGTGGAATTTAATTAGTATGAAGAATGTGTTTTTTTAATGTATTATGATTGGTTTATTTTTGTCATGGTTAAGGGAAAGTGAGAGCCATGAAATTTGTTATAATTTTGGTAATGTTATTATTTTCAACGTGAAAATTTAAGTATGGGTTAAAATGGGTGAGTGACATTCGTATGATAAATGTAATTTTTTAAAATTGAATAGTCATGTTAAATAAATATTCTTTTTGTAATAAAAATTATGATATTTTCTGGCACATTGACATTGTGAGTGGCCAAGGAAATTCGCTTTACATTTAAGTGAAATTGTTAAGGACTTCAGGTAAGTAAACTCCATCATTTTCCCTCATATGAACTTTTGTTTTGATTGTAATGTGATGTATGATAATTGTTCTAGTATGTAAGTTGTAACACCCCTAGATTAGGAACTGTCCTAAGTTGAGAATATTACATTACTCTACTCGTAAAACAATCAACTATCCATTAAAACTCAACAATATCCAAAATAATAAATATTGTGTTTTAATAAATCTTTACTAACCTAACATCTATTCAAACTGAAATTGCGAAAACCTTACGGAATTTAAACCAAATAAGAAATACTTAAAAGTAAGCGAAAACCATTCAAGTAAACAATTATCTCAATACATGAAATTTATTTAGAACATGTTCCAGGGTGTCATAGCTTGCCCACAAGTGACCGCCTCGCCCCATCTAGCTACACATCATCTGAAATGCAAATAAAAGAAAAGGAACGAGCTAAAAAGCTCAGTAAGTAAACCTCATGCATGAATGCATAAACATGTCCTACATGTTATGAAATTATAAAATTTTGGCTTTTAAATGGAAACTTTCTAAACATTCCCTTTTCGAAATCTCTTTACAAAACCTTTATTTCGAATGTATAATTTGTAAAACATTCCATTTCATTTCATTCATGAGCTCACAGAATGTAACGCCTAGCCACTAAGCTCTGCAGTGGGCCATTCTTATTTGAAACCCGARTATATTCCTACCGGTAGAATCACAAAGCGGTTAATATCACATTTCTTTTCCTTTCATCTCTTCACCTCCAAAAAGGTGAACATTCCATTCTTCCCTACCCTCCAAGAGGGTAGGGTCAGGTGCACCGATCCTCCACGCCCCACTTCCCACTCACATCTTTCGTGGCTAGATTTATACTCATTTCCGAAAACTTTAACATTTTCCTTTAAAATTTCCTTTTCTAAACCATTCACTTTCTAAATGTGTGAATGGCTCATGCCAGAAGTGATATAGAACACTAACTACATGCCCATGACATGAAATACGTACAAATGTATATAAAATATCATTCGACATAAAAATAGTACAGGATATAAAACACATGAAACATTTCACACAATTTACACACCTCAATATACAATCCCATACACAACACATTAAACTATCTAAAAGAATTCAATTATATCTACTCACAGGCATTAATGAGATGTGAGAATTTACTTACCCGGATTCCTTTATGTTAATGGGTTCTTACTTAAATCGTGAAGTGAACTCCTTCAACTGTTCTCAACATTAAGGCCTCAAAATGACCTAGTTGTGATTACAGAAAGAAAGTCTATTTAGTTCGATCGTCCCAATTTAAATATTATGTGTTTAATCCAAGAATATCGTTAATCAATTATAAATCCATATTTGGTTCTCATATTATCAAGTATCACACTTTTAAGGGTACAATTCAAACTCCTTAGCTGGGGTATAAACCTATTCTATGTTCTCCCACCAATTCACTTCAGGACATAATTATATACAAGTTATAAGTTCCAATATTAAGTGAAAACATTTTCACCTTTAAGTTCACAAGATCCAAATATCGCGGGAAAAGGTATTGGATTCTCGAGCGTGCGCTCAAGCGGTGCATAGAACAGCCTGGGTGTCTGGGCTTCTGGGTGCCTGGGCACTAGGCACTCCTAGAATTGGCGAGCAGCCAGCCAAAGGAAACCAGTAATAGTCTACAGGCCTAATTCCGACAAGGCTTTTAGTGTTCTGGAAAGCCACGACCAGAACGACATCATCGTCTGTAGTAGAGACCGGCAACAGGACAAGCAGATCTAGTGAACTTTCGGCGAGGCAAGAAGTCATGCCCTAATCTTGGTCGAGAAGCAATAGCGTGGGTGGATTGTGGTGTCACGTAGATCGGGTCAAGCAGAGAAGAAGAAGAAGAAGAAGGTAAAGGCAGATCTGGGAAGTGCGACAGCGAACGGCCAATGAGTGTCGCTAGCAACGGTGCGGCAGTGATTCGCAACTCCAACGAGCTTGGGCAGTGGGCAACAGCAGCGCGATAGGCAGAGGGAATCGTCGGCAGATCCAGGGGACTCCAAAACTAGATGATCTCCGATCGATGCACGAAACGTTGAGCGACACACACAGACGACGTCATGGAGCTCTTACCAGACAGCAACAGGGCTAGCGAGCTTCAGTTCTGGGCAGCAGACCCTTATGCGAGTGATGCACAGGTCCGATGTCTAACCCGTGCCGCGAGAGAAGATCATATCCGTACGAACAGCTTTGGAATTTCAAAGGCAAAGCTGCGTCAAGCAGGAAAAAGGGGAGAGAAGCAGAAACGCAGCAGCTATCGTTTGGCCTCGCTATGTCGCGGGCAGAGTTCTCCAAGCAGTTGGGTCCAATGGCTCGTTGTAGATCTGGGTTGCGTAGCACGCGGCGATGACGGGCGACGTCGGCAGAGGGAGAAAGAGACGACGTGTGTGCGGCAGGGAGGAGTTTCAGGAATGGGGCGGCAGTTAGGGTTTTTCTGGGAGTGAGAACGGCGGTGGCACAGTGAGTAAGAAAAAGAAYACTTAGGGTTTTGGTTTTTTTTTTTTTAAATTTGGGCCCTAACCCAAATCTTTCGGGACTTCCTATCCGTAACTAATCTAAATCCTTAAATTAAATTCGACGAGCTCTCTTTTGATAAAATATAGTTTCGGATAGAAAACGAATAAGTCCAACAAGTCGAGCTTCAAACCAACCAAGGGCCCTAATTCGACAAACACGATAATTTCACACTTACTAACGTACAATTAAAATATTTATCCAACCCTAGTTGGCACACAAATTCATAAGATCAAACAAAAATCTATAAAAAGAAATCTCGAGTATTACATAAGTACTCTGTGATCATGTTGGATTAAATTTGTGAGAATACTATATGTTACATGTTAGAACTTTGATTCTATTGTTATTAAATGAACATGCATTTCGTTATCATTATGTATCTTCTTTAGAGAAAGTTTGCATGTTCATGGTATTGATAAGGGAAATGAGTTAAAGGATAAGGTTTGAAAATGGAATATTAGATGCTAATGAATTCTAAAAGTTAGAAAATGGAAAAGGGGTGTAAGTCTAAGCCATGAAAGGTGTGAGTGGGAAATGGGGAGCGGAGGACTGGCACACCCAACCTAACCCTCTATGTAGGGTGGAAATGAAAGTAAAATACACCTTTYATAAGGTGAAAGTAAAAGGAAATGTTAATGAATTTTTAATTGCATGGTAGTTCTACTGGTAGAAGACTTATCTGGTTCCAAATAACAATTGCCACTACAAAGCTTAATGGTTGGGCCATACACCAAGTGAGCTCACCTTAAAAATAGAAAACTTCAGAGAATTTAGATGAAATGAATTTGAAACTCATAACAAACAACTCATGTCACACACATTCATGCATAGGAATTTACCTACTGAACTTTGTAGCTCACCCCTTTCCCTTTATTTTGCATTTCAGGTGATGAGTAGCCAAATGGTGCATGGAGATTGCTTGAGTACAGGCTTGATACTCGAGTGACTTGTTTTAAGTAAATTTTGTTGAATAAGGGAAATACTTGAATAGAGTAACTTTTATGTATTTGTTTGCTATTTTATTTACTTATTCATTCTTTCATTAATTCRTTCAAGGTTTTCGCTGAATTTCAAATACTTAAGTATTTAGTTGGTAAATGATTTTCGATTTTTGGGAAGGAAGTTATTCAAAATTGAGTATTTGTTGGGATTTGAAGTTATTTATATCTCAGTATTGAAAGCATTTGCTGTGGAATTTGTCTGATTGTATACAGGGAAAAATGTTGATATTACAGAGAAAACTTTACTGAAATTTTGTAAAATGTCATTTCTATTTAAAGTTTAAAAATTTTTATTTTCCCCAACTTTCGTAAATTTATGTTAGTGAGTAAATGGTGACATTCCCGGGTTAGGATAAAGTTTCCTAATCCGAGGGTGTTACATTTATGATTGTCATAATTTTTAACGATGATGATTTGTTGCTGGGTTCAAAACTCTATAACTGTAATACCAGAGATTTAGTTTTTATTTTTCTTTTCGAACTTTATATATATATATGCTCTAATCCACTAATTAGATTGTATTCAGAACCAATCCTCTTCTTATTCAAATCTAAAACTGGATTTGGAGTTCGATTTTAGGTCAGAAGAAAACTAATAGATTTTAATTTAGTTGGGCTTAGTTGGTTAATTAAAAAAAATGACCAACGAACAAAATTTTAGTTAGGATTAAATTAGCTTTTAATATATATATATATACATACATATGTATATGTATATGTATATGTATATGTATATGTATATATATATATATACACGAATGGCTGTTCATCTTCTTCCTTAAACATAAAACCTAAACCCATCACCACCGCCGCCTCCTCCCTCTGCCTCACTAATGCTGGCCTTTCCTCTCTCTCTCTCTCTCTCTCTCTATCTCCTCTTCTCTTCCAGTGCTGAACGCCACTCCATCTCCTCCGTTCTTGTCAAGCGACCAGGTGACCAGGCGCCCAGGTGACCAGGCACCCAGGCTCCTCGACGCCCAGCAACTGGACTACCATACGCCCAGTGACCAGGCGCCCAGGTAACCTGAGGACTAAGCTCCCAGGTGACCTGAGGACTAGGTGACTAGGCATCGTGTGCAGTCCGCTCGAACTAGTTACACGCGCATAACACATGTACGATCAGGTCCACCGTTCGCACGCCTAGAGCATATTTCCTTCCCGAGCATGATTGATGCCATTACATCTTAAACTCGATACCATACTTAAGGTTCAGGATTCGAAGTGAATCCTTAGTTTCTTTTGTAATACCTGAGATTTCTTTTTATAAATTTTTGTTTGATCATGGGAATTTGTGAGCCAACTACGGTTGGATAAATTTCTTTGTGGTTGTTATTTCAATAAGTATGGAATTTTCATATTTGTCGGATTAAGGTCCTTGGTTAGTTAGAGACTCGACTAGTGGGCCTATTCGTTTCTCCGTCGGAAGTTAGACCGTTATCGAAAGAAAGTCCATTGAATTTAATTTAAGGATTGGATTAATTATGGAATGGGAAGGCCCAAAAGATTTAGGTTAGAGCCCAAGTTAAAAAAAAAAAAAAAAACCCAAAAACCCTAAGTCTTCTGCAACCCACCCTACCCGTCGCCGCCCATTCCCAGAAAAACCCTAACTGCGTAGCCCCATTCCTGAAACTCCTCCCCACCGCACACACGCTATCTCTTTCTCCCTCTACCGATGCCTCTGATCATTCCCGCGTGCTACGCTGCCTAGATCTGCAATGAGCCATCGGAGCCAGCTGCTTGGAGGACCCTACCCGTGATGTAACTAGGCCGAATGATAGCCGCTACGTTTCTTCTTCTCTCCTCTTCCTCCTGCCGACGCAACTTCACTGTCAGAGTTGCAGAGTTGTTGCACAGATCTGATCTCCTATCGCGGCTTGATTCAGGCATCGGACCTGCGCGTCACCCGCGTAAAGGTCTGTTGCCCAAAATCGAAGCTCGTTGGTCCTGTTGCTGCTTGGTGAGAGCTCCACGACGTCGTCTGTGTGTGTTGCTCAGCGGTTGTCGAATGTCCGACCAGGAGGATCCGCACACCCGACCAGAGATCATCCAAATCTGGAGTCTTCCGAATCTGCCCTCGATTCCTCTGCCTATTGCGCTGCTGTTGCCCACTGCCCGAGCTCGTTAGAGCTACGAATCACTGCCGTACCGCTACTAGGGTCACTGCTGGCCGTCCGTTGTCGCACTTCCCAGATCTATCTTCATCTTCTCCTTCTTCTTCTCTACTCGACCAGCGTCGCTATAGCCGAGCCAAGTTCTGATTTGTGCATTAGAATCGTGACTGCTTGGCGAAGCTTCGGCACGCATCGCTCAWCGCTTGGCTCTCACCCTTGCTCTATGTCATTGGTGTTGGGCTATTGTTGCCGGTGGCCAACTATTTTAGGTAGTTAACTGAGTTTTGGCCATGGATAAGGGGCAGCAACAGGTGCAGGTGCCCGACACCCAGTCGCCCAGGGCTGTTGCGCGCGCCGCTTGAATTCAACACCGCTCTCGAGACACTTAGACTTTATGGACTTGAAAGGTGAAAACATTAACAWTTGATATTGAAATTTATGACCTATGAAATTATATTCTAAAGTAAAATTGTGGGAGAACATAGATTAGGTTTAACACCCGAGCGAAGAAGTTTAAACTGTACCCTTAAAAAGATATGATGATTGGTAATGTGGAAACTAAGTATGGATTAATAATTGGCAAATGATATTATTGGAATAAACCCTGAATATCTAAGTTTGGACAGTCGTACTAAATGGACTTCCCTTTTGTAATCAAAATTATGTCGTTTCGAGTGCCCTAACGTTGAGAACAGTCGAGGGATTTCACTTCGCAATTCAAATAAGAAATCTTTAACGTAAAGGACTCCGAGTAGGTGAATTCTCACACTCCATTAATGCATATATGCTTCTAAATTCCTTTGTGGTGAAGTGGATGTGTTGTCTATGAACTCTATGTAAGTAAATTCTCACATTTCATTAATGCGTATGAATGGATGTATCTGAATTTCTTTAGGTGGATTAATGTGTTGGATATGAGAGTTCTATTCAAGTAAACCCCCATACCTGCCTAGCTCTTTTGTTGTGTGTTATGTGGTGGCAGTATGGGATTATGTTATGAAATGTATTGATTGTGTGGAATGTTTTTATGTGTTTCATATCTTGTACCATTATTATGTTGAATGGCATGTTAATTACAGTTGTATGCATTTCATGTCATGGGCATGTAATTAGTGTTCTACATCATTCCTGGCATGAGCCATTCATATATTTAAAAGTGAATGGTTTAGGAAATGAAATTTTGATAGGGAATGTATTTTACAAATTGTAACGTGTTCAGGAAAATGTTAAAGTTTTTGAAAAAGGGGTGTAAAACCTAGCCATAAAAGATGTGAGTGGGAAATGGGGCGTGAAAGACCGGCGCAACCAAACCGACCCTCTGGGAGGGTAGGTAATGATTCACCTCGGGGAGGTGAAGAGATGACAAGAAAACTAAAAGAATGTTAACCGCGTTACGACATTATCGGTAGGAATGTAATCGGGTTCCAAATAACTATAGCCTAATGTAGAGCTTAATGGCTAGGCGTTACACTCTAGTGAGCTCACGAATGTAATGAAATGAAGGTTTTACAAAGTTCTTGCATTTTGAAAGGAAAAATTTTATGAAAATGTTATACAAGAAAATGATTTGAAAGTTTTCATTGAGAAAGTGAGATTTTATAATTCATGACATGTAGGGTATGTTCATGCATTCACGCATGAGATTTACTTACTGAGCTTAGTAGCTCATTCCATTTCTCTCATTTTGCATTTTAGGTGATGTTTAGCCAGATGGTGCGAGGAGGTCACTTGTTGGCAAATCATGATACCCTAAAGTTATTTTAAATGAATGTTATTTATAAGATGGTTGTTGACTCGAATAATTTTTACTTATTATTAAGTACTTTTTATTTGGTTTAAATTCTTTTAGGTTTCCACAAATTAATGTCAGTAAGTGAACGATGACATTTCCGGGTTAGGGTAAAGTTTCTTAATTTGGGGTGTTACATCTTTATTTAAATTAATCGAATGGCTTAGGTTTTGTATTATGTAATAATAATTAAGGAAAAATATAGAATATATTTAACTGAAATTTAAGTTAGTACGATTAAGTAAAAGGAGGATATAATTCTAGAAATATGTTGGAATATAATTTAGAATGAAATTTAGGGCTGTAAGATYAGATAATYTATATTGTGGTTACGATTATTATTGTTATTTTAAGAACAAATTAGGAGTCATGAAATTAAATTATACTATTAGTAGTTCGATTTTTATTGACATGAAAATTTATCTTGAAAAATTATTAGTTAAGGTTACGATATGAAAAACGATGAAGGTATTAACGGTAACACCTGTGTTAAATGAATATATTTGGTTAGACAAATTTTAGATAAATATTCTTTGTATAATAATATTAGAATAKTGTGGCACATTAACATTGTGGGCAACTAAGGCACCCCGCTAGCGAAAGTAAACAAATTTACTAAGGACTATTTGCAAGTAAATTCTTACATTCTCATTAACGTATATGTGTTATTGTTATAATTAAATTGCTCTTAGGTAAATTGAATGTGTATTAAATCTAAGTTCTATGTAAGTAAATTTTGTCATTCTCATTTAGTGATAATGCAAGTGTGTTGTTATCATGATTGAATCTCTATGTGAATTGAATGTGAACTCATAATAGATATTGAAGTGAATTTTTTAAAATCACCACAATCTCATTAATTATGATACTAGTGAATTGATAATTTCTCTTATGTGTTATAATGTGATATTACTTCCAGTATGTGAATTTTATTACTCATTAACATGTTAGAAATTTTAAGTTAAGGGTTTATGTGGTCCATGAGCATGTAGATTGCACTAGTTGCATATTCTCTTGCATGGACATAACCATACATCCAAGAAAGGAAATGTTTTTAAAGAATGAAATTTGGAAAAGTAAATGTTTTGAGAAATTAAGTTTTTAAAGATGTTATTTTTATGATAAATGATTTTCAAACATTAAGGATTTTAAAAAAGAGGTGTAAAGCCAAAGCCATGAAAGATGTGAGTGGGTAATGGGGCGTGGGGGACCACCACGCCCGACCTAACCCTCTTGTAGGGTAGGAAATTCATGTATTATTCACCTCCTATGAGGTCATGTTCAGGAAAAGATTAAGTAATGTTAACCACTTTGCAATTCTACCGATAGAAAATATAATCAGGCTCCAAGCAATAATGGCCCACTGCAAGTTTAATGACTAGGCATTACACCAAGTGAGCTGTAACACCCTCAGATTAGGAACTATCCTAAYTTGAGAATATTACATTACCTTACTCATAGAACAATCAACTACTATAGGAAATAAAAGAAGTCTTAACCCTTGTCAAAGATTTRATAAAAAATTCGACAGAGTTCCCTCTGTAATTTCAATAACTGCCCCCTACATACATTCAAAAAGTTCTCAATATTCTCAAACACCCATTCACAACATACACTCCAACCCAATTTTTAAACCAAATAAGAAATACTTAATAATAAACAAAAACCATTCTAGTAAAAAACCATCTTAATCCATAACATTCATTTAAATTAACCTCAGGATATCTTGGTTTGCCCATAAGCGACCTCATCGCACCATCTGGCTACACATCACCTAAAATGCAAGATGAGAGAAATGGAATGAGTTAAAAAGCCCAGTAAGTAAATCTCATGCATGAATGCATGAACATGCCCTACATGTCATGAATTATAGAACCTCATTTTCTCAATAAAAACTTTCAAAATATTTTCTCATATAACCTTTCCATAAAATTTTTCCTTTCAAAATGTGAGAACTTTGTAAAAACCTTTTATTTCATTACATTCGTGAGCTTACTGAGTGTAACGCCTAGCCGTTAAACTCTACAGTAGGCCATTGTTATTTGAAACTCGAGTACATTTCTATCGGTAGTACCGCAAAGCGGTTAACATTCTTTCATCTCTTCACCTCTCCGAGGTGAATCATTATCTACCCTTCCTAAGGGTCGGTTCGGGTGTGCCTGTCCCCACGCCCCATTTCGCACTCACATCTTTCATGGCTGGGTTTACACTCATTTCTAAAAACTTTAGCATGTTCTTGAACATGTTACAATTTATAAAATACATTCCCTTTCAAAATTTTATTTCCTAAACTATTCACTTTCTAAATGTATGAATGGCTCATGCTAGGAATGATGTAGAACACTAACTACATGCCCATGACATGAAATGCATACAACTGTACTTAACATGCCATTCAACATAATAATGGTACCAGATATAAAACACGTAAAAACATTCCATACAAATAACATATTTCATAACATAGTCTCATACTACTATCACATAACACATAACAAAAGAGATAGGCGGGTATGGGGGTTTACTTGCATAGAATCTCATATAAAACACATTAATCCACCTAAAGGAATTCAAATACATTCATTCATGAGCGTTAATGACATGTGAGAATTTACTTACATATAGTCCTTAGTAAATTTGTTTACTTTCACTAGCGGGATGCCTTGGTCGCACACAACGTTAATGTTCCATAGTATCCTAATATTATCACACAAAAGATATTATTTAACAAAACACATTCATTTAACACAGGTGTTTACCGTTAATACCTTCATCGTTTTTCCTATGATAACCTTAACTAATAATTTCTCAAGATAAATTTCCATATCAATAAAAATCGAACTACTAATAGTACAATTTAATTTCATGATTCCTAGCTTATTCTTAAAATAACAATAATAATCATAATCACAATATACATTATTTTATCATACAATCCTAAATTATATTCCAACATATTTTTAGAATTATATCCTCCTTTTACTTAATCGTACTAACTTAAATTTCAATTAAACGTATTTCATATTTTATTTCTTAATTATTATTACATAATACAAAATCTAGGTTCTTTGGTTAATTTAAATAAGGAAACTAAGGATTCACCTCTAATCCCGAACATTAYGTGTAGTATCGAGTCTAAGATATAATGGTGTCAATCATGCTCGAGAAAGAAATACGCTCTGGGCATGCGAACGGCAGTCCTGGTCCTACCTGTGCTGCACGCGCACTATTGGCTCAAGCAAACGGCACACAGTGCCTGGTTGCCTGGTCGCCTGGGTGCCTGGTCACTGGGCGTGGCACCTGGTCGCCAGGGCATCAATCACTTGGTCGCTTGGCGAGAACGGAGAAGATGGAGTGGCGTTCGGCATCGGTAGAGAAGAGGGGAGAGAGAGAGAGAGAGAGAAAGAGGGTGGGAAGGCCCGTATTGGGGAGAGCAAAGGGAAGGGGCGCCGGATGTGGCGGCTATGGTTAGGAGGTTTAGGGTTTTCTTTGGGAAAAAGATGAATAGTAATCTTCATCTTTAAATAGTTTTTTTTTAAACTAACTTAACCSTAACTAAAATTTCTTCGTGGGCTATCTTTATTACTTAACCACTAAGCCTAACTAAATTAAAATCTATTAATTTTCTTCTAGCCCAAAATCGAACTCCAAATCCGATTTTAGATTTAAATAAGAAGAGGACCGGCTGTAACGGGTCAAGTCTAAATTAACTAAGTAAGACTTCTAATTAAAATAAAGTAATAAAATTTCACCTTTAAATAAACATACTCACATATTAGTGCATAACAAATAATAAATCAATAAAATTATTATTTATTTTTTATTGGCACATCAAATGTTACGGCCTCCAAGTCCTTTTGCCGTAAATTAATCAATTTAGTAACAATCATGAATACAATCTAATTAGTGGATTAGAACATAAAATATATATATATATAAAGTTTGAAAGGAAAAACAAAAACTAAATCTCAAGTATTACATGAGCTCACGACTTTAAAGGAATGGAATCTTTTGAAAAGTTCTTACATTTTGAAAGGAAAGTTTCTATGAGAAAGTTTATGAAATGGAAATGTTTAGAAAGCTTTTATTGAGAAAGTGCAATTTTATAACTTATGACATATATGTCATTATTCATGCACTCATGCATGGGATTTGCTTACTAAGTTTAGTAGCTCAACATATATTTTTGTATTTTACGTTTCAGGTGGTGATTAACTAGATGGTGCATGGAGATCGTTTGGGAGCAAGCTTTGATATCCAAAAGTRGTTTTGTTAATTAAATTTTTTATTTATTTATGAACTTATTGAAAATTTAAAATTTATTCCTTTATTGTCAAAAACTTCTGCTGAAATTTTAAATATATGAGAATTAAGTCACTAACTCAGCTTAGGACAGTTGTTAATTTGGGTTGTTAAAATAATAGACCTCTATCCGTATCAAGCTATGCACAAGAAAAGAAGATAAATCAGATATTGCTAGATGGAGGTTCAGCAGTCAACATCTTTGCTGTGCGCATGTTAAGAGAACTTGGCATTTCCTTAGAAGAACTCTCTCAAAGTCGCCTCATGATCCAAGATTTTAATCAGGGAGGTCAAAGAGTATTGGGTACTATTTGCTTAGGCTGACTAATTGACGAGATGTCATCAAGTGTTCTGTTCCATGTGATCGATTCCGAAACCTCCTACAATATGTTGTTGCGAAGACCTTGGCTTCATTACAATGGGGTACCTCAACACTCCACCAATGCTTCAAGTACATAGATAATGGTGCTATGAAGAAGGTAATCACCGATGACAAACCCTTCACGAAGGCAGAAGCATATATTGCAGATGCAAAATTTTATCTTGGCAAGAAAAACATATCGTTTGGTGAAAGTCAGATAGCCACAGAGAAATAAATTCATGGCAAATTTGATGCCATTCCCAAATCTCAACCCTTCATTAAGAAAGAACTTCATCATTCTGTGAAATTCATGGGCAACGCAGAAAGCGATAAGATGAAAGCACAACATATTCAAGCACCTAACATCCTCCGCTATACTCCAAAATTGATGAGGAGTGAAGGCAAGTCTCCCTTTACTGAAGTCCAGTATCTATAAGAATTTACTGTGCCTTTGACCAAAATTGAGGTCCTGAAGCAATCAAAACCTATTTTGAAGGGTTCTGCACGGCTTGAGGTGGGGCCAATAGTGGAGCATGGTTCATTACCATCCAAAAGAACTGAAGAGGGCTTCTATCCTAATCCATACTGTAATACTTGAGATTTAGTTTCTATTTTTCTTTTCAAACTTTACACACACACACACACACACACACACACACACACACACACACACACACACACATACACACAGATATACACACATACACACACACACATACACACACACACATATATATATATACAATTTATGTTCTAATTCACTAATTAGATAGCATTCATGATTGTTAGTAAATTGATTAATTTACAGTGAAAGGACTTGGAGGCCGTAACGTTCGATGTGCCAATCAGAAATAAATAATTATTTCCTTGATTTATTATTTGTTATACATACCTTTCACAATTTTCACAAGTGACATCCATTTTCACATCTAAGACTCGATACCACACCTAAGGTTCGGTATTCAAGGTGAATCCTTAGTTTCTTCATTTAAATTAACCGAATAACCTAAGTTTTGTATTATGTAAAAATAATTAAGAAATAAAATATGGAATACGTTTAATATGAAATTTAAGTTAGTATGATAAAGTAAAATGGAGGATATAATTCTAGAAATATATTGGAATATAATTTAGGGTGAAATTAAGGTTTGATAAAATAATGTATATTGTGATTACGATTATTATTGTTATTTTAATAACAAATTAGGAGTCATGAAATTAAATTGTACTATTAGTAGTTCGATTTTTATTGACATGGAAATTCATCTTGAGAAATTATTAGTTAAGGTCACCATAGGAAAAACAATGAAGGTATTAACGGTAAACACCTGTGTTAAATGAATGTATTTGGTTAAACAAGTTTGAGATGAATATTCTTTGTGAATAATATTAGGATACTGTGGCACATTGACGTTGTGAGCAACTAAGGCACCCCGCTAGCGAAAGTAAACAAATATACTAAGGACTACAAGTAAGTAACTTCTCATATTCTCGTTAACGCATATGTATTGTTGTTATAATTAAATTGCCCTTAGGTAAATTGAATGTGTATTGAATCTGAGTTTTATGTAAGTAAATCCCCCATACTCATTAATCGTATTCCATATGTGATATATTTTGTGGCTATAATTGGATTGTCTGTGTGATATGTTTCGTATTATAATATGCTTGTTTTGCGTATAATTGGATTGTTTGGTGTGATATATCCTATGATTATAATTGGATTATTTTATGTGATATGTTTCTACCGTTAAGATGTTAGGTAGTTTAAATTCAGATTTATATAGTTCATGTAATGGGCATGTAGTTATAGTGTTTTACATTATTCCTGGCATGAGTCGCTCTGTGCATTTAGAATGTGAAGGTTTTAAGGAATGAAGTTGGAAAAAGAAATGGGATTTTATGAATAAATTATTTTCCAAATGTTAAGAATTTTGAAAAAGGGGTGTGAAGCCTAACCTATGAAAAATGTGAGTGGAAAATGGGGCGTGGGAGACCAGCGCACCCAGCCTAACCCTTTGTAGGGTGGGAAATTTATGTATTATTCACCTCTTATGAGATGATGTCCAGGAAAAGTTAAAGTAATGTTAACCGCTTTGCGGTTCTACCGGTAGAAAATGTGATCGGGTTCCAAAGAATAATGGTCCACTGCAAGCTAAATGGCTAGGCATTACACCAAGTGAGCTCGCGACTTTAAAGAAATGAAAATGTTTGAAAAGTTCTTATATTTTGAAAGGAAAGTTTTTATGAGAAAGTTTATGAAATGGAAATGTTTAAAAAGCTTTCATTGAGAAAGTGAAATTTTATAACTTATGACATATAGGGCATTATTCATTCATTTATGCATGGGATTTGTTTACTGAGCTTAGTAGCTCACCCCATATTTCCTTATTTTACGTTTCAGGTCATGATTAACCAAATGGTGCATGGAGATCGTTTGGGAGCAGGCTTTGATACCCTAGAGTCATTCTGTTAATTAAAWTTTTTATTTATTTATGAACTTATTGAATGTTTAAATTTTATTCCTTTATTGTCAAAAGCTTCCGCTGAAAATTTTAAATATATGAGAATTAAGTCGGTAACATTCCCAGATTAGAATAGTTTCTAATATGAGGGTGTTACAGTAGATGCCACATTGAGAATTTCGAAGCCTCGGAATGTGCATGACATCCGAAGTTTACAAGAGAAATTGGCATATTTGTGACAATTTATCTCAAACCTTGCTGGTAGATATCAACAATTTAGCTGCTTAACGCGAAACGAAGTACCTTTTGATTGGGATGAAGCTTGCAGCAATGCATTTAAAAGTATAAAGGCATTCATTGTAAAACTTCTTGTTTTGGCTGCACCGATACAAGGGAAGCCTTTGTTACTCTATATCACGGCCCAAGAATGTTTTGTCAGAGCTTTGCTTGCCCAAGAAAATGAGGAAGGTAAAGAAAATGCTTTGTATTACTTGATCAGAATAATGATTCCAAATGAGTTGAAGTATTCGCTGATAAATAAATTATGTTTGGCTCTCATCTTCGCAATCCAAAAGCTAAAACACTATTCAGGCTTGTAAGGTTTGTCTCATTTTCAAGGCAAATCCGATCAAGTATGTCATGACTAAACCCCTTCTTTCTTATCGCTTGGCAAGATGGTACCTGCAGTTGCAACAATTCAAAATAGTTTATATCCCTCAGAAAGCAATGAAAGGATAAGTTTTGGCGGATTTCTTAGCTGATCACCCCTTGCCTACTGAATGGTGGACTTGGTTGATGATTTTCCAAATGAAGATTTTGTATTTGTTGAAGTCTTACCTCCATGGAAGATGTATTTCGATAGAGTTGCTGATTGAGATGGAGCAGGAGCTGGAATTAATCTTCATTACACTCAAAAGCGATGTCCTTCCGTATTCATTCTTCTTGTCTCAACAATGTTCAAACAATGTTGTTGAATATCAAGCTCTCATTCTAGGATTGGAAATAGCCATGGAAATGCAGGAGCTGCAACTTAGAGTCTGTGGTGATTCGAAACTGATAATGAATCAAGTCCTTGATGTTTATAAAGTGAAAAAAATTCAAACTCCTTCCTTATTGCAAATACYCAAGATAGATATTGGAAAGGTTAGGTGATGCATTATAGAACATGTGCCAAGGAACGAAAACAAACAAGCGAATGCTTTGACAAAATTAGCTTCTGTCATCTCTTTGCCGGATCCACAAAATTAAATATCGATCTGTCAAAATTAGGTTGTGCTCCTTTATCAAAAAATGAAGAAGATGATGAAAAAGAAAATGCAGATAGGATAATAAATGTTATCTCAGCCAGTGACATTGATAAGGAAGACAGACATCAATCAATTATCGATTACCTCTATTATGGTATCTTGCCTGAAGAACCACGTAGGAAAAGTGACATCCAATGATGAGTCCAAGATTTGTTTAGTTCCAACATATCTTTTATTGGCGTTCGTTTGAAGGAGTCTTCTTGCGTTGTTTAGGAGATGACAAAGTGATGCAAGCACTAGAACAAGTTCATTTGGGTGTATGTTGGAGATGCGAGCTTATCAATACGGACCCAAATTGCATTTTCAGATTAAAATGATGGAACATTACTGACCTACACTGGTGAAGGATTGCCTGGACTATGCCTATAAATGTCAAGCTTGTCAAATTCATGCCATTTACATCCATCAGCCACCAGAATTGTTGCACCCAACATTCGCATCTTAGCTATTTGATGCATGGGTGTAACACCCCCCAGATTAAGAAATTTTATCTTAACCCAGGAATGTCACCATTTACTCATTGATATGAATTTGCGAAAATTTTTGAAATAATAAAAATCTTGAAATTTAAAATATAAAAGAGATTTATAAAAATCTCAACAAAGTTTCRTTTGTAATTTCAATAGCCACTTCTCGTATATATTCGAAAGGTTCTCAAACATTTCAACACCTATAAAACAATATGCATTCCAATGCAATAAACATCCAATATGATAAGTACTATATTCCCACAAATCCTATACCAATCTGACATTTATCAAAACTGAACTTGCGGAAAACAAAAGGATTTAAAGCACTCTTAGCTAAACCAAATAAGAACTATCTTAATAACACACAAAACCATTCTATCATATTCAGTAAAATTTATTTAGAAAATGCTTCAGGGTATCATAGCTTGCCCACAAGCGACCTCTACGCACCATCTAGCTGCACATCACCTGAAATGCAGAGTGAAGGAAATGGAATGAGCTAATAAGCTCAATAAGCCAATCTCATGCATGAATGCATGAATAATGCCCTACAAGTCATGAATCATAAAATTCCATTTTCTCATTAAAAATTTTCTAAACATTTCCATTTCATAACCTTTTCATAAAAACTTTCCTTTCAAAGTGTAAGAACTTTGTAAAACCTTTCCATTTCGTTACAGTCGTGAGCTCATTGAGTGTAATGCCTAGCCATTAAGCTCTARAATAGGCCATTATTCTTTAGAACCTGATTACATTTCTACCAGTAGAACCGCAAAGCAATTAACATTCCTTTACTTTTCTTTTCATATTTTCACCTGTAAAGAGGTGAACATTACATATCTCCCTACCCTCCAAGGTACGCCGATCCCCCATACCCCATTTTTCACTCACACCTTTCATGGCTAGGTTTACACTCCTTTCTAAAAAAATCTTAACATTTTCCTAAACACAATACATTTATAAAATTCATTCCCTTTCAAAATTCATTTCCTAAACCATTCACTTTCTAAATGTATAAATGGCTCATGCCAAGAATGATTCTGTAACTATATGCCCATGACATGAAATATATACAACTGTATTAAAATACCATTCAATGTAATAACAGTACAAAATATAACTCATGTGAAAACATTCCATACAATCTCAACACATTTCATAACACAGTCCCATACAGCCACCACATAACACATAACGAAAGAGGTAGGCGGGTATGGGGATTTATTCGGCTATGGGGATTTACTTACATAGAACTCAGATTCAATACACATAAAATTCACCTAAGAGAAATTTAATTATAACAACACATATAAGTTAATGAAAATGTAAGAATTTACTTACTTGGAGTTCTTTATATTAAAGATTCTTATTTAAATTGTGAAAATGGAATCCCTTGACCGTTCTCAATGTCAATATACTCGAAACGACCTAATTGTGATTATAGAAGAAAAMTCCATTTAGTACAATTGTCCAAGCTTAGATATTCAATGTTTATTCCATGAACGTCATTTGTAAATTTTTAATTCATACTTAATTCTCACGTCACCAAATCATCACATTCTTAAAGGTGCAACTTAAACTCCTTAGCTCGGGTATTAAACCTAATCTATGTTCTCGCACAATTTCGCTTATAAATTCTCAACATCGAATAGTAATATTTTCACCTTTTAAGTCAACAAAATCCAAGTGTCGCGAAAGTGGCATTGAACCTCGGACGTAGGCTCAGGCAGCCCGCACGCAACAGCCCTGGTCGCTTGGGCGTCTGGGCGCCTGGTGCCTGGTTGCTGAGTAACCTAGCACTTGCTGGGCGCCTGGGCGGCTGGTGCTAGGTTGGTGCTGGTGCTGGTGCTGGGCGCCCGTTGCCTTTGCAAATCCCTGCTCCTAGCTGAACTCAACTGACCAGGATGGACACCGACGCTCGGACTGCACTAGTTGTGACAATGGCAAGCGCACTGTGAGGGAGAATACCGATGCAGCCAAGCAGCTATCTCCACACTAGTGCTCGTCCGATCGAGCAAAGAAGAACAAAATGGCAGATCTGGCTGATGAACTGCTTGGTCCAGAGCGGCTATGGCAAACTCTGGTCGCAATCGCACGGACGATGGAGACGACACCTGCTTGTACCAGACGAGCAAAGAAGCGACGATGGCACATACCTCGAGGGAGAAGATCTGGGCAACAAGGAATTCTACCGCGGGCGATCAATGAGCAGCGGCAGTCTCGGCCTGGCCACGTCGCAGAGCAGAGCCCTCCAAGCCACTGGATCTGATGGTTCATTGAGGATCTAGGTGGAGCGATGACTGACAAGCTTGGAGATCGACGAGCAGAGAGTGGAGCTCCACTCGGAATCGAGTCTTCAGGCAGCTGATGAGTCAATATCTGATCGAGTACGACATGAAGAGAAAGTCATGGATAATTTTAGTCAACTCCGATTGAGTAGTCATGTAGAAGTTTAATAGCGAGGCGAGCAACAAGCCATAACGACGTGCGACGTGCGAGCTCCGGCCTTGACTGGTGGCAACGAGGGTTAACAGCAATGAGAATAGAGAATGGCGGCGGCTGAGGGAGGAAAATGCAGTGTGAGCGGCAGGATTTCTAGGAGTGAGGGCAGCAGCGGGTAGGGTTTGGGGAGGAAGAAGAAGGTTTAGGGTCCCCTCCCCCCCTCCCTTTTTTAATTTATTTCTTTCCCTTTTTTTTAAAAAAATTCTTTTAAACTTGGACCGTAACCCAAATCCTTCGGGCCTTCCATTTCATACTAATCCAATCCACAAATTAAATTTTATGGGCTTTTCTTTCAATAAAAATTTAGTTTTCAACAGAAAAAAGAATAAGCCCAACAAGTCGAGCCTCTAACCAATCAAGAATTCTTATTCGATTAACACGATAATCTCATACTTATTAAATGTAAAATTAAAATATTAACCATATAGCAAATTTCCAACCCTACTTGGCACACAAATTCACAAGATCAAACAAAGTTCATAAAAGTAGCGGGGTATTACAATGGGGGCTTGATATATTTGAGCCATTGCCAAAGGCATCTATTGGACATGTGTTCATCCTAGTAGCAATGGATTATTTCTCAAAGTGGGCTGAAGTCGTAGCACTAAGGGAGGTGAAAAAGTAAAATATTGTTGACTTCATTCGCACAAATATCATATATCATTATAGTCCCAAGATACATCATCACTAATAATGGAAGGTCTTTTCGTAATAGTGCAATGATAAGACTTTGGGAAAAGGTTAACTTCAAGTAATACAACTCTTCGATGTATTATGTAGCTACTAATGGATTAGATGAAGCCTTTAACAAGACTCTTTGCAATCTGTTGAAGAAAGTTATCAATAGCTCAAGAAGAGATTGACATCTAAAAATCAGAGAAGCTCTATGGGCATATTGAACAACATTTTTGAACTCCAACACAAGCTACACCATATGCATTGGTTTATGGCGCCGATGCTGCTTTTCCTCTTSAGCGTCAATTACCTTCATTAAGGATAGCTGTCCAAGAAGGGCTCACAAAAGAAGAAAATGTGCTCTTGCATCTTAAAAAGTTAAAATCATTTGACGAAAGAAGGTAGGAAGCGCAACAATATTTGGAGTGTTATCAAGCTCGCATCTCTAGAGCCTTCAACAAGAAAGTTTGTCCTCATTCTTTTCAAGTGGGTGACATGGTGCTCACAATTTGAAYGCCGATCATATATCCTCAAAAGATAAAAAAGTTTATATATTGTGCAAGAAGTGTATTCAAGTGGTTCATACATGTTGGTTGGCAAAGACGGATTAAGCATTGGCCCCATCAATAACAAGTATTTGAAGTACTACTATGCATAAATTGCAAAACAAAAAAACTATTCAAGATGCTCTTAGTGTACAACCCTAAACTAAACATACTCCTTGATAAGAGTTAAAACTGTCTAAATGTCCCAAACAAATTCAAGCTGCTCCTAACCTGCATGAGTTAAAACTGCGAAAAACACCACCAAAAGTATTGCATGTGGTGAAAATGCTAAAGCGCCTCCAATAAGTCCAAGTTGGTACAAACGAATGCTCCTAACCCGCATGAGCTAAAATTGCGAAAAATAACCACCAAAGGTGTTGCATGTGGTAAAACTGCTCAAATGCTCTAATAAGTCTAAACTAGTAAAAATGGATACTCCTGACCTGCAAGAGTTTAAATTGTGTACTGCCCTCCCTAAAAAATTCTTTCACATCTTCGAATTATATTTTGACTTGATTTCTTTTAAAGGATATGTTGACAGCTTAAAAGTTAATTTTTAAATTCAGTCATAACATAATAAAGTAAACAGTCTATAATTGAATAAATAGTTTGTGAATAAAAAGATAAACAAAAGTGAAAAAAATGCATATTTATTCATTCATAATATGTAAACAAATGTTTGAGCAGGGGGGCATGAAATAAAGTCCATTCAAACATTGAATTGCAAATTAACTATCTCTTGCTTGTTCGTTTCGAAGAGTTCTCGTCAGATTGAAAGGGAGTGTTTTCGATGGTTGCAACTTCGTCTCTCTCAGCAAAATTAACGACCTCCACATTCTTCAACTCTTCGCAATTTTTCTCATGTGTAGCTTGAAGTTCATTCTTCCTCTTCTCAAGAGTGTTAAGTTCCGCTTTTAAGTTGTCAATCTTCGTAGAAGTCGTCTAGTGGCACTTCTCGGACTCTATGAGTTGTGACTTGGCTCTAGAAAGAGACTCAAACTTATGACTTGGCTCTAGAAAGAGACTCAGACCGCACCTTCTTAGCCATCGATCACATGCGAAGGACCTCAAATTGTCATATTTGTGAGCTCCTTCAAAGAGGTCAACCAAGTACTTCTTAAAGGTAGAAAGATCAATAGAGCTCATCTTCTTCATCTCTTCAAATGCTATCTATACGTCTTCTTCAATAGTGGAAATGGAATCAATTGGTATTCGAGTAAGCTTCTCAGTAACTTGGTGATGCAAAAATTGAAGATATTGACGTTGAACATTCTTTATAATGTCAACTCCATGAAATTCAAAAATGGCGACAGTAACGGATTGCCTTTGAGAATGCCTTACCTTTCCTTGCACGAATGAAGAGGTTGACCACTTGTCTCTAGATGAATGCTAGTTGGTTCGCCAAAGATTGCTAATCAATGGTGATTAATTATAGGAGATTGAGCAATATCATTGTCATTCTAGCACAAGTCGATTTGAGGTAAGACGCTATCAATCCCATTTGTAAGAAGAGGAACTTCATCCGCATGCAAAAGACCTTTAGGTGCCTCTAATTGTAAAAATCAAAGAGTTAGAAGAAGTTTAGAATTAAATATATTTATGTGGAGTGATGTACTTACATGAAGTGTTAAAGTCCAAGGATACATAGTCGAACTAAGTACTCCTTCTGAAAAGCTAGAAAAAGTAGTAGTACCACCCAATATCTTCTTTTTCTTCTTTAAAGGATGATTCCATGGTCGATCTTACTCAGTATCACTCACCGTTCCACTTTCACTGGAAAGGATATCAAGTTGCTTGCCAACTGTAGAAGAACCCGCAACTCCAGATTGAAATTCCATTGCAGGGAGGTACAACAATATCTTGTTCGTTTGGGGAGTTGCAATTTCTTTAGAAGTAGAAGAAGTTCTTAGAGGATTGGAGATCACAATACTCTTTCCCTTAGAAAAAAGTCTAACAATMTCGCTTGAARGAGAATCCCATCAAATATTGTACTTTTTGGTAGTAACTTTGACGTCTTCGCAGGAAGTACAACAAAGGAGCATTTCTTAAGGTGAGTAGATGATCTCCAAAGTTGAGCCACATCCTCTATTATTTTCGAGTAGGATTTCTCCCTCAAGTCACCAGGAATATATTGACAAAACCTAAATCGCCAATAGAATCTGTGTGGACTATAAGGTCTTATCATATACATGGTATCCTGTCAAAGGGTCAAGAAGTTAGAGCATAAACTAACAAATTAATCAAACCAAGTCGATGATAGAGACCCATCATCTGTGCAAGATTGCTCAAAGTCGCTAGTCATGTAATTACATGTCATGGAAGAAGGATCCATATGTCTGAAAATTGTTTATGCAATGAAAAAGAGAAATATTTGGCCATCTTCTCTCTATGGAACTTGATCATCCTTACAGTTGAAATGCAGCTATTGCTTTCTTGATGGGTGCTAAAGTATCGAGCAATCCATGCGTACACGTAATGAATTGGAAATGTTGCACAAGACTCCTTCAGAAATGGAGACTGGGAGACCTTGTTCAAACAATTATAGATACTCATCAAAGCTCGCACAGCTAGTAAGAATTTTTGCCCAAAAGCTATAAGACTAGCTACCTTAAAGATACCAAGATGAATACAATTGATTTCTCTACCTGGAAGAACAAACTTACATATCTAACAAGACAAAAATGCAGCCAAGTTTACTTCCTTTCTCAAAGATTTTGGAATATTAAGTACCTTGAAGGTGGGTTCGTTTTCCCCCTTTATAATGTTCAAACAAGTCCTATTCATGACGCTGGAAGGATTGTTCAACATCCTAGGCTTTGCTGTAGTTCACCTATTATATAGTCTTGAGAGAGGCGATGCATAACTAATTGGCCTTTTACACCAAAATTGAACCCAATCGTCGAAGAAAACTCCATGTGGGTCGCCATTCGCAAGCCTTCCAAATGTTAAAAAAAGAAACTTACAACTTTCAGGAAGCAGGAAGTTGCCTTCATTGTTAATCTCATAAAGCTCCTTTGTGGAAGGGATTACCTTATCGTAAAATGAGCCACCAAGAATCCTCAAATCCTAGAGTGAAACAGACAACAACTTGCCAATTGAAGTGTGTAATGTATTCGTCGATGGACACCAAAGTTTGCAAAAGGCGTGCATGACATGGCCATAGTGATCATGTAACACCCTCAAATTAGAAACTGTCCTAAGCTGAGAATATTACATTACCTTACTCATAGAACAATCAACTACTATAGGAAATAAAATAAGTCTTAATCCTTGTCAAAGGTTTTATAAAAATTCGACAGAGTTTCCTTTGTAATTTCAATAACTACCCCCTGCATACATTCAAAAAGTTCTTAACATTTTCAAACACCATTCACAACATACACTCCAACCCAAATAAACATCCAACGTAAAGAGTAATGCGCTTCAATAAATCTTTTACCAACCCAATAATTATTCAAACTGAAATTTAAATAACCCAAAAGAATTTAAAACACAATCAGCTAAACCAATTAGAAATATCCTAATGATACGCAAAAATCATTCTAGACAATTAACTATCTATCTTATTCAAAACATTTATTTAGAATATACTTCAAGGTATCTTGGTTTGCCCACAAGCGACCTCCTCGCACCATCTGGCTACACATCACCTGAAATGTAAAATGAGAGAAATGGAATGAGCAAAAAAGCCCAATAAGCGAATCTCATGCATGAATGCATGAATATGCCCTACATGTCATGAATTATAAAACTTCACATTTTCAATGAAAACTTTCTAAATATTTCCATTTCATAACCTTTTTATAGAATTTTCCTTTTCAAAATGTATAACTTYTAAAAATCTTTCATTTCATTACATTCATGAGCTCAGTGAGTGTAATGCCTAGCCATTAAATTTGCAGTAGGCCAATTATTCTTTGGAACCCAATTACGTTTCTACTGGTAGAACCGCAAAGCGGTTAACATTTCTTTACTTTTCCTTTCATCTCTTCACCTCCAAAGAGGTGAATCATTATATTTCCCTACCCTCCCAAAGGGTCGATCGGGTGCGCCTATCCCCTATGAACCATTTCCCACTCACATCTTTTATGGCTAGGTTTACACTCCTTTCCATAAACCCTGACATTTTCCTGAACATGTGACAATTTATAAAATATATTCTCTTTCAAAATTTCATTTCCTAAACCATTCACTTCCTCAATGTATGAATGGCTCATGTCATGAATGATATAGAACACTATAACTACATGCCCATGACATGAAATGCATACAACTATAATTAACATGCCATTCAACATAATAATGGTACCAAATATGAAACACGTGAAAACATGCCACCAATCAACACATTTCATAATATAATCCCATACCGCCACCACATAACACACAACGAAAGGAATAGGCAGTATAGGGATTTACTTGCATAGAATCTCATATACAACACATTAATCCATCTAAAGGAATTCAGATACATCCATTCATATGCATTAATGAAATGTGAGAATTTACTTACATATAGTCCTTAGCAAATTTGTTTGTTTTTGCTAGCGGGGTGCCTTGGTTGCCCACATCGTTAATGTGCCAGAGCATCTTAATATTATTATACAAAGGATATTCATCTGAAACTTGTTTACCAAACACATTCATTTAACACAGGTGTTTACCGTTAATACCTTCATCGTTTTTCCTATGGTGACCTTAACTAATAATTTCTCAAAATGAATTTCCATGTCAATAAAAATCGAACTACTAATAGTATAATTTAATTTCATGACTTCTAATTTTTTTCTTAAATCGTAATCACAATATACATTATTTTATCTACAGATCCTAATTTCACCCTAAATTATATTTCAATATATGTTTAGAATTATATTATCCTTTTTACTTTATCATACTAACTTAAATTTCATATTAAACGTATTTCATATTTTATTTCTTAATTATTATTACATAATACAAAACCTAGGCCATTCGGTTAATTTAAATAAAGAAACTAAGGATTCGCCTCAAATTTCGAATCTTAGGTGTGGTATCGAGTCTAAGATGTAATGGCGTCAATCATGCTCGAGAAAGAAGTACGCTCCGGGAGTGCAAACGGCGATTCTGGCTCGAGCGGACTACACACGGTGCCTGGTCGCCTGGGCACCTCGGCGCCCGGGCGCCAGGTCGCTGGGCGTTGAGGCTCTTGGTCTCCTAGTTGCCTGGTCGCTTGATTGCCTGGGCGCTTGGTCGCCTGACGAGAACGGATGAGATGAAGTGGCGTTTGGCATCGGTAAAGAAGAGGAAAGAGAGAGAAAGAAGATGGGAAGGCCGGTATCGGTGAGGGCAAAGGGAGGAGGCGTCGGTTGGTGGCGGCTACGATTAGGAGGTTTAGGTTTAGGGTTTTCTTTGGGAAAAAGATGAATAGTAATCTTCATCTTTAAATAGTTATTTTTTTGAAAGCTAACTTAACCCTAATTAAAATTTCTTCGTGGACCATTTTTTTACTTAACCACTAAGCCCAACTAAATTAAAATTTATTAGTTTTCTTCTGGCCTGAAATCGAACTCCAAATTCGGTTTTGGATTTGAATAAGAAGAAGACGGGCTCTAACGGATCAAGTCTAAATTAATTAACTAAGACTTCTAATTAAAGTAAAGTACTAAAATTTCACTTTTAAATAAACATACTCACATATTAATACATAATAAATAATAAATCAATAAAATAATTATTTATTTTTTACTGGCACATCAAACGTTCCGACCTCCAAGTCCTTTCGACGTGAATTAATCAATTTACTAACAATCATGAATACAATCGAATTGGTGGATTAGAACATAAATTGTGTGTATATATATATATATAGTTCAAAAAAATAGAAACTAAATCTCGAGTATTACAAATCATATGCAAACAAAGAAGCGTAGATGGCATCATATATTTTCATCTTATGAAGTAGCTTCTTATGTTTTATAAGAATAGTTTCCAGCCACTCCCAATAATTCTATGTGAAGCTAGTCTAGCCAAAGTTSGAGATGGGGACATTCCAAGAAGTCTTGTCGAGGTTACAATCTGCAAAAGGAAGATAGAAATTCCTAGAGCTTGTGTTTGCATCATGAGCTAAAGACAACAACAGCAAAACTTCTCGGATTGATGAAATAGAGGATGAGTTGACTACTTCCTTGGAGCATGTTAACGACTATTTACCAATGTAAAAATTCACTTCATTAGAAAATCAGTTCATATTTAAGTATCTTGATGCTGCCGGGAAAGTTCAAGGTCATAACTATAAATTGAGATTCTCTTCGATTATCTGAGATGAAGATATATGACTTTTACGTATCAAAATCCTTGACCTCCATTTTACTAGAAATCCCGAGTGGCACGACCTTCAAAAAAATTTTGTTAAAAAGGTAAGTATGTTAGAGCCTTCAAAAAACAATATGCAAGAAAACAAAAGAGATAGAAAGAGCTTAAAAAAGTGAAGAAAAAAAAGAATCTCCAAGGTGGCACGAGCAGCTTCAGTGTTGGTGTCTCAACTTTAATGGTTAGTAATTGTGGCTTCAGAAAAGAATTTCCAGGTGGTGGCTTTTGTCGATAATGGAACAGGTGAACAAGAGCTAGATGATGCTATTCTCTAGTTTGGGAAAATGGGGAAGAATGTGTTCACTATGGACTACAAGTATCCAATCTTCGCATTCCAAGCTTTTGCCGTATGTCTCAGCAGCTTTTAACACAAAAATTGCTTGCGAAAGATTAACAGGTAGACTAGCATTGTTTGGAGATCATTCTTGTTGTATGTGATGGCAAGGATGTCTATGCAACTTCTAAGAAGCTGCAAATTTTCTTCGATCGTAACACGCTAGACTAGCATTTCTGGTGCCAATTTCAATTCACAAGACTTTACGATATCAGTCTTTTCGACGGGTACAATCTGCAAGTGATGGTAGAAGCTAATTCTAGAATTGGTTCATGCACCTCCAAAGGTTTACCTGACTGATTTAAACCGAATATACCCAGAGAATTGCGAGCACGAGATGGCTAGGCATGCAAGAATGCTTGCAGAGCTCATAGAGGTCTAGGATGATGCTGCTGTGGGGTGTATGCCTCACCTTACTGGGCTCGTAACACAGAAGGTTGAAGCAGCAGAACGTGCACAGAAGCTTGCCGCTAAGGCCGTTCTCGATTTGTCCAAAACTCCCAAGAGCCATGGATCTGCCCGCCGCCTGGAAACGAAGTGTATGTGGCTCCGGCGCTCCAGATCTGGTAACCACTGCGGAGCAGAATTCAGCACCTTCAATGGTTTGCTGTCTCTGGTTATGATCGCCGCTGGAAGACTCAGAAGGTAGCAAAGTCACTCTGGTTGCCGTCACTGTTTGCTGCTCGTCACCATGGCCATCTCTGGAAGTAGATAAAGGAAGGGAGTCCTATCCTTAGCGCTCTTCGCCTCTACTCTTCACCATGGCCATCAATCGAAAAGAAAGCAGAAGGCGGAAAGTCGTCGTCATTGTCGCCGTTGCACTGTCCTCTGCGGCAAAATCCATGCCTTCGTCTTCATCTTCATCTTCATCTCTGTTTAAAGWCATCGCCATGGCTGGAAGAGAGGGGCTGTAGCAGCTGCTCGTCACCAGGCTACCGCCGTAAACAGAGGGCAGAACCTCAACCTGCACTGCGCACTCTCCTCCCCGACAACATCCATGCCGCCGCCCTTCGCATGGCTATCGATCGGAAAGGACCAGAAGGCAGAAGTCCTCTCCTTCATCACCGTCACTACTGGCCATCGCTGCAGCTTGATGCCTCCACCGTTCTTCCAATGGCGACGAGGATGACGACGAGGAAGGACACGACGGACAAACGATTGGCTTGGGGAACCGAGTCTGGACACCGGGTTTGGTCCGGGTCTGGACCGCCTTCTCTTGGTCCACGAGGCAGGCAAACTAAAAGGGTTTAGGCTACCGTGGGTTCGAGCCATCTGTTCAACAAGCCCACGGGGAATAAAAACAAAAGAATGGGGCCGGCAAAAAGGATCCGGGCTGCACCTCAACAGGCCCGAGGAGAAGAAAATAGCAAAGGCTCGCAAGAATGAACCAGAGGAAAAATAAAAGGTACTTGAGCCATACACTCCTCAGCCGAAACAACCCAAAAAAAAAAAAAAAAAAAGGGGCAGATAAAGGGGGAAAAAAAAGAGGCCCGCAATATAAAAGAGAGTAAAAGAAAGAGCTAAAAAAACGAGCAAAGCAAAAAAAAAAAACAAATGAAAAGTGAAAAAATAGTGAAGAACAAAGATGTAAAATCATTCCAATCTTGCAAATAAAAGAAGGTGTTCATGATAAAGAAAAAGATGGAAGTTTATATTTTTTTATTTTTTTCTTGATACCTCTTGTAAAAGTCTATCTCGAAATTCCTCAAGCATAAGGACAAGTGRTACATCAACACAAGAGACTTACGTAAGCAATAGTAGAGTAACTTATTAAAGTAAGAAGAAATAAAAGACACAAGATGACTTATCAAAGTGTCTAAGTTAATGATGCAAAGATAAGTGAAAGGGATGAAGCTCGTGTAATTGAGATGTATATATAGACAAAAAGAAAAAGAGAGTTGTGTCAGGATTAAGAAAACAAGTCTTATCATAACTCCAATATGTAAGATATGTTTAGATTATGATAGATTGAGTAAAAAAGAGAGAGTTGTGTTGGGATTAGGAAAATAAGTCTATCACAACTCCAATATATATCTGAGATATGTCTAGATTAGGTAAGTTCTAACTCAAGAAGATGGAGGAAGAAGAATGGGCCRAACGAATTGAAAGAAAAGAAGCCCAACAAATTGAAGGAAATGGGGCAGTCCCAACAAAATTGAAGAAAAGAAAAGAGCCTACTATTTGAAGAATGAAGGGGGCTCAAATATCTTAAATATAGTCTAAGGAAAAAAATAAACCAAGTTATTGAATCTAGAATATTGACCTAAATGGTGTAGATCGAGTTGGAACTTGTCCACTCAAAACACATCTCGAATTGTACCTGCGATCAAGTTCCAAGGGGTAATTTGTAGATATGAAAATTTTATTAAATTAAATTTCTATAATCTATTTACATAATTAAAAGTCAGTTTTAAATATTCCCCATTAAATTGGGAAGTATGCGATATGTCAACCAATGAAATGACGGCATGTGTCAAGGATGTCGAGGTTCAACCAATAGAAATCAAGGATGAAGCTTGGCGACTTAAGTAAAGCCACGTCGCTACAAAATGTGACTTCAACCAATCAAATTATTAAGCTTTGCCTATAAATAGAGGCCAAAGTATAATAGGAAGAGGTCCAAAATTCATATCAATGTTTAACATTGAGAGAAGCTTAGAAGAAAGAGCACCAAATCTTTCTCAAACCCCAAGATCAAGTTGCGAAGGCCTCGAGAAATTCCAAAGAAAAGTATCAACGGATTAAGTACTCACCACGAGAATGTTTCAAAGTCTGTAACACTTGTCTTATCAAGTTTATAAGATTAATATAATTGTTTCGCATTCCTCTTATTTTCTTATTATTTTACAGATAAGAGATTCGTGTAAACACCCGTCATTAGCCATTTTAGGTTCCCCAAGGACTCTCGAAATATTCTCCTCCTCACATAATTCAGTGATCAAATAAAGGAAGAATAGCTTCCATGTACTTTTTTTGCGACATTCCCTAATTTCGTTGACAATCAATTGCCAGACATTGATTGGAATCCCTATAATAATGCAGAATAAAAGCACCATCGCTTTTGTCAGATGGTGGTGCCATGGATCCTCGGCATCATTTTTGATTTAATGAAATGGAACCGCTCCCAGGACGAAGGCAGCAAACTAGCACGGGTGACCGACTTCACACCTTCCTTGGACACTGTCCACTGAGTGCCTTCCATCGTGAAGGTTTTTAAGGCAGTGGACCAACTGTCTTTAGTCATTGTATCCTGGAAAGTGTGATATTCACACTCAAATTTCAGTAACTTGTAGGCTTGGTTGACGACGAAGCTCATTAACGACCCCCAAATGCCCCAGACTATAACCTACCAATCATTTCGTGTGAAGAGATTTGCATAGAATTTCCACACCCAGTCTGGTTGGGTTTCTTCCAGTTGGCTGCCAAATTTAAGCCATTCTCAAGTGACAATTTGTTCTTGGACGTAGTTAGGTAGGCCCATCGTTCTGCTATTGAGGATAGCAAAACCTTTCTCCAGTAGAAAGTCAATGTTGGCCATGACAATGTTGAAGCGGTGCCGCGCTTCATCTCTAACAAATTTGCTATAGGATTTAGGCTTCTTTTTAATTGCAGTGTGTTTGACTCGAGGTATGGTGTATATGTGCGGTGGAAAAGGTCGACTCAGGGGGTGGCAGAGTGAATGGTGCGCTAGTTTCAGAGAGAAGGGAGATAGGGATAGGGGCGGTAGTTTCAGAGAGAAGCAAATAGATAGCAGCTGCTTCCACCTATTTTGACACATAATCTACTGCAACCAAGATATAACAATTCCCAAATGAAGAAATGAAAGGTCCCATAAAATCAATGCCCCATAAGTCGAACAATTCAATTTCTATGATGTTACTTTAAGGACATTTCATGACTTTGGGAGACGTTTCTCACACGTTGTCAAATTATCACAAGTTTTCACAAATTGAAATGTATCCTTAAAAAGAGTGGGCCAAAAGTAACCCGATTGAAGTACTTTTGCAATTGTTCTTGAACCTTCAAAATGACCTCCCTATGATGCTACATGAAAATGTTGCAGCAATGAAGGCACCTCCTCCTCTGCTACGCACTTCCTCAATATTTGATCTACACACTTCTTATACAAGAAAAGCTCATCTCAACAATAAAATTTCACATCACAGAAGAATTTTTGCAACTTTTGTTTACTCAAATCAGGTGGGGTCACACTACTAGCTAAGAAATTAGCAAAATATGCATGCCGAGACACTTGATGAAGTGCTAAAATCTACTCATTTGGGAAAGTTTCAATAATAGGAACAAGATTATCACAAGTATTTTCCAACTCCAATCTAGATAGATGATCCGCTACTGATTCTATACACCTTTCTTGTCTTTGATCTCTAAATCAAATTCTTGTAGTAATAAGATCCACCAGATCAACTTCATCTTTGCTTCTTTCTTAGAAATCAAGTATCTAATAGCAGAATGGTCTGTGAAGACAATGACTTTGGCTCCCACCAAATAAATCCTGAACTTATCAAATGCAAAAACTATATCAAGTAGTTCTTTCTCAGTGCTGGTATAGTTCATCTGAGCCTCATTTATTGTCTTACTCGCATGGTAGATAGAGTGGACAACCTACATTTTCTTTGTCCCAAAACTGTACCCACAGTATAATCACTAGCATCACACATAAGCTCGAATGAGAYAGACAAATTAGGTGCAGTGATGACCAATGCAGTAATGAGGGCTCTTTTTTAATGACCTAAATGCTTCTACACAACCCTCATCAAACTCAAATTTCTTACCAATTGTAATAGCTCACAAAATGGTTTGGAGATTTTAGAGAAATCTCTAGTAAACCTCCTATAAAATCCTGCATGCCCCATAAAGTTACGAATGCCATTTGATGGGTGAGGTAACTTCTCAATCACTTCAATCTTTGTTTTGTTTACCTTAAGTCAATTTTCTGAAACTTTATGTCCTAGGACTATACCTTCTTCCACTATAAAATGGCACTTCTCCCAGTTGGGAACTAAGTTGGTCTCCTCATAACGAATCAAAACCCCCTCTAAATTTATCAAATAGTCATTAAATGAATCTCCAAAGACGGAAAAGTCGTCTACAAWGACCTCAAGAGTCTTTTCCACTAGGTCGAAAAAATCGACATCATACTCTGTTGAAAGGTTGCAGGGGCATTGCGTAATCCAAATGGCATCCTCCTAAATGTAAAAGTTCCATACGGGAAACGTGAAAGTTGTCTTCTCTTGGTCAGCAGGTGCAATGGCTATTTGATTATACCTGAGTAGCCATCCAAGAAACAATAAAACTTTTTTCCCACTAGTCTATCTAGCATCTCATCAATGAACAGTAAACGGAAATGGTCTTTTATTGTGGGATTGTTTAGCTTGCGAAAGTCCATGCACACCCTCTAACCTGTTATGACTCTAGTGGGGATCAATTCCTTTCTCATTTGTAATCACTGTCATCCCCCCTTTTTATGTACACACTGAATTAGGCTTACCATGAATTGTCAGATATGGAGTAAATGATGCCTTCATCATACCATTTAATGATTTCCTTCTTCAACACCTCCTTCATGTTAGGGTTCAATCGCCTTTGATGCTCTACTGTATTGCTGTAGCATTCTTGCAGCAAAATTCTATGCATACAAATGGAAAGGCTAATACCCTTAATATCAGCCATTGTCCACCTCATAGCTCTCTTATGCATTTTTAACATGCTCAAAAGTAAATCATCATTTACATTCCCCAAATTTGCAGATATGATCATAGGTAAAGTCTCTCCATTTCTAAAATATGCATATTTCAAGTGTGATGGAAGGGGTTTTAATTCAAAGTAAGGGGGTTACTCCATAGAAGACTTACATTGAGTTAAACTTTTTGAGGATGGATTAAGTAGCTACAACTGTTTCCCTTGTGTGAAGAAGGGCTTCTTGGCAACAACTAGGTCCACTAGATATCCCTTTTTCTCCTCATGCTTTAGAAAATTTTCTAATTCCAAATCTGCACCTTTGTTTATTGTTGCAGCATTAATGCTGCAACATTGCTGAAAATTTTCAACTACTAGGGAATCTATCACATCAATGGACAAGCACTCCTCTACTTTATTAGGGAACTTCCTAGCATTGTGGACATTAAATGTCACCTCTTTATCATGTACTCTCATTGTCAACTCTCCTTTCTACGCATCAATCAAGGCTCGTCCGGTTGTAAAAAACATTCTCTCAAGAATAATGGGAACCTCCTTATCTTCTTCATAGTCTAGGACAATGAAGCCAATCAAAAAGAAACTTATCAACTTTTACCAACACGTCCTCAATTTTACCCTCATAATAGGCAAATATCTATCTGCAAGCTGAAAGTAACTGTGGTAGGTCCAGCTTCTTACCCCAAGTTTTCTAAATACAAACATGGTCATTAGATTTATGTTGGCACCTAAGTCACATAAAGCCTTCACACTGTAAGTGCTTCCAACAGTACCACGAAATGGTGATGTAATACCCGAGATTTTTCTTTTATGAATTTTATTTGATCTTGTGAATGTGTGTGCCACTAGGATTGGATAATTTTCTATGTGGCTATTGTTTAATTGTATGTTTAATAAATATGAAATTATCGCGTTAATCGAATGAGGATCCTTGGTGGGTTAGAGGCTGGACTTGTTGGGCTTATTCATTTTTCTGTCGGAAACTAGATTTTTATCGAAAGAAAAGTCATAAAATTTAATTTAATGGTATGGATTAGTTATGGAATGGAAGGCCCGAAGGATTTGGATTACAGCCCAAGTTTAAAAGAAATTAAAAAAAGGGGAAAGAGAGAAAAAAAAGAAAGAAATATTAAAAAAAAAAAGAAACCCTAAACCTTCTTCTTCCTCTCCAAACCCTACCCGCCACCGCCCCCATTCTTGAAAATTCCTGCCGCCGCTCATGCCGCCTCTTTCTCCCTCCGTCGAAGCTGCACCGATTATCGCCACCGCCGCTCGCCAGTGTGCCAGCACACCCGCCAGCCGCTCATCGCCCAGACCCCCACAAGATCGCTGCGTCTCTGGATCAGATTTGGTTTTATCCAGAGCTGCCGATGCCGCAATCATTGGGCCATCGATCCACCGCTGTTGCCCACATCTTCTCCCTTGCGGTTCATGCCAARGTCGCTTCATTGCTCGTCTGGTAGGTGCAGGTGCGGCCGGATCTACTTGCCAATGTCTGCCCGATGCCACACCACCTTCGAAATATAGATCTGCAGCACAGCATCTCGCGGTGCTTCTGGCAGGACGGCGTTCTTGCGCCGTTCACTACTCTAAGAATCCTTACCAGCTCGCAGCTTGTCGACTTCCCTGATCTGCTCGATGGTGCCTGCGTTTGGAGTTGCTGCCCGTCAGATCGGAACTTCGCAACTCAACTCGCTGCCATGGTACGTCTGTTTCAGTGCAGGATCGGCATGCATCGACAGCCATTGCGCGTCTCCGCTTAGTCGCTGCTTGCCCGAATCTGATTGGTACCGTCATTGGTCCGCTTTTTGCTGTTCGCCAACCACCAGACTAGAACAAATTTGCCGAAAGCTGCTGTTCCTGTCCGGGTCAACTGAGTCCCACCAGGAGCAGGGACCTGCAAAGGCAATGGGCGCCCAGCAACAGGAGCCCAGACGCCCAGGCTCCCAGCAACAGGCACCCAGACGCCCAGCAACAGGCGCTCAGACGCCCAAGCGCCCAGATGCCCAGGTGCCCGGACGCCCCAATGCCAAGGCGACCGAGCACCGTGCACGATCAGGGCTGTTGTGCGTGCACTGCCTGAGTGCATGCCCGGCGCAATGCCACTTCTGCGACATTTGGATGTTTGTTGACTTAAAAGGTGAAAATATTCTATTCGATATTGAAAATTTATGACCTATGTAATTATATCCTAAAGTGAAATTGTGGGAGAACATATATTAGGTTTAATATCTGAGCTAAAGAGTTTAAATTGTACCTTTAAGAACATAATAATTGGTGATGTGAGAATTAAGTATGAAATAAAAATTGGCAAATGACATACATGGAATAAACATTGAATATCTAAGCTTGGATAATCGTACTAAATGGATTTTCCTTCTGTAATCACAATTAGGTCATTTTTGAGCGCATTGACGATGAGAATGGTCAAGGGATTCTATTTTCACAATTTAAATAAAAACTTTTAACGTAAAGGACTCCAAGTAAGTAAATTCTCACATTTCATTAACGCATATGTATGTTGTTATAATTAAATTGCTCTTAGGTGAATTGAATGTGTATTGAATCTGAATTCTATGTAGGTAAATTCTCACGTTTAATTAACGCATATGTATTGTTGTTATAATTAAATTGCTCTTAGGTGAATTAAATGTGTATTAAACTCGAGTTCTATGTAAATAAATTTTCACATTTCATTAACGTACATGTATTGATGCTTCTAAATTCCTTTTTGGTAACTTGAATGTGTTATATATGAGTTCTATGTAAGTAAACTCCTATACCCGCCCATCTCTTTCGTTAGGTTTTATGTAATGGCTGTATGAGACTGTGTTATGAAATGTGTTGAGATTGTGTGGAATGTTTTCACGTGATTTATATTTTTGTACCGTTATATTGTTGAATAGTATTTTGATACTGTAACACCCCCAGATTAAGAAACTTTATCCTAACCCGGGAATGTCATCATTTACTCATTGACACGAATTTGCAGAAATCCAAAAGAATTTAAACCAAATAAGAAATACTTAATAATAAACAAAAATCATTCTAGTCAACAAACAACTTAATCCATAACATTCATTTACATTAACTTCAGGGTATCTTGGTTTTCCCACAAGTGATCTCCTCGCACCATCTGGCTAAACATCACCTGAAATGCAAAATGAGAGAAATGGAATGAGTTATGAAGCCCAATAAGTAAACCTCATGCATGAATGCATGAACATGCCCTACATGTCATGATTTATAAAAATCTCACTTTCTCAATGAAAACCTTCAAATCATTTTCTTGTATAACCTTTCCATAAAATCTTTCCTTTCAAAATGCAAGAACTTTGCAAAAAACCTTTTCATTCCATTACTTTCGTGAGCTCACTGAGTGTAACGCCTAGCCATTAGGCTTGCAGTGGGCCATTCTTATTTGGAACCTGATTACATTTCGACCTTGTAGTACCGCGGAGCGGTTAACATTCTTTCATCTCTTCACCTTCTCGAGGTGAATCATTACCTTCCCTCCCCGAGGGGAGGGTCGGGTGTGCCGGTCCCCCATGCCTCATTTCCTATTCACATCCTTCATGGCTAGGTTTACACTCCTTTTCGAAAACTTTAACATTTTCCTTTAAAATTTTATTTCCTAAATCATTCACATCTAAATGTATGAATGGCTGATGCCAGGAATGATGTAGAACACTAACTATATGCCCATGACATTAAATGCTTACAACTGTATATAACATATCATTCGACATAAAAATAGTACAGGATATGAAACACATGAAACATTTCACACAATTAACACACCTCATAATATAATCCCATACATAACGCATTAAACTATCTAAAAGAATTTAATTACATCCATTTATAAGCATTAATGAGATGTGAGAATTTACTTACCTAGAACTCAGATTCAATAACAATCACACATATACGTTAATGAGAATGTGAGAGTTTATTTACTTAGAATTCATAGACAACACATCCACTTCACCACAAAGGAATTTAGAAGCATATATGCATTAATGGAATGTGAGAATTTATTTACCCGGAGTCCTTTATGTTAAAGGTTTCTTATTTAAATCGCGAAGTGAAATCCCTCAATTGTTCTCAACGTCAAGGGACTTGAAACGACCTAATTTTGATTACAGAAAGATAGTCTTAGTATGATTGTCCCAACTTAGATATTCAAAATTTATTCCAACAATGTTATTTGTCAATTATTAATCCATTCTTAGTTCCGCATTACCAATTATCACATCTTTTTAAGGTTACAATTTAAACTCCTTCGCTTGGGTATTACCTAATCTAAGTTCTCCCACAATTTTACTTTGGGATATAATTTCATAGGTCATAAATTTCAATGTCAAATATTAATGTTTTCACCTTTTAAGTCCACAAAGTCCAAGRGTCTCGGAAATGGTAATGGATTCTCGGGCGTGCGCTCAAGCAACGGGCGTAACAGCCCTAGGAGTCTGCGCGTCGAGCGCTTGGCACTTGGCTCTTGGCACTAGGCGCTGGGCGCCTGGAGCCTGGGTACTGGGACTCGCTGGCTCCTGTTTTTGGGCACTCCCAGAACTGGTGAACAGCTAGCCAAAACCCAGCAACAGTCTACTCCATACTTGATTCTGACAAGGCTTCCGGCGAGTGGTTGACATCTACTGACGATGGTGATCGAATTTGGGCAGAACGATGGTCYGCAAGGAGCTGGCTGGCCGTGCAGCAGAGCACCCGAGCTATGGCAAGACGCGCACAGATTTGGTCAAGGAAGAACAGATCTAGACGGGCTCTGCTGCGTCGAGCGGTCGAGCACGATCCTTCCTCCGTCTTGGCGAAACTATTGAGCAGAGAAGAATAAGAAGAAGATGAATGCAGATCTAGCTAAGCGACGACTGGTAGGAGGCAAGACAAAAAGGCTGGCTGCGCGGCGGGCAAGACACGTGAACCCAGGGGCTTCACGCTAGCATCAACTTCAAACCCAATGGATCCGAGCGCGAGCTAGCAAGGATCAAGGGCAGAGGAAGARAGATCTGAACAGCCGAGAAAATTSCGATCAAGTTTCGTTCGTTGGTGTCACGAGCGGCTCCGAGCATCGAGCATTGGCGATGCATGCTGTGAGTGGCATCCTTCGAGCTCCGACGTGGGAAGGACGAATTTGGCAGGAAATCTGGTGTGGCGAGCGGCCTGCCGATGGCACGCAACGACGAGTATCGGCCACTTCAAGTGTCGACTGTGGGAGAATGGGAGAGAAGAGGGAGAGTGGAGAAAGAGAAAAGAAAGGGCACGATGAGCGGTGTCGGGCAGGCAGAGGAAGAAACGGTAGCGGCGACACAATGAGGAAGAAGAGGAAGACTTAGGGTTTTGTTTTTTTTTTTTTTAAAAACTTGGCCCCTAACCCAAATTTTTCATGCTTTCCCATCCGTAATTAATCTAATCCTTAAATTAAATTTAATGGGCTTTTTTTCGATTAGAATTTAGTTTTCCGAATAAAAATGAATAAGCCCAAGAAATCGAGCCTCTAACCATCCAAGGGCCCTAATCCAACAAACACAATAATTTCGCACTTATTAACGTACAATTAAAATATTAACCACATAAAATTTTATCGAACCCTAGTTGTAACACCCGAAATTCCTTTTTTTGGATTTTTCCTTTGATTGTGCGAATCTATGAGCCAACTAGGGTTCGATAAAATTTTCTATGTGGTTAATATTTTATTTATACGTTAATAAGTGCGGAATTATCACGTTTGTCGGATTAGGGTCCCCGTTTGGTTAGAGGCTCGACTTGTTAGGCTTATTCATTTTCGTTCGAAAAGCTAGATTTTAATCGAAAGAAAGTCCGTTAAATTTAATTTAAGGATTGGATTAATTACGAATGCGAAGGCCTGAAAAATTTGGATTAGGGCCCAAGTAAAAAAAAAAAATGAAGAAACCCTAGAATCCTCTTTTTTTCCTTCCCCCATTGCTGCCGCCGCCCAAACCCTAACCCACCCTACCCGCCGCTACCGCTTCTTCGTCTGCCTACAGACACTCTCGTCGTGGCTTTTCCTTTCTCTTTCTCCTCTCTCCCTCTTCTCTTCTCTCCTCCCACTACCAAGATCATGACGAAGCATGCCGCCCAGATCGGCCTTTGTCTTCTACACCTTCTTCCCTTTTCCTCCTGCCCGATGTAGCTTCGCCATTTGAGTTCCAAAGCTGCTTGGCGAGAGCTCTGCATCGCCATCCGTGTGCGTCACTCAGCGGCTCACAAACATCCGACTAGGAGTCCGCTCACCCGGCCGAAGGTCGTCTAGATCTGGAGCCTCCCGAATCGGCCGTTGAGTCATCTGCCTATTGCGCTGCTGCTGCCCACTGCCGAGCTCGTTGGAGTTGCGAATCACGGTCGCACCGTTGCTAACGTCACTCGCCGGATCTGCCTTCAATCTTCTTCTTCTTCTTCTCTACTCGCCGCTCAAAAAGGGACATTGAATCTTCGGTTGTCACCTGCCGAAACCGCTAGAGCCGTTGCCGTCCTCTTTGCGTGTTGTCTTGTGGTGTCCCGGCAGGCCACCACTGCCAATTGCGCGCCGCTAGATCCACCAAGTCCGAACAGATGCCATTGTTGATCTACCCGTCATCGGAGCTCGCCGAAAAACGAATCCAGAAACAACAGGCACCCAGGCGCTCCGTGCTCAGGTGCCAGTACCAGTGCGCGGGGGAGCCCCTCGCCCGGGCTCCCAGCGCCCAGGCTCCCGATGCCCAATGCTCGACTCCCCGACGCACCGACGCTCAGACGCCTGAGAACCCAAAATCATTTCCGAGACTCTTGGACTTTGTGACTTAAAAGGTGAAAATATTGATATTAATATTGAAATTTGTGACTTATGAAATTATATCCTGAAGTGAATTGATAAGAGAGCCTAGTTAGATTTATACCTGAGCTAAGGAATTGAAATTGTAACCTTAAAAAGACATGATAATTGGTAATGTGGGAACTAAGAATGGATTAATAATTAATAAAGGACATTCTTGGATTAAACACATAATACCTAAGTTGGGATGATCGAACTAAGTAGACTCTCTTCCTGTAATCAACTAGGTCATTTCAAGGCCTTACATTGAGATCGGTTGAAAGAGTTCATTTCACAACTTAAGTAAGAACCCGTTAACGTAAAGGGTTCCAGATAAGTAATCCTCCCATCTCATTAACGTTATAAATGAATGAAATTGAACTCTTGTAATTGCTCTAATAGGTTATGTATGATATTATATGTTGATGTGTGTAATTGTGTGGAATGTTAATGTGTTCATATCCTGTATCACTTTTATGTCAAATGATATGTTATCATGTTTCATATCTTGTACTAATTGTCYAATGTTTTGTTATATAAGGTTGTACGCATTGTATGTCATGAGCATGTAGTTAGAATTCTACATCACATTTGGCATGAGCCATTCACACACTTAGAAAGTGAATGGTTTAGGAAATGGAATTTTAAAGGAAAATGTGAAGCTTTGAAAATGCTAAAGTTTTCGGATAGGAGTGTAAATGTGGTCACGAAAGATGTGAATGGAAAATGGGGCGTAAGGGACCGATGCCCCGACCCTACCTTCTTGGAAGGGAGGTAAGAATGGAATGTTCACCTCCTTGGAGGTGAAATTATGAAAAAAATCTTTTTTTTGAATGTTAACTGCTTTGCGGTTCTACCAGTAGGAATAGAATCGTGTTCCAAATAAGAACGGCCTACTGCAAGCTTAGTGGCTAGGCATTATGCTCTAGTGAGCTTACGAATAAAAGGAAATGGAATGTTTTACTGTAAGTGAATTTTGAAGGAAATGTTTTGTGATGAGATTTTGAAAAAGGAATGTTTGGAAAGTAGTTTTTATTTAAAGGCAAAATTTTATAATTTCGTGACATGTAGGACAGGTTGATGCATTCATGCATTGAGGTTACTTACTGAGCTTTTTAGCTCATTTCTTTACTTATGTGTCATTTCAGATGATATGTAACCAGATGGGGCGAGAAGGTCGCTTGTGGGCGAGCTATGATAGCTGGGAACTTGTTTCAAAATTATTTTATGTGATAAGATGATTAAATATTTTTGAATGGATTAAATTGTTGAGGCTTCCGCGGTCTTCATTTTTGAATAAATATTTTTTTAAATGATAGTTGATTATTTGCAAGTAGAATGATGTAATATTCTCAGCTTAGGATAGTTCCTAATCTGGGGGTGTTACAGTTTTAGTATCATGATCTAGGCAAACCATGATACCCTGAAGTTAATGTAAATGAATGTTATGGATTAAGATGGTTGTATTAAGTATTATTATTTGGTTTAAATTCGTTTGAGCTTCCGCAAATTCGTGTTATTAAGTAAATGGTGACGTTCCCGGATTAGGATAAAGGTTTCTAATCTGGGATTGTGACACTAGTTGGCTCATAGATTTGCACGATCAGACAAAAATTCATAAAAAGGAATTTCGGGTCTTACAAATACAGTTTTATGTAGTTCATGTCATGGGCATGTAGTATAACATTCTACATCAGTCCTGGCATGAGCCATTCATAAATTAGGAAGCTATTCGGTTTAGGAAATGGATTTTGAAAGGGAATGAATTTTATAAATGTATCACGTTCAGGAAAATGTTAAAATTTTTGGAAAGGAGTGTAAACCTAACCATGAAAGATGTGAGTGAGAAATAGGGTGTGAGCGACCGGAGCACCCAACCCGACCCTCTTGGAGGGTAGGGAGATATGTAATGTTCACCTCTTTGGAGGTGAAAAGATGAAAGGAAAAGTAAAGGAATGTTAACCGCTTTGCGGTTCTACTAGTAAAAATGTAATCGAGTTCCAAAGAATAATAGCCCACTGCAGACTTAATGGCTAAAGCGTTACACTCAGTGAACTCACGACTGTAATGGAATGAAAGGTTTTACAAGTCATATATTTTGAAAGGAAAGATTTTATGAAAAGGTTATGAAATTGAAATGTTTAGAAAATTTTCATTGAGAAAGTGAAATTTTATAATTCATGACATGTAGGGCATATTTATGCATTCATGCATGAGATTTGCTTACTGTGCTTTATAGCTCATTCCATTTCCTTCACTTTGCATTTCAAGTGATATGTAGCCAGATGGTGCGTGGAGGTCGCTTGCGAGCAAGGTCTTGATACCCCGAGTGTTATTTAAGTAAAATTTTACTGAATAAGATAGATGGTTAGCTAGAGAGGTTTTTATGGATTAGTCAAGATATTTCTTTATTRGATTAACTAATCGTGTTTTTATTATTTCAAAAATTTTCGCAAATTTATATTAGTGAGTAAATGGTGGCATTCCCAAGTTAGGATAAAGTTTCTTAATCTGGGGGTCTTATAGGTGAAACTACCTGAATCTTTTAACTTACGAGGTAGTTTGTTCTGTAAATTCCTTGGTTAAAGCTGTAGTCTCATACTCCCCTAGTCTCCTCTTCTTGGTCAAGATGTCTTTCATGAACTTCACGTAATTAGGTATTTGCTCAAATGCCTCTACAAGTGGTACATTAATGTGAAGTTGTTTCAAGACATTTAGAAACTTGTTGAACTGCCTATATTCTTTCTTTTTCAAATCATTGGGGAAATGGTAGCTTTTGGTGAACTAGCCTTACATCTGCCTTTCTAGTGGTAATGCTACAGCATCATAATTTTCTGCATTAACTGGTGATGCTGGAGCATTGATTTCAATCTACTTAGACCAATGTCAAATACAATTTTAGCCTCCTTTTCAGTTTCTGGTTCTTCTCCTTGAGTTGGAACTTTTTTCTTTTGATGGGGCTCACCCAACTCCTTGTCACTCTTCAAGGTGATAGCCTTGCAATATTCCTTACCATCTCTCTTGGGAATTTCCATATCACTAGGAAGTGTACCATGAGGTCTATTGTTCAAAGCCTTTGCAAGTTGTTCCATTTGGTTCTCCAAGTTCCTAAGTGAGATAGTATGGCTCTGAATGACTGAATTATCTCTAAATATCTGTTTCATTCTTGGCCATAAATTCTTTGAGAAGTTTTTCAAGAGAGCTGTTCTGATCATTAGGCTGCCCTCTTGTTTTGCTGATTTTGTTGCTGAAATCTTAGTGGCATAGGAGGTTTAAACTGCTGCCCCTGTGATTGGTTGCTTCCTTGGCCACCCCATGAAAAATTGGGGTGGTTTCTCTACCCCAGATTGTATGTATTAGAGTAAGGGTTGTTGTTCTTGTTGAATCCTTCTCAAACATAACATACAGATTCCAAATTGGAGAGACAACTCTCAAAAGAGTGTCCCRCTCGACAGTATACCCAAGAAGGCAATGGAGATGATAGCATAAATATGTGTTGTCCCATTTTGACATATTTGAGATAGATGTTACATCAGTTGCAAGGGAAGATATTGCATCAATCTCAGGGATTTCTAACACTTTCCTTGTTGCTAGAGGCACTGCCGAAGTAGTTTTGGCTGCAGGCCACTAAAAGCTATTGCTGGCAATCCTCTCCAATATCTCAAAAGCTTRATTATAGGACTTGTCAAGTAATGCTCCATTAGCTGAGGCATCTACTACATTGTGGTATCGAGGGTTTAATCCATTGTAAAAAGTCTCCATTTGGATCCAATGAGGGATTCCATGATGTAAACATTTCCTCAAAAGCTCCTTGAACCTCTCCCATGCCTCATAAAAATTCTCATCACCTTGCTACTGAAAGGCTGTAACCTCATCTTGTTACTTGGCTTTTTTGTGGGAGGAAAACATTTGAACAAGAACTTTCCTGCCAAATCACTCTATGAAGTAACAAAATGAGGAGGTAAAGTGTTTAGCTAATCTCTAGCTTGATCTCTTAATCAATATGGAAAAAGTTTAACTCTGATCCCTTGCAACTGGAAAGGATCACTTACTTCCAAGAATAAATGTACATGCTGATGAGGATCATGTGTACCATACCACTAAACTGCCCCGCTTACGGAAGCATCTGAAACATAAGTGGCTTCAACTCAAAGTGTTGAGACTGAATAAGAGGCCTCACAATGCCTGGCTGAAGATCACCTAACATAGTTACAACATAATTCCTGATGGATATATTCCTATCATCAACCATAATTCCAGCATTCCTTTCTGCGTTCAATCTGGCAGTCCTTGCTGCATCATTACGCTCAGCAGSCATTGCTGCGGCATTCCCTATGGCACTTGCACACTTGCACTTTGCCTTCTTCTCCTAGAACGAGAAGTTCTTTCCGGTTCAGGATCAAATGAATACGAGTTGTCCTCTTCYGATATTCATGCGAGAAAATTAATTGTCAAGAACAAGAGTAAAAAATAAGAATATAGGATAGAAAGAAGAAAAGRGAAGTAATAGAAATTTAAATATCAATTAAACATAAAACCATCCTTGGCAATGGCTCCAAAAACGTGATAAATAGAATTGTATACGCAATAAAGTTTCAGTCATGTAAGTATACACGATCGACAAGTAATATAGAGTGAATAAGAACATCGTCCCACAAGAATTGTTAGTTCAAAAGTGACGATTTAAATACGAATTACATCAAATAGTTGTTGATTGTTAAAAAAAATAAAGTAAAATAATACAAAATTATCTAATCACAAGGATTTGGGGATAGATCATAGCAACCACACACACAAAAGATGATTAAGAGTTTAAAAGTGAGTTAAAGTTAAGAATCTCCAATGTACTAATGTCCAAGAAGTCAAAATATCAATATTGCAGATAGCCTACAACATGGCTGCTAAGCAAAGTGCTCCAGCAAAGGGTTAGCTWTAGTAGAAACGTAAATTGAGACAAAAAATGACCTCACCCTTTCAGTTTATTAGTCCTTATTCCTATTACACTAAGTTGTTCTACGTGTCGGAGTTACTTAGCTTAAGGAACATAAATAAAGTTCAATTCTCATATGATTTTATGGGTGAAATATGGATGTCTCTTATATTTAATAGTATCTCTAAGATATTAAACCTTATCTCAAGATAACCAAAGCCACATCTACTTAAGTTTTTCATTTCTTTTACTACCTTTTGGAGTTCAAGAATCTCAAAAAAAATACTATCCATGGCCACAAAATAGTGAATTTAAATAATAGATATCCTTGAGTAAAGCATTTATAAAGAGCAAACCTTGCTCAAATCATTCAAATGAACATTTAGTACAATGGTTCATCAAAATTTCAACTTCTAAGAAGTTAGTTCGTACTCTTAGATGTAAGAAAGTACATAATGTGAAAGCTTAACATCTTTAAGTGTATTTTAAAATAATCACTAAAAGAAATAGAAACAAAGCCTAAAAAGAGTGATGAAGTCCAATGGTGAAGTCTTCCTTGAAGTCTTTTTCTTCTTCTTCTTCTTCTTCCAAACTTTTACTCTTTTTGCTCCCTTTCTCTATCCTCTTTTCTTTATTTTCTCTCTTTTGCATTTTTCTATAATCCGCTGAATGAATGCTGCCATCTCTCTCTTCCCTTTTTGTCTCCTGAATTTTCCTTTGGGACCTTGGCAAAAAGGTGTCATAGACCCACTAGTTTGTTTTGCTTTATCCCTTTTTGGTATTTAAATTTTTGCTTCTCTTTTTGGCTTTAGACTTGACTTTCTCTTTTTCCAATGATGATTCCCTTTGTCTCTTAAGTTTCTTTCTTCATATATTATATTTTCCTCTGCTCCTTAGACTATTATTACAGCATCGCCTTTTTACATTGAACTCCGTTGCTATAGCATCGAACAAGTCTATATTATTTCAACAAGTAACTTTACAATTTATTTATAGAATCCTATCTTCCTACAAAATAGTGCATTTTACCTTAATAATAGCACAGGAATCATGTAATTTCACACTTTGCATAAATAAAGTTACTTGATTGAATCTAAGCAATATTCAAGGTAAAATAGTACAAAGTAGTACTTTATCATCTTAAAAATGGTGAAAATAAGCACATAATTACTAGCAAAATCAATGGATTTTCACCTACATCACACATCATAATAATCCACGGTATCTTCACCTTTAGTTTTTGAACCTTTAATGCATATGCCACCATATGTAGTAGATTTTCCTTTGCTATGGGCAATAGTGTGGAAGTTATGCCTATTCACAAAAAATTGTGAGTAGGTTCGAACAGCTTTTTTTGGCCCCCATGCCAAATGTTTTATATCCTCACTTGACACATTATTAGCTAGATCATGTACCTATCATACATGCAATATAGAAAATCTACAAGGTTACTGTCGAAGGGAAAAAACACTATAGACTTTAAGAAAGTTGAGTAATGCTTACATATATCTTGAACCACTCAACAAAACTTTCTTTCCAATGTCTGTTTGATCTGGGAGTCAAAAATTCTAGAGCTAGTAGCACATTTTTAAGCCTTGAACAATCTAGACTTCATAGAAACCAAAGATAGTAAGCTATATGCCCATTTATCATTTGAAATCACTAAGTGAAAGAAATACTTACTCCACGTACAATTGGACCTCTTCAGTATTCAACAAGATATATAGTGCAATTGCATTATGTTCATTAATTCTTAAGAATCTTATTTTATGGGCAACTAAAGACAGCCAAGATAGGTAAAAGTTGAAATGCTAGATTAGTTTGACATCTCTCCCCTGCCATCATTATTTCTCTCAACTCTTCTACTCTTTGTTTTGACATGGGATTCAAAGTAATAGGCACAAAAAATTGAAAATTCTTCTACTAGGTACGCATTACATATTGAGGCCTCAACTCTTGCTTTTTCTTTATTTCTTTTTCAGAATGTACAAGAACTCAAGGATGGAGATTGTTGAGTGTGTGCTAAAACTAGAACATATATTTAACTAACCTCTCAAAAGGATACATCCACCAATGTTGTATGGGTTCTCCAACTAGAGCTTCACATGGTAAGTGGATTGGCAAGTGCTCTATTGAATCAAAAAAGCTTGGAGGAAATGTTTTCTCTAACTTGCAAATTATGACAGCAATATTTTCCTCTAGTTTATGAATTTGATCATCACACAACATTCTGGAAGTAAATCTTCGAAGAACATACTTAGCTCTTTCAATGCATTGCACACAGCATGCGAGAGCAAGTGTTGAAATGCTATGAAAATCAACCAAAGCATAAATACATGGCAGTCGCGACTTTTGAGGCTAAACAATCTACATTTTCTCGTATCCACACATCTTGACAAATTGGATGCACAACTATCTGGAAATTTTAAAGATTTTATCCACCCAAGCAATACTTTTCGAGCATTTCTATCTAGAGAATAGCATGTCCTTTGTTTCTTAGATCTCCCTTAGATAACTCCAAATCCTTCCGCCAACATATTTCACCCAAATCTCTCATTGCATTGTTATTATATTTTGTCTTCCCCTTCACATCAAATACTGTGCTCATGATATTGTCGAAAAAAATTTAATAATATACATCACATCAAGATTATGCCTACTGAGATTTGTCCTCCAATATGGCGAACTCCAAAATATACTTTGCTCACTCCAAGTATGGGTTTTCCCATAACCTTCAGGTATATAGTTCCCACCATATTCTATTATATTCAGCAAATCCTTCACTCAATCCCATATTTCATCTCTACTTAATCTATATGGAGGTGGTGAATTCTCAATTCTATTCTTCCTGAATGAGTTCTTATTATTTCGAAGGGGGTGAACAAACAATAGAAATTGACAATGACAATCAAAGAAACATTGCTTGCGACAATGCTTAAGCCAAAATGCCTTTGACTTCTCCATGCAATATGGACAAGATAATCTACTAGTCATGCTCTATTCTATCAACATTTCATAAGCTGGGAAGTCACTAATTGTCCACATTAAAGCAGCACTTATTTCAAAATTCTATTTATTCAAAATGTCATAAGTTTCAACTCATCCACTAGGGCCTGAAAATACACATCTAGTTCTTCTTTGGATTTTTGGGACCAAGAGCCACAGCAGTGAGGAACATATACAGTGTTTTCATGCATATCCCCGGTGGCAGATTGTGTGGAATTACTATTACATGGCAACAAGAATACTGCTTACCAAATTGACCCAATAGAGTAAAACAATCAATATAAAGTCCAAGTCATATATTGTGAGACTCTACAGAGAATGAACGATGCTGAGAATTGAAAGTATTCCAAGCCTCTACATCTGAAGGATGACTAATAGACCTAGGAACATATTTATGCACTGCATGCCATTTCATATGCTCAGTAGTAGCTTTTAATGCGTATAAAAGTTGTCGTCTTGGGCTTAATGGGAGATAATGTATTCTTGCATACAATGCATCCTTTGCTARAGATGAACRCCCTTTTTTGACTTCCATCTAAGACGATTACAAACTTGCATTCTATGCATTCCTCGTACTCTTTCGAGAAAAGCATACACACAACAACACAACATTCTATTTATTGATATGCGAGTCCTAACCCAAAGATAAGTTTTTTAGCCTCATAAAAGGTTTTGGGCATCCTATCCCCTTCAAGTGTAACATCCTTGATGAGTTGTGCTATAGCATCAATTCATGTGAGTTGTAATCGGACTTGATAGTCAAAAGTCTAGTAAACCTAGACAATTGAGATTGACTATCACATCGAAGCCACAAAGGCTCATCAACTGCATCTAGCAAGTCATGAACCTTTATGCATTCATATTAGGTATCTCATCCATTTGCATATTTTCATTTGATGTCCTATCATATCCAACCTCATCAAAAAGCATTTCCCTTATCAAAAACCATTTCCCTAAATGGACAACTTACTTAGATGTTGTTTATTGTGCACCACTAATCTCTTTATCATTTTTTTTGCTCTACCAAAAAAATGTATGATTCCTTGTGGGCATGCCAATGATAGTAATCTGGGAGGAATCCTTTTCGATACACGTGAAGCTTTGCCTCATCAACCTCCAAGTACTTCCTACTTCTACACTTAGAACAATGACACCTAATTTTACCCTCATTATTAAAGTTTGGTTGCATGATTGCAAATTGAAAAAGCTTATCAAGGCCACGTACAAACTCTATTGATAACCCTTTTTTACTAGGAAGGTGCCTATTGTAGACCCATGCTCGATCGTTCCTCATTAAATGAAGTTTTATGAGGTGACAAGCTAATTCCGAAAACAAGAAAATAATGATATATCTTCCCACATTCATCACCTATGCTAAGAAAAATGTTAATATCGTCACCTACATGGCAGGATCTTATATTTTGAATCAAATTTTACGATGTCATGCCTTCGAAACTATATGTAACACTCCCAGATTAGGAATTATCCTAAGCCGAGAGTATGACATTACCTTACTCATAAAATTTAACTACTGTAGGAAATAAAAATAGTCTTAATCCTTGTCAAAAAGCTTTATAAAAATTCGACAGAGTTTCCTCTACAATTTCAATAACTACCCATTTCAACTCAGCAATATCTAAAATAATAAATAATGTGATCCAACAAATCTTTTACAAACCTAACATTTATTCGAACTGAAATTTGCGGAAACCAAAAGAATTTAAAGCACAATTAGCTAAAAAAAAATAAGAAATATCATTAGCTAATCCAAATAAGAAACATCCTAATGATACACAAAAATCATTCTAGTCAACCATCTATCTTATTCAGTAAAATTTATTTAGAAAATGCTTCAGGTTATCATGGCTTGCCCATAAGCGACCTCCACGCACCATTTGGCTACACATCACCTGAAATGCAGAGTGAAGGAAATGGAATGAGCTAATAAGCTCAGTAAGCAAATCTCATGCATGAWTAATACCCTACAAGTCATAAATGATAAAATTTCACTTTCTCATTAAAAATTTTCTAAACATTTCCATTTCATAACCTTTTCATAAAAAATTTCCTTTCAAAGTGCAAGAACTTTGTAAAACCTTTCCATTTCATTACAGTCGTGAGCTCATTGAGTGTAACGCCCAACCATTAAGCTCTGCAATGGGCCATTATTCTTGGGAACCCGATTACATTTCTACCGGTAGAACCGCAAAGAGGTTAACATTTATTTACTTTTCCTTTCATTTTTTCACCTCCAAGGAGGTGAACATTATATATCTCCCTACCCTCCAAGAGGGTTGGGTCGGGTTCGCCGATCCCCCATGACCCATTTCCCACTCACATCTTTCATGGCTAGTTTACACTTCTTTCCAAAAATCTTAATGTTTTCCTGAACATAATACATTTATAAAATTTATTTCATTTCAAAATTCATTTCCTAAACCATTCACTTTCTAAATATATGAATGGCTCATGCCAGAAATGATGTAAAATACTATAACTACATGCCCATGACATGAAATACATACAACTGTATTAAAATACCCTTCAACATAACAACAGTACAAAATATAAATCACGTGAAAACCTTCCATACAATCTCAATACATTTCATAACACAATCCCATACAGCCACCACATAACACACAACGAAAGCGGTAGGCAGGTATGGGGATTTACTTACGTAGAACTCATAGACAACACATTTAATTTTCCTAAAAGGAATTTAGAGGCATCAATACATATGGATTAATGAAATGTGAGAATTTACTTGGAATCCTTTACGTTAAAGGTTCTTATTTAAATTGCGAAAATGGAATCCTTTGACTATTCTCAACATCAATGCGCTCGAAAATGACGTAATTGTSATTACAGAAGGAAAGTCCATTTAGTACGATTGTCCAAGCTTAGATATTCAATGTTTATTCCATGAACGTCATTTGTAAATTTTTAATTCATACTTAATTTTCACGTCACCAAATCATCCCATTCTTAAAGGTACAATTTAAACTCCTTAGCTTGGGTATTAAACCTAATCTATGTTCTCCTACAACTTTACTTTAGGATATAATTACATAGGTCATAATTTTTCAATATCGAATAGTAATGTTTCACTTTTAAATCAACAAACTCCAAGTGTCGCGGAAGTGGTGTTGCTCCCCGAGTGTGCGCTTAAGCAACGCTTGCACAACAGCCAGGTCGCCTAGGCATCGGGGCGCCTGGCGCTGGGACCCCTAGGCGCCCAGGAGCAGCCTCTCATGGACCTATTTCCGGTAAGGCTTCCGGCGACAAGTAGAGCAGCACAAGGAGTTCTGGCCAGTGAGATTATGAAATCAGTGACAGGCTGAGGACTCAACCTTCYTGCCACTARTGGTTTCTGTGACAAATTGATCCGGTCGAGCAGAGAAGAAGAAGATGGCAYATTTGTGACTCTCGAACCCGTTAAACGGATTTGAGTTCTTTAAGCAACCAGGAATCGGGTTTGAACGCCGGCAAGTAGCGCTGGTAGAGGTGTGGCAGTGATTCACAGRTCCAACCAAGCTCGAGCAAGACGCGCGGATCTGGGAGCTTCACACGAGCATCGACTTCAGACCCGATTGATTCGAGCGCGACCTAGCAACACGACTGTCAGGCAGGCGATTGGCATGCAGGAAGCAACGATCCAGCAGCTGTTGCATGCAGAGATAGTCAGCGAGAAGTTCAGATCTGGATGAGCTGTTGCTGCACGCGGACGAGCAAAGACGGCAAATTTGGGAGACAGCAAGGAGAACTCTAGTCAAATCGCGTCCATGTCATGAGCGGCTCCGAAATCTAGCTGCGGCTTCGAGCATTGGAGACTGATGAGTCAACCGGATGGGTGCTGCGAGCGGGGTTGTCCCCTAACACCAGTGTGGGCAAGAGATCCCCAGCGGATCTTAATAGCGAAGTTGCAAGCTTCCGGCAGCCATCAAGTTCGACCAACCACGCGTGCAAAGGAGAAGAGATGGCGGATCTAGATGGTGATGTTGCAAGCTTCAGGCAGTAATATTYGCAAGTAGAGGGAGAGAAAGGAGAGAGAGGTGAGAAGAAAGAGAGAGGAGGAGGGCCACAGCGAGCGACATCGGGTAGATAGAGGGAGAAAGGAGGAGGTGAGTGCGGCGACAGGAATTTTCGAAAATGGGGGCGGGGGCCAGTAGGGTTTGGGAAGAAAGAAGAACTTTTAGGGTTTTTCCTTTTTTATTAATTTATTTCTTTTTTTTTTACTTGGGCCCTAACCCAAATCCTTTGGGCCTTCCCATTCCATAACTAATCCAATCCATTAAATCAAATTCTACGGCTTTTCTTTCGATAAAAATCTAGTTCCCGACTGAGAAACGAATAGGCTCAACGAGTCGAGTCTCTAACCAACCAAGGATCCTCATTCGATCAATACAATAATCTCATACTTATTAAACGTACAATTAAACAATAACCACATGGAAAATTATCCAACCCTAGTTGGCACACAAATTCACACGATCAAACAAAATTTCATAAAAGAAAAATTTTAGATATTACAATATAGAAGACCACGAGTTACCAATTACAATTTAAAAGAACCATTTAGGTCACAAGCATGTCAAGAAATTACTATACTACAAGCATTTACAAAATTTCAGCTTAGACATTTTCTCATTCAACTTAACATTTTTAACTCTTATCCTAGATAAACTGCTCTAATAAGAAACTTTATTATTCTGGAAAACATTAATTTCTTTTCTAAAAAATTAAAATAAAAGGAAAGAAAAATCACGTAAATAGTTGCTATAATACCCGAGATTTATTTTCTATTTTTCTTTTCGAACTTTATATATAAAAATAGACAATTTATGTTCTAATCCATTAATTAGATTGTATTTATGATTGTTAATAAATTGATTAATTTACGACGAAAGGACTTGTAGGCCATAACATTCGATGTGCCAATCAGAAATAAATAATTATTTCCTTGATTTATTATTTGTTATGCGTTAATATATGAGTATGTTTATTTAAAGGTGAAATTTTATTACTTTACTTTAAATAGAAGTCTTAGTTAATTAATTTAGACTTGACCCGTTAGAGCCCGTCCTCTTCTTATTCAAATCTAAAATCGGATTTAGGGTTCGATTTTGGGCCAGAAGAAAATTAACATACTTTAAATTAGTTGGGCTTAGTGGTTAAGTTATAAAAATGGCCCACGAAGAAATTTTAGTTAGGGTTAAGTTAGCTTTTAAAAAAAAAAAAGTACTTAAAGATGCAGATTACTATCGATCTTTTTCCCAAAGAAAACCCTAAACCTAAACCTCCTAACCATAGCCGCCACCAACCGGTGCGTCCTCCCTTTGCCCTCACCGATACTGGCCTTCCCACCATCTTTCTCTCTCTCTCCCCTCTTCTATATCAATGCCGAACGCCATTCCATCTCTTCCGTTCTCGCCCTAGGCGCCCAGGCACTCAGACACCCAGGTGACCAAGTGCTCAGACGCCCTTCGACCTGGAGCCCAGATGCCCGACGACTAGATGCCCAGGAGCCCAGGTGCCCCGGCGACTCGAGAACCAGGAGACCAAGCACTGTGTGCCGTCCGCTCGAGCCAGTAGCGCGCGTGCATCACTTGCGCAATCAGGACCGCCGTTCACACGCCCGGGGCATATTTCTTTCCCGAGCATGATTGATGCCATTACATCCTAGACTCGATATCACACCTAAGGTTCGGGATTCGAGGTTAATCCTTAGTTTCTTTATTTAAACTAACCAAATGGCCTAGGTTTTGTATTATGTAATAATAATTAAGAAATAAAATATGGAAGCCGTTTAATTGAAATTTAAGTTAGTACTATTAAGTAAAAGGAGGATATAATTCTAGAAATATGCTAGAATATAATTTAGGTGAAATTTATGATTGCATGATAAAATAATGTACATAGTGATTATGATTATTATTGTTATTTTAAGAACAAATTAGGAATCATGAAATTAAATTGTACTATTAGTAGTTCGATTTTTATTGACATGAAAATTGATCTTGACAAATTATTAGTTAAAGTCATCATAGGAAAAAAGATGAAGGTATTAATGGTAAACACGTGTTAAATGAATATATTTGGCTGAACAAGTTTCAGATGAATATTCTTTGTGTAATAATATTAGGATTCTGTGGCACATTAATGTTGTGGGCAACCTTAAGGACTAGATGTATTAATATGCCTTAACCAAGGTCATCTAGTACTTTTGCTAGCAGGTGCCTTGGTTGCCACATACGTTAAGGCATATTAAGGACTAGATGTAAGTAAATTCTCACATTCTCATTAACGTCTATGTGTTGTGGTTATAATTAAATTGCTCTTAGGTGAATTGAATGTGTATTGGATCTGAGTTCTATGTAAGTAAATTCTCATATTTCATTAACGCATATGATTTGATGTATTTGAATTCTTTTAAGTAGATTAATGTGTTGTATATGGGATTCTATGCAAGTAAACCCCCAGAACTACCTATCTCTTTTGCTGTGTGTTATGTGGTGGCGATATCGGATTGTGTTATGAAATGTGTTGATTGTTGGAATATTTTCACGTGTTTCATATCTGGTACCATTACTATGTCGAATGGCATGTTAACTACAGTTGTGTGCATTTCACGTCATGGGCATATAGTTATAGTGTTCTACATCATCCRTGGCATAAGCCATTCATACATTTAGAAAGTGAAAGATTTAGGAAATGAAATTTTGAAAGGGAATGTATTTTATAAATTATAATATGTTCAGGAAAATATTAAAGTTTTTGGAAAGAAGTGTAAACCTAGCCATGAAATATGTGAGTGGAAAATGGGCCGTGGAGCACCGGTGCACCCGAACCGACCCTCTGGGAGGGTAAGTAATGATTCACCTCTGGGAGGTGAAGAGATGAGAGGAAAAGTAAAGGAATGTTAACTGCTTTGCAGTTCTATAGGTAGAAATGTAATCGAGTTCCAAACAACAACTAGCCCACTGTAGCTTAATGGCTAGGCGTTACACTTAGTGAGCTCACGAATGTAATGAAATGAAATGTTTTACAATTTATACATTTTAAAATGAAGGATTTTATAAAAAGGTTGTGAAGCAGAAATGTTTAGAAAGTTTTTATTGAAAATGTGAAGTTTTATAATTCATGACATGTAAGGCATATTTATGCATTCATGCATGAGATTTACTTACTGGGCTTTTTAGTTCATTCCATTTCTCTCATTTTGCATTTCAAATGATGTGTAGCCAGATGGTGCGAGGATGTCGCTTGTGGGCAAATCATGATACCCTGAAGCATGTTTTAAATAAATTTTACGAATTAAGATAATTGTTCACTAGAATGTTTTTGCTCATCCTTAAGCTATTTCTTGTTTGGTTTATCTACTTATGTTTTAAATTCTTTTGGATATTGTTGAGTTTTAAGGGGTAGTTATTGAGGTTACAGGGAAAACTCTGTTGGATTTTTTTATAAATGTTTTGACAAGGTTTAAGATTTCTTTTAATTGCTGCAGTAGTTGATTGTTTTACGAGTAAGGTAATGTAATATATCGGCCTATGACAGTTCTTAATCTAGAGATGTTACAGCTGCAGTTGTGAATGTTGAATAGTTAAATTGAAAACCAAGTCTAAGTTTGCTTGCAAATGTTGAATCGTTAAACTCAAAACCAAGAGCACACCTATAGCAGAATATTGGTTGAAGCAATTTAAACATAGAAATATAATTTAAATATTTAGCATCCACATTTTTAGGTAAACTGATGATTAACAAAAAAGCCAATTATCCTCCAAAGAAAGATGAAAAATAAGTTGAGATACATTTCAGTAATGGTTGAATCTAAATTTTTACCCAAACAATAAGTAGGAAAAAAACAACAAATCTATTTGAGACTTAGAAGCACAAAGATGTAGGACTCCACAATGGAATCATTCACATGGGCAACACAAAGATTAGAACATTAAAAAAAAAAAGTCGAGCTTCTTAATGCATATGAAAATTAAGAAACAGAAACAAAAGCACAAGCTATTAAACTAAGTAGACTTACCAACAAGCAATCTTGAACAGAATTAAACCTTCCTTAAGATGTAGACTACACATTAAACCTGCAGGGAACAATATGCATATGAATTAAATCAAATTGTGAATATGAAGAGGAAAAAAATAGATAAGCAATAGTAACAGAGCTCAGGGAAAAAAGGAAAAGGCAGCTTATACTACTTCAMAACACTACCCACTGAATGAAGATCGGCATTAAGATATTGCTCATTTGTATGGGGAAACTTGGTAACTTGGTGAAGCAAGAAGCAATCAATTTCTGCCCAAAGCAGTGCATAGGAAAAATTCAGAGCTTTGGCACATGGGATATGTGAAGGAATATGGCCAAAAAGGCTATTAAGGAAACTCAAAGTCAAGACAGAAGATCCAATTGATATGATGTGTGATAGTCAATCAGCTGTAACCATAGCAAAAAATCCAGTTCATCATGATAGAACCAGACAAGCTAAGATAGATCATATCACCAACAAAAAGGTCGAAAGAAAAATAATCTCCCTCGGCTATGTTCCTACACAGCACCAAACATCATTCATTTTAACGAAGGCTCTCTGTTGTCCTAACTTTCATGAATTGTGTTCCAAGCTAGGCATTATTGGTATATATCGTCCAGCTTGAGTGGGAGTGTAGAAAATATCTTGGAAAGTTATTTGTAATGTGTGTAATATAGGATGATGGTGTATAATAAGTGTTCAGGAATATTGATAATTAGGAAAGTAGTGTATTAGGAATGTTGTTTAGTACAAAAGATATTATTGTAGTTGAATATCCTCTAAGATTTATTTTCTCAAATTTGCTTTCCTTAATTACTCAGATTTTGATCTTTATGGATCTTCACAGATCCTTTCCCTCATGTATATATTTTCTGGATTATCGATGAGAATACGCTATGCTTTTCTGACAAAAATATTTTACAGTAATAAATATATATACATCAACATGTGTCATAGGATTTTAACAGAAAATAACCTGTCAATAAAGTATTTTATTTCTACTTATGAATTTTTAGCAAAGAACCTAGAGATACCACTTTATACATTCTTTGCCATTTAACTGCACAATAGATCTATTCCAGTAGGATAGACAGGGAGACGTATAAATTGGTCTCTGGGATGTAAGTGACAAGGGAAATGCTAAATGTGTACATGTATGCTGAATATGTACATTTGTTGTAGTTCCTTGATAATAAATCCTAAGAGTGAAAAGTTGAGGACATTAGGACTATCAATCTCTAATAAAGAGCTTACGAAGGTACACCCATAGCATGACCGTTCAAAGGATGTTGAATCATAAAAGAAAAAGAAAAAGAAAAATAAAGCATCAATAGAAATGAAACAAGTAAACCATATCTAATTACAGTGTTAATTAATAAATAAAATGGCATAAAAGGGAAACAAGATGTAACTGCTCATGACTAGAACAAATAAAAGTCTAACCTAATCAACAAGATAACCTCCAGTTAGATTATGAAAATAGTTAACAACTTTCTATCTCATATGCTCAAAAACTACAGTTGGTTCAACAATAAACAATATTTCTTCGGCTGTTATATCAACTATCAGCCAAGACTCCACCCCAGTGCTTYAAAGATGTTCATTAGATCAAGATGAGTAAGAAATAAATGAGGAAGATGGAGAAAATGATGAAGTACAATCATAAACAGTATGGTTGAAAAGCAATCTTAAAATCAAAAGGAAAACCAAATAGGCTCAAAATTCAATCTCCTTGACAAGATCAATAAATCTCATTAACCCTCGTAAATCTATCTGATAAATATAGTTTTATGAGGGGATAATACAAAGTGAACYATGAAATTCTCAATCCATAAATCTTTCAAATATGTTGAATTTTAAAATGGCATAAAATTGAAATTTATTGGATCCAAAAAAATTTGGAAAAACTTCAACAATCAGTAAAACAGAAAAGAAAGAGTAAAGTTTCTTTATCAACATAAAAGGAAAGAACTAAAAAAGTAATGCAGCTAGGTAAGAATTATATTAGGATGAAAATTCAGCTATTTATCCAAAATTTATACTAGAGCGGGATTTGTAGAAGAAATTTAACAATTGGTATCAAAATTCCATTTCCTTTACTTTTAGCAAAAATGTAATTAAGGTAATAACGTGGACCTATATATTTAATGCCCATTCTCCAGAATCATTTTAGTATGACTTGGCCTACTTACTACATTTTTTATGCATTAAATTTGCAATTATCCTTAATTGGCAACATGCCAACATGTGGAGCAGCTTAATTACCTTTTGTAAAATGCAATTTGAAAATTAACACAAACGTTTTGCAACATGAGTAGCACAAGCAATCTAAATATTCAACTACTAGACACAAAAAAGAATATATATTTAAGTTGTCAATTACATGTAAAGAAGAAGCCAAAAGATTCAAAATAGGCCTGTTAGAATGCAACTCATTGAATTTACTTTCACATTTCAATGATGCAGCTCTAGCACAAAATTTTGGGGACCACTATCCATTGTACACAATGAATGAAATTAGATAGCTTAGACTCTAATACACATACTTGATATTCAAAAAGAGTTATTATATATAATAAAAAGAGTTCAACTGCTTTTTTTCACTTTCTYTCTTTAAAGGTTGCAGATGTACTARATTACCAACTACAACAATCCAAGAATGTTAATTTTATCCGACTACAATCTGATGAGTTCATATGATTTTCATCTTAGCATGAAAAATGATGAAATTTAGTTTTTCATATGTCATAATCATCAGGCCAACCTTCAAAGGCCAATATGACGTTTTGCAGGCACAATGACTATTATGCCTACATGAAGGGATAAGCTCAGGGATTAAAAAGAGCTAAAGTGTTAGTTAAGTAGTTTACCCAGTCTAAATAGAACTGATCAATAAAAGATGGGAATAGAAGTTCATTGTGTGGAAAGAAAGTGCAAAATGAAATTCATGGGAAAATGAAAACTGCATTCTAATTAAACATCACTCATAAGACATACCTCATTGGGTCAAAGCCGCTGAAACCAAACATGATACTAATAGAAATAGAGATATATAGCTTTGCATATAAACATAAAGGTAGGATTGAATTATAGAAAATTATAGCGAAGGACTTCCAAACAAAATCTTGTTGCTTACAAAAAGAAAAAGAAAAAAAAAAGAAAGGAGCGTAGTTACTTTATATGTCGCCATTAGCACTCATGCGTAAACCTAAAAACATTTCACTATTGCTATTTTCAACACTTCTTCCATGCACAACCTATAATCACTTTCTTAAAATCCTACCATGATAAATGCACAAGGTTGCTAAGCATAGCTACTAATTGTTACGCATAACCGTATGAACTCCCAATTATACCATCATATATAAATTAAAATTCTTCAAAACTCTCTTTTTATTTCTCTCTCTACACTTATTTTCTCTCAAATCCTCTCAACTTCTATACTAAATTTTTCACTTTTGAAACTTCATTTGCATTCTTTTCGCGAAATTTCTCCGGTCAAAGGTTAGTGTTCATCCCRATATATAAAAATATATTTTTTCAAAAAACAATGAATAAAAAGAAAAAAGTGAATTTTTTAATTTTTTGGTGGCTACTGCTAGTGAGGAACTCCAGAGGAGTCAGCCTAGGCGCATGAAGAGACTCCTCTGGGAGTCTCACCAAGCGCTAAGCGGGATTGCTCTAGAATTCCCTACACACACTTGGCACGGCTCTCTTGGCTTTGACCGGTTTTGAACCCTTTTTTCTTTTCTGATTTAAATTTATATTCCTATTTTTAATGTTTTATTTTAATTTAATTTTTATTTAATTCATATTATTATTTCGTTTAATTTTTAATTCATTGTATTATTTTTTGGAATCCATTAATCTTAAATTATGTACGTTGTTTTTATATTTTTTAATTATTGCATATGTTTATATATTTTTAAATTTATATAATTGATTAATGTTTAATTTACATTATGTTTATGTTGTATAGAGTCTACATAATTGGTTATATTTATTTATGTTTAATTTACACAAGTTGTTACATTAACATTATGTTAAGCTGTATAATTTATATTATGTTTAGATTAAATTCGTTAAAATATGTTGTTTCAAAATAAATTTTTTATTTATTCTATATTTTGTTTAGATTGTAACAAATGGTGGATAGAGGTAAGCACCTAACAGAGCCCTCACAGGACTTGTCATATTGAGCTCACTTGGTATATCACCTAGCCACTAGGCTTTGCAGTGGACAGTTATTATTTAGATCTGGGTCACACTGTCTACCTGTAGTATTGCAGGGCAATTTACATTACATTTCCATTTACTTTCACCCCACAAAGAGGTCCACATTACCATMTCATTGCTACCCTAAAAGAGGAATAGGTCGGGTGKYTCAATCCCKCACGCTTTATTTTCCACTCACATCCTTCATGGCTTAGGTGTACACCTTTTACTTTCTTAAAACTGGGGATATAGGTTTTCTTAAACTCATTTTCAAATTACCTTGAAAGCATTTACCTTACAATTATCATGAATATGCAACATGTCGTAACTTATGAAATCCTCGTTCATGAATGTATAATATAGCATAAAACAATGTACATGTCGTTTCATAACTTAAACATATAGGGATTCACATAGTTCAAATCAAACATAATACTTATAGCACTTTATATTCAAAAAACTCAATCATAGTACCCTTATACATTCATACACAATAATCATACCCAGAATGGTTAAAGATGTGGAAGTTTACTTACCTGAAACTTTTAACAGCTTAAACATGGTTTATAATCAGCGGTTGAGTTCTTTAGTTGTCCTTGATGTTCAAGTGTCTACTTCATAGTTCAAAAGAAAGGAAACACTTAAAAAGATCTTCTAGATTGTAAAACTCTAAGACACCCTCCTAGAAACCTATTAAAAACATTCTAACCCTGAAGGTCCCCAAAAAACTATCCTTCTCTCAAAATTGGGTGGCCAAAGTACCACAGACTGAGGGTCCATCCTTAGCATCGTCGTTGGCCATGGACTTTACTATGCATCCTTAGTACCATCCTTAGCTCTGCAAGTGCATACTAACGGAATGTTTCGTCTGTGCAGGGCTAACAGTATCCAAAGAGCACCCAAATTGACATAGATAGAGCCAAGGATGACCTGTTTCATTCGTGCTTGCATCCGTCCATGCGCATAAAATAAAAAATTACGAATTTAAAAGAAAAATAACAATAAATATCTGAGATTTACTTTTTCATTTTACGAATTTAACATAATTTTATATTCTAATTCATTAAGGGAATTATTATCGTGATTGTTAATGTTTTAGTTATTTTGCAGCGGAAGGATTTGGATACCACAATGTTCAATATTCCAATTAGAAATGATGAAAGAATTTATTTATTTGATTTATTAATTATTTGTGCGTTATTGTCTAAGTAAATGTACTTACGAAATTTTCATTATTTTAAGTTAATTAGAGAGTTTTTAGTTAATCAATTTAGGCTTGACCAATAGAACCCTTTTAATTCCTATTTAGAGTTTAAATCCGATGTAATTTTTGGTTTCAGTCTAAAGGGAAATTAATAGATTTTGATTTAGTTGAATTTAGTTGATTAAGTGATAAAATGACCCAAAAAAATTGGTTAGAATTAAGTTTAGTTTAAAAAAAAAGAAAAAAAGGGGTTGAAGGGTTTCAGCCTTCAGACCTTCTTTTTTATCTCAGCCGCCACCACCCCTTTCCCAAAACCCTTCCCCCAGCATCGCCTTCTTCTTCCCCTGCCCGACGCCATGCGTTCACCATTGCCGCACACCATCGTTCATCTTCCTTCGATGACACGAACGAAAATTGCTGCTCGGTCATAGTCCGTTGTCACTGAGATTCTTTTGTCGCCTACTTTCTTCCTCCCTCACTGTTCGYTTTAGTCATCAGATCTGCACGTCTCTTCTACATGCTAGTCGACTGGATCTACTTGCCAAGTTCATCAAGATTCAAAGTTTCCAATACTTCGATTGCTCGCTTGCTGTCGTCGGTTTCCTYGAACCGGCACAACCCGCTTGCTGCTCGTCGGTTTACCCAGATCTACMCGCCTAGATTTACGATCATTGAGCCGTCACTACAGCATATTGCTGGTCTGCCATTTCTGCCCAGATCCAAGCTCAACCAGTCCTCCTTGTCCAGATCCGAAGCTTGGTAGTTCACTGCTCATTGTGTTTAGCTAGTGCATGCACCGCTGCTCGGCTGAAGCTTGCAGCGCGCTGCTCAGACTGTTTGCTAGACCAAATCAGTTTACCAGAAGAGCTGTTGTTCACCGTCCAATTTATACTGGTTGGAGTTCATCGTTGAAAGTTTGATTGGAAATAATTTGCTAGAGTTGACCAGGCACCGTGCACTATCAGTCGCACGCAGTGCCTGTTCGCACGCCCAGGGCGCACCTCTTCCCGAGCGCATCTAACAACGTTGCGCCTTACACTATGCCTAGAATTTGCTAGATTCAAGGTGAAACCCTTATTTCTTTGATTATATTAATTGAAAGGTTGTATATTGGTGTCATGTGTAATACATGGTTTAAGGTGGAATTTAATTAGTATAAGGAATATGTTTTTTAAAATGTATTCTGATTGTTTTATTATTGTCATTGTTAAGGGAAGATGAGAGCCATGAAATTTATTACACTTCTGGTAATGTTACTATTTTCGACGTAAAAGTTGAAGTCTGAAGTTAATATGGGTGAATGACGCTCGTATGATAAATGAATGTTTTAATGGTGAATAGACATGTTAACTGAATGTATATGTTTAAAAAAATTTAAGATGTATATTCTTTTTGTAATAAACTTAGGATATTACTTGGCACATTGACATTGTGGGCGGCCAAGGCACTCCGCTAGCYACTTAAAGGAAAATTTAATTTCATTAAGGACTTCAGGTAAGTAAAAATTTTCTCATTTTCATTTGTTGTGATACATGTGTTATTATGATTTAATTTCTCTTATGTGTTATTGATTGTGATATTATTTCCAATATGTGAATTTACTGCTCATTGACATGCTAGAAATATTAATTTAAGAGTTCATGTGGTCCATGATTCATAAGCATGCAGTTTGTAGTAGTTGCACGCAGTAGTTGCACATTCTCTGGCATGGACATAATCATACATTCATGAACGGAAATGTTTTAAAGAATAAAATTTTGGGAAAGAAATGTTTTGAGGAATGAAGTTTGGAAAAATGTTATTTTTATGATGAATGATTTCCAAATATTAAGGATTTTCAAAAAAGGGTGTAAAGCTTAGACCATGAAAGGTGCGAGTGGGAAATGGGGCATAGGGGGCCAGCGCACCTAACCTAGCCCTCTTGGAGGGTGGGAATTCATGTGTTATTCACCTCTTATAATGTGATGTTAAGGAAAAAATTAAGTTATGGTAACCGCTTTGCGGTTCTTCCAGTAGAATGTGATCAGGTTCCAAATAATAATTACCCACTTTAGAGTTTAATGGCTAGGCGCTACACCAAGTGAGCTCATGACTTTGAAATCGAAATGTTTGGAAGGTTTTGATGAAATGAAAATTTTTGGAACTTCTTGACAAAGAAGTGAATTCTTGAAATTGATGAACTATAGTGCATGATACATGCATTGATGCATGAGATTTGCTTATTGAGCTTTATAGCTCATTCCATTTCCCTAATGATGATTAGCCAGATGGTATGAGGAGATCGTTTGGGAGCAGACTTTGATACCTAAGAGTTATTTCTGTTGAATTTCTGTTGATTTATGAACTTATTGAATGCTTAAGCTTTGTTAGTTCAAGAATTATTCTTTTAAAGACTTCTACTGGATTATTAAATCTATGAATATTTTATTTGTTTTGGATTCATTATCTCAAGGTTTTCGGCTGGATTTCAAATATATGAGTATTTTGTGGGTGAACGATATATTATTGGGATTTGAAGTATTTCATTTATAAGTGAAGTATTGGAAATGTTCTTTTATGAAATTTTTTAATTGTATACAGGGGGGAATATGATGATATTACAGAAGAAACTCTGTCGGAATTTTCACAAAACCTCTTTTCTATTTAAAGTTTTAAGATTTTTAATTTTTCAATTTTCGCAATATATGTGAAGGTAATTGGTGACATTCCCAGGTTAAGATGGAGTTTCTAATCTGGGGGTGTTATACTTTTGGTATCAGATCTTAGAGTTGTAAAAACGATTCTGTAAACTTCATAAGAAATATCATTATAAATTCTTGAAAGGTATATAGGTATCAAGTCAATCCACAAGCATTTCTTCCAAGACCATCTGGTAAGGTTTATGTTATGTTTTAATTTAAATTATTGACAGCATTTAATGTTCAACATTCATAAGTGTATGTTTTATATATGTTCAAAATTTTTATGGAAAATGGTTTACTAGTTTAGTTATATTATATTTAGAACTCTTAAGGTTCGATTTAGACTGAGAAGAATTACGTTCCATTTGTAATGCCCAAATAGAACCGTAAAAGTCATTTCTTACCTATCTATGGGATGCATTTGAATTTGTCAAGAATCTAAATTTGATGTCAAATTTAAGAAAAAGTGTTTATAGAATAAGTCTCTAAAGTAAATCTTTTGTTAGGAATGGGATACTTAACTTATATTAAAATATTGTTTAAACGTTTAAGATGTGAGACTCCTCTCTCTCAATTCAAAAGCCCTGTTAACGCAAATGTTGAGCAGTTATAAGGCAATTGGTTAGGTTGGATGGATAATCTTCGATAAGTGAGATATTGAATTTCTTTTGACAATTCTCAATAAGTTCTTGATTCATATGAATTGGTCCAATTTTGATTGGGATAGCTCTCTAGACAAAGTATTCTTCATAAGGAAAGATAAGCGGTATGTGATCTTCGATTCCCAAGATACTGTAGGAAATTCATAACAAATTTGTGACTTGATTTTGGACTATAAGACTTCGATTTTGACTTTTGCTAATTTTTGCTTTTGATGACATGATTATTGAGTTGGATTTCTATTTGTTTGGAGATTATTAATTTCTTCTTTTAAGAAATTAATCTYATTTTGTTGTATTTGAGGAGATTAAGATGTTTTTCTAATGAAGTTTTGAGGAAAGGAACTAGAATCCGTTAAACAAATATGTCAGTTGGGATCTAGTGCAATTTGTGAAGTGGTGATATGTGTAAGCTTATCAATATATAGGATAGGGTTTACAGATCTTTCAAAAATATAAATGGTCAAAATGTGACTAATTGAGGGAAAAGTTAAAATACCATTGACTTATCTAGTGTTCTTTTAATATTTCAAGAATGCCTTTGAGGTTTAGCTGGGAAACTAGTCCTGCTAATGGAATTAATGATCATGTACTTTTTAATTTTTCACCATGGGAAACGCCTGTGTTGTTCAAGAAGAAGAATGTTAGATCTATGAGACTATGTATAGATTGTATAGAGATGAACAAGGCGATGAAAAGGAATAGGTACATGTTGCCTAGGATTGATGATTTTTTTGATCAACTTCAGGGTACTAGATATTTCTCTAAGATTGATCTATAATCTGGCAATCATTAGTTGAGAGTCAAACAAGATAAATATCTGAAAGACTGCTTTTCGAACTTGGTATAGACATTACAAGTTTCTATGTAATGCTTTTAAGTTAACCAATACAAATGTTATATTTATGGATTTGATGAATTTGATTTTAAGGAGTGCTTGGATCAGTTTGTCATAGTTTTCATTGACGATATATGGGTTTATTCCTGATCTAGGGAAGAGCATGAGAAAACATTTGAGGATGGTATTTTAAATACATAAGGTCGAGAAATATTTCGCAAAATTTAATAAGTGTGTGTGTTGGTTAGCTAATATGCCATTCCAGATAACCAGAGTAAGAATAAGGTAGTTTGATAGTGGCCAGCATCTATTAATGTCCATGAGGTTTGTAGTTTCCTTAGGTTAGCTGGCTACTATCTGAGATTTGTAGAGGGATTTTCTATTGTCTTGCTCGTGATCCAATTGACTAGGAAGAACACAAAGTTTAATTGGAGTTCGAATTAATGAGCACAGCTTTGAAGAATTCAGGAAACGACTAACAACCACTTCAATCCCAATTCCACAAGGTTGTGAGGAGTTTGTGATATATAGCGATACCTCAAGAAAGGTCTGGGCTGTGTCTTGACATGGCTAAGTAATTGTTTATGTCTCAAGGCAATTAAATGATAAGAGCTTTACAYATAGAAGATTCCTTAGTGTTAAACAGAAGTTGATGATAGGAAATGTCCGAATTTTGTAATTTCTGTTAATGGAGCTCTTTAGTATGGCAATATMCTTGTCGTACCTAATAAGGGATTGAATGAAGAGATTATTAGGGAACTCATAATACGCCTTATTCGATTCATTCCGGAAGTACAAAGATGTACAGAGATTTAAGAGATCATTTTTGGTGGCTTAGTATGAGTCATGATGTGGATCTCATTTAGCGTTGTCTTACTTGCCAGTAGGTTAGGCTAAACATCAACAACCCTTAGGCTTTTTGCAACCTCTCATGGTTCCAGAGTGGAAATGGGAACGAATTGTATGAATTTTGTTCTTGGTTTTCATAGGACGAGGAAAGGATGTAATGCCATTTGGGTGTTGGTGGATTGTTTTACTACGACGACACAGTTTTTGCCCATGAAGAATACRTATAACATGGAGAAGTATATTGAATTGTATGTAGTAGAAATTGTCAGACTCTATGGTGTCCCACTATCCATTTTGTGTCTGATCGTGACCTAAAATTTATTTCTGCATTTTGGAAGAGTCTACATAAGGCCATGAGTACTCGATTAAAAGTTTAGCACAGGTTTTTACCCACAAACAGATAGACAATCAAAGAGGATGTATCAAAACMCGAAGGTTATGCTGAGAGCTTGTATTATTGACTTTCAGGGAATTTATAATGAATTTCTTCCTTTGGTGGAATTCTCCTATAATAGTAGTTATCAGACTACTATTGGTATGGCTCCTTATGAGGCACTGTACTGAAGGAAGGGTAGATTGCCAATCCATTGGGATAAAGTTGGCGAGAGGAAAATGTTAGGCCCAGAAATAGTGCAATGAATAGTGGAAGCAGTTGAAAAGATTCGTCAACGGATGAAAACTGCTCAGAGTAACAAGAAACGTAAGAGAAGGAAACCATAGGAATTTGTAGTTGGAGATAAAGTTTTTCTAAAAGTGGCGGCTATGAAAGGATTTATGAGATTTGGAAAAAAAGGAAAAGTTGAGCTTTGTTGGAACCTTTGAGTTCTCATAGGGTGGGTGACTTAGCCTATCGGGTTGCTTTACCATCAACCCTATCAGGCGTACATAGTGTTCCATGTTCCATGCTAAGGAAATATATTTCGGATCCCTCACATATCCTTAGTTATGAAACTTTGAATCTTCACTAGGATTTATCTTATGAAGAGATGTTAGTGAAAATTTAGGAAAGGATAGAAATGTGTTGAGGAGGAAGATGATAGCATTAGTTAAGGTTCTTTGGAGGAATCATGTGGTTAAAGAGACTACTTGGGGACGAGATGATGAGATATGTTGTAACATGTAATACCCGCTCTTTTATTAATTTTTATTTGATCATGTGAAATTACATGCCAACTGGGGTTGGATAATGTTCTATATGGTTATTGTTTAATTGTATGTTTAATAAGTATGAAATTTTCGTATTCACCGAATGAGGGTCTTTGGTTGGTTAGAGGCTCAAACTTGTGGGCCTATTCATTTCTCAGTCGGAAGCTAGAATTTTATCGAAAGAAAGGTCCATTGAAATTAATTTAATGGATTGGGTTAGTTATGAATGGGAAGGCTCGAAGGATTTGGGTTATGGCCTAAGTTAAAAAAAAGAGAAAAAGAAAAAAAATATATATTAATTATGTCTGCTGTTGATCCCCTTCCCGAAAACCCTATCCAACCCTACCCGCCGCCGCTGTCCTCACTCCCTGAAAATTTCGGCCGCTGCACTCGCCGCCTCCCTTTCTCCCTCGATCTGCCTAACYCCGCTCGTTGTGGCCTTTCCTCTCTCTCTCTCCTCTCTTCTTTCTCTTCCTCTTTCCTTGCTGTGCATGTGATTGGATCTGCAAGGGAGCTGATTGCGACACCTCTCACCGGCTAGGCTTGCAGATCCTCTGCTCGTTGGTTCACCTTAGCCCCGATTCAACCAGACRGCCACTGTTTGATCTCCGTCTCCACTCGTTCTAACTCCAATGTGCTTAAGGCCGTCTCTCTGCTGTTTGCTACCTGCACGTCCAAGCTGTTGTTCATGCCGACTTTCTCCCTCTCTCGCGGTATAGTTCGAGCATCAGGTGCCTAGGCGACCAGGCCCCGTCCGCGACTAGGGTTGTGGCTCGCGCAGCGCTTGAGCGCACGCCCAAGGCCCAACACCACATCTGCGACACTTAAATTTTCTGGACTTAAAGGTGAAACATTACTATTTAATATTGGAATTTATGACCTATGTAATTATGTCCTAAAGTGAAATGGTGGGAGAACATAGATTAGGTTTAATACTCGAGCTAAGGAGTTTAAATTGTACCTTTAAGAACGTGATAATTGGTAATGTGGGAATTAAGTATGGATTAATAATTGACAATTGACATTTTTTAAATAAACACTAAATATATGAGTTGGGACAATCATACTAAATGGACTTTCCTTCTGTAATCATAATTAGGTCGTTTCGAGAGCATTAACATTGAGAACGGTCGATGGATTTCACTTCGTAATTTAAATAAGAACCCTTTAACGTAAAGGACTCTAAGTAAGTAAATTCCCACATTTCATTAATTTATTTGTTTTGGATTTATTATCTCAAGGTTCTCTGCTGAATTTCAAATATATGAGTATTTTGTGGGTAAAATGATATTATTGGGATTTGAAGTTATTTCATTTATAAGTAAAGTATTTGAAATGTTTTTTTATCGAATTTTCTAATTGTATACAGGGAGAAATATATTGATATTACAGAGGAAACTCTATCAGAATTTTTTTAAAACCTCTTTTCTCTTTAAAGTTTCAAGATTTTTAAATTTCCTAATTTTCGCAAATTTATGTGAGGGAGTAAATGGTGACATTTCCGATCTAGGATAAAGTTTCTTAGTTTGGGCTGTTACAATAACTCATTGAATCGAAGCCTCCCTTTGATTACCCTATGTTCATTCTATGCCATTCATCTCACACACACACGTATATATATATATATATCAACAATTAATCATTCTTAGAACAAAATATTCCATCTAACCTTAATTAACAAAAACTCCATAGAAACGAAGTTTCTAATCTTTAAGTTATCGATTAACTCTACATAATGCATCAATTATCATTAGACCAGGGTAAACCTCAAATCGTAGGGATTACATTTTCCAATGACTTCTAAGGTTGCCCCAGTGATTCCCCTTCCTAGCCTCTCTTCCTTCCTCCATAGCTTTGTATAATGAAGTATAGGGTTAACATGGTTAGCTTCTAACGTAAGACTAAATTTGGTGATACGGAGCGAGGTATCCATAGGATATGGGTCAAGCTAACCCAACGTTGACTTGTTTGTCAACTTAAACTCTTTGTGCCACTTTAACATAACTAACCCAACCTGATTAATTAAACATAAATGGGTTCCATAACATTTTAAATTTCATAGATTAAGGACAACTAACATATAAATCGATCATACAAATACACATTAACAATGATAATAAATTACTAAGATAAAAAATATTATTTCGAGTATAATAGTTTACTTTTTTGCTGATCCGATTCTTTCCTTTCTCTTTTTGCTTTAGATAAGATACAAAACAAAGATGACAAGAAGATATTGGCTTCGAAATTAGTATTTAAATCATTAAAGTCTCTTGTGCGTGAATATCGTTTGAAACTTAAGTAATAATTAAAATCTTAAACGTTACATATTTAATTTATAATATCAAATATAAATATTCAATTTGATAATAACTTGAATTGTCTTACTATATTAAATCAGATTAGCAGACTAGACTAGACTTTATTCTTATGGCAGTCATAGATGGCATACCTTTCTATGGCAGACTAAACTAGACTTTTGGCAATCACAAATGGCACACTTCTTTATCGTGATGATAGATGACATGTAATACCTCCAGATTAGGAACTATCCTAACCCGGGAATGTCACCAATTACCTTCACATATATTGCGAAAATTGGAGAAAATAAAAATTTTGGATATTATAATACAAAGGGTTTACAAAACATTTCGGCAAAGTTTCTCTGTAATAACAACATATACCTGCTGTATACAATTAGAAAATTTAGCACCAACGTCACCAACAATCCACATTAAATGAAATAACTGCATTCCCCAACATTAACATTACCTAACAAAATACTCACAGATTTAAAATTCAGCTATAGCCTTTAATAGAATGAATCCAAAACGAACAACATTTAAGCATTCAACTAGGTCATTAATCAATAGAAATTTAATTAATGAAAATGACTCTTGGGTATCAAAATCAGCTCCCCAAACGATCTCCTCACACCATCTGGCTAGTCACCACCTGAAACGTAAAATTAGGGAATATGGGGTGAGTTACAAAGCTCAGTATGTAATACCCAAGATTTCTTTTATGGATTTTTGTTTGATCTTGTGAATTTGTGTGCCACGGGTTGGATAATTTTCTATGTGGTTAATGTTTTAATTGTACGTTAATAAGAGCGAAATTATCGTGTTTGTCCAATTAGGGCCCTTGTTTGGTTAGAGGCTTGACTCATTGGGCTRATTCGTTTTCATTCAAAAAATAGATTTTTATCGAAAGATAAGCCCGTAGAATTTAATTTAATGGATTTGGGTTAATTAAGGATGGGAAGGCTCGAAGGATTTGGGTTATGGCCCAAGTTTAAAAAAAAGAAAAAAGGAAAAAAGAAAAAAAGAAGGAAAAAAACCCTAGAATCTTCTTCTTCTTCTTTCTCATTGTGTCGCCGCTGCCCAAACCCTACCCTAACTGCGCCGTCCCAAACCCTACCKGCCTTTTTCTTCTTCTCTTTTCGTCGTCGCCACTGCTGTTTCTCCTCTGCCTACCCAATGCCGCTCGTCACGGCATTTCCTTCTCTTTCTCTTCTCTCCCTTTTCTCTCCCCTTCTCCCACTGTCGACACTTGAAGTGGTCGCCGCTTGTCATTGCATGCGATCGATAGGCAGCTTGCGGCACCAGATTTCAGAGCCACTCGTGACACGAACAGACGTGACTCGATCAGAGTTTTCCCGACTGCCCAAATCTGTGCTCCTCTGCCCTCGGATCAATTGGGTCTGAAGTCAACGCTAGACTGAAGCCCTAGATCCATGCGTCTTGCTCGCCACTTGGATGTCCTGCCGCGCGGCCAGACTTTCTGTCTTGCCTCCCGTCGGTCGTCACTCAGCCAAATCTGCATTCATCTTTTTCTTCTTCTTCTTCTCTGCTTGATCGATTTGCTCACCAAAAAAGCCGAGTAACCGACCTAGAGTTTCTTGCGTGCCGCCGCTGTTGTTACTATAGCGAGTTTCTATTGCCTATGCTGCCAGGAACATGGACCTGCAAAAACAACGGCCATCTCCCTCGCTGGTGCTCAGCGAGTGCGGCTGAAAGGTTGCTGCCAGTGGTCGAGTGATTGCCGGTCAGCTGAGTTTTTGGCCAGGAACAAGGGACAGCAGCAAGCACTAGGCGCTTACCCAATGCGGCGGAGAGATTGCTGCCAGTGGTCGAGTGATTGTCGGTCAGCTGAGTTTTTGGCCAGGAACAAGGGACAGCAGCAAGCACTAGGCGCTTAGCGCCTGACGCCCAGGGCACACCGACCCCCAGACACCCCGATGCCCAGACGGCTAGGACAGTTGCCCGCGCGCCGCTTGAGCGCACGCCCGAGAACCCAATACCTAAAGTAATTAAAAGGTGAAAATATTATTAATTAATATTGAAATTTATGACTTATGAAATTATATCTTAAAGTAAAATTGTGAATAACATAGATTAAGTTTAATACCCGAGCGAAGGAGTTTAAATTGTACCCTTAAAAGACGTGCTAATTGGTAATGTCAAAACTAAGTATGGATTAATAATTAGCAGTCGACATTATTGGAATAAATCCTGAATATCTAAGTTGGGACAATCATACTAAATAGATTATCTTTCTGTAATCAAAATTAGGTCGTTTCGAGTGCCTTGACGTTGAGAACAGTCGAGAGATTTCATTTCGCGACTTAATAAGAACTTTTAACAAAAAGGACTCCGGATAATTAAACTCTCACATTCTTATTAACGTATATGTGTTGTTGTTATTGAATCTGATTTTGATGTAAGTAAATCCTCACATCTCATTAATATTATGAATGAATGTAATTGAACTCTTTTAGTTGGTCTAATATGTTATGTATAGGATTGTATGTTGAGGTGTGTAAATTGTGTGGAATGTTACGTGTGTTCATATCCTGTATTACTTTTATGTTGAATGATATGTTATATACTGTTTCATATCTCGTACTGTTTATCGAATGATATGTTATATACAGCTGTATGCATTTCATGTCAAGGGCATGTAGTCAGCGTTCTACATCATTCCTGGCATGAGCCATTCATACATTTAGAAGTGAATGGTTTAGGAAGAGAAATTTTGAAAGGGAATGTATTTTATAAATTGTAACGTGTTTCGAAAAATGTTAAAGTTTTTGGAAAGGAGTGTAAACCTAGCCATGAAAGATGTGAGTGAAAAATAGGGCATGGGGGACTAGCGGACCCGATCTGACCRTCTGGGAGGTGAAGAGATGAAAGGAAAAGTAAAGGAATGTTAATCGCTTTGCGGTTCTACTAGTAGAAATATAATCGGGTTCCAAAGAACAAATGGCCCACTGCAGCTTAATGGTTAGGCGTTACACTCAGTGAGCTCACGAATGAAATGAAGTGAAAGGTTTTTACAAGTTATACATTTTGAAGGAAAGGTTTTGTAAAGAATTTTCGAAAAGGGAATGTTTGGAAAGTTTTCATTGAGAAAGCGAAGTTTTATAATTCATGACATGTAAGGCATGTTCATGCATTCATGTATGAGATTTGCTTACTGAGCTTAGTAGCTCATTCCATTTCTCTCATTTTGCATTTCAGGTGATGTGTAGTCAGATAATGCAAAGAGGTTGCTTGTGGGCAAGCTAAGGTAACCTGAAGTTAATTTAAATGAATGTTATGGATTAAGATGGTTGTTGACTAGAATGATTTTTGTTTATTATTAAGTATTTCTTAATTAGTTTAAATTCTTTTGAGCTTCGGCAAATTCATGTCAGTGAATAAATGGTGACATTCCTAGGTTAGGATAAGGTTCCTAAGCGGGGGGTGTTACATAGTAAGTAAATCTCATACATGAATGCATGTATCATGCAATATATATCATGAAGTTTAAAAATTCATTTTTTCAAAACTTTCCAAAAATTTCCTTTTCAAAATCGTGASCTTACTTGGTGTAACATCTAGCTATTAATGTAACACTCTCAGATTAGGAACTGTCCTAAACCAGAGTATTGCTGACCCTTGTCATATTCATATCAAATACTATAGGAAACAAAAGAGATCTGAACACTTGACTAAAAGTTTTATAAAATTTTCGACAGAGTTTCCTCTATAATTTCAAAAAACTACCTCGGTATACATTCAAAAGGTTCTCAAATATTTTCCAATACTGTAGACAACGTGCATTCCAATCCAATAAACATCCAATAAAATAAATGAAGGACTCCAACAATCTTTTATTAACCTAACATTTACCAAAATTYAAATTTGCGGAATAAAGGAAACGAAATGAGCTATAAAGCTCAATAAGCAAATCCTGTGTATGAATGTATGTGGAATGCACTATATGTTACAAATTCATAGTTTACTTCCTCAATAAAACTTTAAAAATACTTTCATAAAATTTTCATTTCAAAATGTAAGAACTTTGTAGAAACCTTTCCATTTCATTAAAGTCGTTAGCTCACTTAGTGTAACACTTAGCCATAAGGTTGCAGTGGGTCATTATTCTTTGGAACCTGATCACATTTCCTACTGGTAAAACCACAATATGGTTAACATCACTTAACTTTTCCTTTCATCTTTTCACCTCTCAAGAGGTGAATGTTACTTATCTCCCTACCCAACAAGAGCGTTGGGTCGGGTCGGGTCGGGTGCGCCAGTCACCCACGCCCCATTTCCCACTCACATCTTTCATGGCTCGGTCTACACTCATTTCTAAAATCTTATCATTTTCTTGATAATAATTCATTTATAAAATTTCATTTCCTTTCAAATTTTATTTCCTAAATCTTTCGTTTTCCAAATGTACGAATGGCTCATGCCAAGAATGATGTAGAATACTATAACTACATGCCCATGACATGAACTACATAAAATCGTATATAAACACRATTCAACATAATAACAGTACGAAATATATATTACGTGAAATCATTCAACACAATCACAACACATTTCATAACACAGTCAAATACAGCCATCCCATAACACACAACGAATAAGGTAGGCGAGTATGGGAATTTATTTACATAGAACTCATATTCAATACACATTCAATTTACCTAAGAGAAATTTAATTATAACAACAATACATATGCATTAATGAAAATGTGAGAATTTACTTACTTGGAGTCGTTTACGTTAAAATTCTTATTTAAATTGCAAAGCGGAGTCCCTCCYCCGTTCTTAACATCGATGTGCTCGAAAATGACCTAATTATAATTACAAAAGGAAATTCATTTAATACGATTTTTCAAACTTAAATATTTAACGCTTATTCCATGAACGTCACTTGCCAATTTTAAATCCATACTTAATTCACACATCACTAAACTATCACATTCTTAAAGGTACAACTTATTTCATAACTTTTTACCCCTCTCAACAATTGAAAATGGTAATACCAAAAACAATACATTTTTAAGTCAAAATGCATTCTTTGTACAATTTAAGCTCCTCCTTAGATCAGGTATTAAACCTAATATATGTTCTCCTACAATTTCACTAMAGGACATAATTACATAAGTCATCAAATTCCAATATCGAATAACAATATTTTCACCTTTAAATCGACAAACTCTAAGTGTCGTGGAAGTGGAATTGCGCTCCAAGCGTGCGCTGAGGCAACATAGGAAAGCAAAAAATGAGATGCATATTAAGTATCCACAACTTTTTAGTGAATTCTAAATTTCGAGAATGAAATTTATTTTATGGGGTAGGGTATTATAATACCCGAGATTTAGTTTCTGTTTTTCCTTTTAAACTTTATATATAAATGTAGACAATTTATATTCTAAGCCACTAATTAGATTATATTAATGATCGTTAAAGAACTTGAAGAGTGTAACGTTCGATGTGTTAATTAGAAATAAATAATTATTTCCTTCATTTCTTACTTGTTATGCGCTAATGTGTGAGAATGTTTATTTAAAGGTGAAATTTTAATCAGCTTACTTTAATTAGAATCTTAGATAATAAATTTAGAACTTCACCGCGTCCAGAGCCCGTCCTCTTCTTATTCAAATCCTGAAACTGGATTGGAGTTCAATTTTGGGCCAGAAGAAAAATAATAGATTTTAATTTAGTGGGCTTAGTTTGGTTTAGATTTATAAAAATGCGTCCATTGAACATATATATATATATATATATATATATGACCCTGAGAAGATGACTGGTTCTTTTCTTCCTTAAACCTAAAAACCTAAACCCCCTCACCATCCGCCGCCCCCCTCCCTCTGCCTTCACTGATTGCTGGCCTTTTCCAATCTTTCTCTCTCTTTCTCTCTCTCCTCTTCTCTACCAATGTCGAACGCCACTCCATCTCCTTCACTCTTGTCAAGCGACCAGGTGACCAGGCAATCAGGCACCCAGGCACCCAGGCACTCAGACGACCAAATGCCCAGGAGCCTAGGTGACCTGAGGACCAGGCGCTAAGGGCACTAGGCAACCAGGCACCGTGCACCATCTGCTTGACTCAGTAGTGTGCGCGATCAGGACCGTCGTTTGCATGCCCGAAGCATATTTCCTTCCCGATCATGATTGACGCCATTACATCTAAAACTCGATACCGCACCTAAGGTTTGGGATTCGAGGTGAATCCTTAGTTTCTTTATTTTAATTAACCAAATGGCCTAGGTTTTGTATTATGTAATAACAATTAAGCAAAAATATGGAATATGTTTAAATGAAATTTAAATTAGTACGATTAAGTAAAAGGAGGATATAATTCTAGAAATATGTTAAAATATAATTTAGGGTCAAATTTAGGGTCTGTGTAATAAAATAACGTATATTGTGATTACGATTATTATTGTTATTTTTAGAACAAATTAGGAGTCATGAAATTAAATTGTACTATTAGTAGTTTGATTTTTATTAACATTGAAATTAATCTTGAGAAATTATTGGTTAAGGTCACCATAGGAAAAACGATGAAGGTATTAACAGTAAACACTGGTATTAAATGAATATGTTTGGATAAACAAGTCTCAGATGAATATTCTTTGTATAATAATATTAGGATACTGTGGCACATTGACGTTATAGGCAATCAAGGCATCCCACTAACGACTTAAAGTAAAACTTTACTAAGGACTACAAGTAAGTAAATTCTTACATTCTCATTAACATACATGTGTTGTGGTTATAATTAAATTGCTCTTAGGTGAATTGAATGTGTATTGAATCTAAGTTCTATTTAAGTAAATCCCCATACATCGTTGTGTATTATGTGGTGGCTATATGGGACTGTGTTATGAAATTTGTTGAGATTGTGTTGAATGTTTTCTTGTGATTTATATTTTGTACTATTGTTATGTTGAATTGTATTTTAATACAGTTATATGTATTTCATATCATGGGCATGTAGTTATAATATTCTACATCATTCCTGGCATAAGCCATTCATACATTTAGAAAGTGAATGATTTAGGAAATGAATTTTATAAATGTATTATGTTCAGGAAAATGTTAAGATTTTTGGAAATGAGTGTAAACCTAGCCATGAAAGATGTGAGTGGAAAATGGGGCATGGGGGATCGGCGCACCCGACCCCACCCTCTTGGAGGGTAGGGAGATATATAATGTTCACCTCTTTGGAGGTGAAAAGATGAAAGGAAAAATAAAAGAATATTAACCGCTTTGTAGTTCTACCCGTAGTAATGTAATCCAGTTTCAAAGAATAATGGCCTACTGCAGAGCTTAATGGCTAGGCGTTACACTCAATAAGCTCACAACTGCAATGAAATGAAAGGTTTTACAAGTTATATATTTTGAAAGGAAAGATTTTATGAAAAGGTTATCAAATGAAAATGTTTAGAAAGTTTTCATTGAGAAAGTGAAATTTTATAATTCATGACATGTAGGGCATATTCATGTATTCATGCATGAGATTTYCTTACTGAGTTTATAGCTCATTCTATTTCCTTCACTCTACATTTCAGGCGATGTGTAGCTAGATGGTGCGTGGAGGCCGCTTGTGGACAAGGCCTTGATACCCCTAGTGTTATTTAAGTAAAATTTTACTGAATAAGATAGATGGTTGGCTAGAGAGGTTTTTATGGATTGTTCAAGACATTTCTTTATTTGATTAACTAATCATGTTTTTATTATTTCAAAAATTTTTGCAAATTCATATCAGCGAGTAAATGGTGACATTCTCGAGTTAGGATAAAGTTTCTTAATCTGAGGCTGTTACAGTTTTGGTATCAGAGCCAGGTTAAAGTTGGTGAGAGGAAGTTGTTGGGTCCCGACATAGTGCAACACACCGTAAAGGTAGTTGAAAAGCTTTGTCAAAGGATGAGAACTGCTCAAAGTAGACGAAAAAGCTATCCGGATAYGAGAAGGAAGCAGTTGGAGTTTGGAATGGGGGACGAAGTCTTCCTAAAGGTGGTGCCTATGAAGGGGATTATGAGATTTGGGAAAAAGGGGAAGTTGAGCCCCGATTCGTTGGACCTTTTGAAGTCCTTGCAAGGGCGGGCTGTAACACTCCCAGATTGGGAACCTTATCCTAGCTCGGGAATGTTACATCGTTCCACTCGCAAATAATCAACTATCATTTAAAACTCAATATTTATTTAAAAGAGAAATACAGTGGAAGCCTCAGGAATTTAAAACATTCAGAAATATTAATCTTATTACATAAAATAAGTTTGAAATAAGTTTTCGGGTATCATAGCTCACCCACAAGCGACTTCTCGCCCTATCTGGTTACATATCATCTGAAATGACACATAAGAAAAGAAATGAGCTAAAAAGCCCAGTAAGTAACCTCAATGCATGAATGCATCAACCTGTCCTACATGTCATAAAATTATAAAATTTTGCCTTTAATAAAAACTACTTCTCAAACATTCCTTTTTCAAAATCTCATTACAGAACATTTCCTTCAAAATTCACTTACAGTAAAACATTCCATTTCCTTTCATTCGTGAGATCACTAGAGTGTAATGCCTAGCCACTAAGCTCTGCAGTGGGCCATCTTATTTGAAACCCGATTTCATTCCTACCGATAGTACCGCAAAGCGGATAACATTCATTCATCTTTTCACCTCCCCGAGTTGAATCATTGGGAGGGTGCGCCGGTCCCCCTCACCCTATTTCTCACTCAAATCCTTTATGGCTAGGTTTACATTCCTTTCCGAAAACTTTTAACATTTTCCTTTAAAATTCTATTTCCTAACCATTCACCTTCTAAATGTGTGAATGACTCATGCCAGAAAATAATGTAAAATTCTAACTACATGCTCATGACATGAAATGCAAACAACCTTATATAAAATATCATTCAACAACAGTACAAAATATGAAACATGATAACATTCCACAAAATTATACACATCAACATGCAATCCCATAACACAATATATTAGAGCAACTAATAGAGTTTAATTTCATTCGTTCATAATGTTAATGAGATGAGAGGATTACTTACCCGGAGTCATTTACGTTAATGGGTTCTTACTTAAGTTGTTAAGAGAACTCCTTCAACCGTTCTCAATGCAAGGCCTCGAAATGAGCTAGTTGTGATTACAAAAAGGAAGTCTACTTAGTTCGATCGTCCCAACTTATMTATTATATGTTTAATCCAAAAATGTCCTTTATTAATTATTAATCCATTCTTAGTTCTTACATTACCAACTATCATATCTTTTTAAGGTTACAATTTAAATTCCTTAGTTTTGGTATAAATCTAACTATGTTCTCTCATCAATTCACTTTAGGGTATAATTATGTACAAGTCATAAAATTTCAATATCATATGTTAACGTTTTCATTTTTATGTTCACGATATCCGAATGTCTCGGGAATGGCAATAGGTCCTCGGGCATGCACTCAAGCGGCGTGCGCAACTGTGTCTGGGRGCCTGAGCGTCAGGCGCCTGGGTGCGAACTGGGCACTGGGAGCCTAGGCGTGAGTTGGGCACCTGCACTGGATGCCTGTGCTTGCTGGCGCCCGGTGCTATTGAGCACAGCTGGATCTGGCACTGCTGAGTGTCGGGCCTTGTTCTTGGCCAAACCAGCTCACGGCTGATCAGCAGTGTTTCTGGTCAACTTCCGATGACTATGAAACCGGCGAGTTAGGGAGAACCCGCACGACCAAAACACCTGCTGGCGCTACACCTGTTGCAGCCCTTGTTGAATGACCTCGCCGCAAATCAGCGGGTCGCGATTTCGGTCGCAGACAGTGGGACTCGTCCTGTAGCACGAACAGTAAGGAAGAGGGCAAAGTGTTAGCTAGCAGCAAGGGATCTAGCTTCTGTCAAAGAGGAAAAATGTTGAGTAGAGAACGAGAAGAAGATAGGAGCGGCAGATCTGGCGTGTGTGAGTCGCACAGATAAGGAAGGACGATGGCGCAGATCTGGCGATTGGTGTTGCGCAAATCCAGTCGCGCRGAGAAGAAGAAGAAGATGCCTTACCGGATCTGGAGGTGGATCGCGCGCCTCTGATGGACGTTTGGTCGGCGCTGGTGCGAACCTTAGATCGTTGATTCGAGTTCGAGAGCAAGAGAGGGAAGTCGGAAAAGAGACCCGGGGAGAAACGGGCGATCTTTTGGCATGCACCTCGCAGGGARGCAAGCAGACGATCAGCCTTAGCGATGCGCGCTGCAAGCGGCGTTTGAGCAGCGGCGTAGTCTAATGCGGTAGCCGATCGCAAACCGTGGCAAAAAGCATCGACAGTGGAGGAATGGAAGAGAGAAGAAGAAGCAAGGAAGGGCCGCGACAAGCGGCAGCAGCGGCGGCGGCGGCAGCGTATAGGAGGAAYAAGATGAAGGGTTTCTTTAGGGTTTTCTTTTTTTTTTTTCTTTTTTCCTTTCTTTTCTTTCTTTTTTATTTGCTTATATATTTTCTTTCTCTTTTTTTTTCAATTTATATTTTGGGCCGTAACCCAAACCTTTCGGGCCTTCCTATCCAAATTTAACCTAAAATCCGTAAATTTAATATAACAGGCTTCCTTTCGATAAAAAGCCCAACTTCCGACTAACAAATAAATAGGCCCACGATTCGAGTCTTTAACCAAACGATAACTCTTATTCGATATMAARAATATTTTCGTACTTATTAAACGTGCGATTTTAAAACATTAATCACATATAAAATTTTCAACCCTAGTTGGCACATAGTTTCGCACAAAATCAAACAAAATTAAATAAAAAGAAATTCCGGGTGTTATAATAATTGTAAGACCCCGACTGAGAGTGGGTGATGTGATATATTTGATATGATTTGATTGGTACTACTCATACAATAAAGGTGCATCTTCTCTTTGGAAGCTCATCTCATAAGAACTTCAGTGTTAAGCAAGCTTGACCTGGGGTAATTCTGGGATGGGTGACCCACCAAGAAGTTCCCGGTGAGCGCGTAAGTGAGGATAAAACGTGCTGAAAAGACTCGTGGTGGTTTGTGAGGCTAGTCCATCAAATCTAATAACGTATCGATCCAGTGTTCAGGGGGGGGGCGACTTAGCCTATGGGGTTGCCTTGCCACCAACCCTATCAGCTGTACATGATGTGTTTCATGTTTCCATGCTAAGGAAATATATTTCGAATTCCTCCTATATTCTCAGTTATGAAGCGTTGGATCTTCGTGGGGACCTAACTTATGAAGAGATGTCGGTTGAAATATTGGAAAGGGTGGAAAAGATATTGAGTTGGAAGGCGATAGRGCTAGTTAAAGTTCTCTGGAGGAATCATGCAGTTGAGGAGGCTATTTAGGAATGAGAGGAGGAAATGCGTGATAAGTACGCACACTTGTTCAGTGAGTCCTAAATTTCGAGAATGAAATTTGTTTTATGGGGTGGGGTATTGTAATATCCGAGATTTTACATGATGCGTTTCATGTTTCCATGCTAAGGAAATATGTTTCGAATTCCTCCCATATTCTCAGTTATGAAGCGTTGGATCTTCATGGGGACCTAACTTACGAAGAGATGCCGGTTGAAATATTGGAAAGGGTGGAAAAGATATTGAGTAGGAAGGCGATAGCGCTAGTTAAAGTTCTCTGGAYGAATTATGCAGTTGAGGATGCTATTTGGGAATGAGAGGAGGAAATGCGTGATAAGTACGCGCACTTGTTCAGTGAGTCCTAAATTTCGAGAACGAAATTTATTTTATGGGGTGGGGTATTGTAATATCCGAGATTTTTCTTTTATGAATTTTCTTTGATCTTATGAATTTGTGTGCCAACTAAGGTTGGAAATTTTCTATGTGGTTATTGTTTAATTGTACGTTTAATAAGTARGATATTATCGTGTTAATCGAATGAGAGTCCTCGGTTGGTTAGAGGTTCGACTTGTTGTGCTTATTCGATTTTTRTGTCGAAATTAGATTTTTATCGAAAGAAAAGCCATAAAATTTAATTTAATGGATTAGATTAGTTATGGAATGGAAGACCCGAAGGATTGGATTATGGCCCAACTTTAAAAGAAATTAAAAAAATTAATTATGTCTACTGTTRATCCCCTTCCCTGAAAACCCTATCCAACCCTACCCCCCGCTGCCGCCGCCCTTACTCCCAGAAAATTCCTYCCACTGCACTCGCCTCCTCCCTTCTCCGTCGATCTGCCTGACGCCGCTCGTCATGGCCTCTCCTATCCTCTCCTCTCCTCTCTCTTTCTACTCTAATCACTCGACAAAGCTCACAACCCTCGCTGCTGTTTAGATTTACTTATCCGCAGTTGCTGTCTGTCCAGATCCGTCCCTTCCACACTGGTGCTCGAAGGACGCCACTCGCCACACCACACTCCGAAATCTCTGGTTGCTGTTGTGCGCCACCCTCGTCGCCGTGACTCAATAGGACGAACGACTGCCACTGCGAAGTACTAGGTCTTCGCCTCGACCCTTGCCGCCTAGGCCATTACTATTGATCGCAGCGATTACTACCTCAGTTCGCCGCAATCCCTGCTGCCCAGATCTGTCTCCCTCTGCCCTCCATGCTATTGCCGCTTCTCGCACCAAGGTCTGATCTATGCATCAGAACCGTGACTGCTCGGGGAAGCCTTGCCGCACAACCACTGCTCGCCGCTTGGCTGTCTCCCTTTGCTCTCGATCCTCACTGCTCGCGTCGCCTAATGTTGTCGCTGCAGACCTACCGTCTGCGGCCGAGATCGCGACTCGTATTGGACCAGAATTTTGCTCTGTTGCTGTTCGGTCGTTCATCAAAGGCAACAGTCGCCCAGCAATACGCGCCCAGCAACAGGTGCCCAGGCGCCCAGATACCCAGGCGACAAGGCCCCGTGCGCAACTAGGGATGTTGCGCGTGTGCTGCCTGAGCGCAAGCCCGGGGCGCAATGCTATTTCCACGACACTTGGAGTTTATTGATTTAGAGGTGAAGCATTACTATTCGATATTAGAAATTGATGACCTATGTAATCATGTCCTAAAGTGAAATCGTGGGAGAACATAGATTAGGTTTAGTACTCGAGCTAAGAGTTTAAACCTTTAAGAACGTGATAATTGGTGAGGCGGGAATTAAGTATGAATTAAAAATTTACAAATGACGTTCATGGAATAAACATTGAATATCTAAGTTTGGACAGTCGTACTAAATGGACTTTTCTTCTGTAATCGTAATTAGGTCATTTTCGAGCGCATTGACGTTGAGAACGGTCGAGGGATTTCATTTTTGCAATTTAAATAAGAACTTTTAATGTAAAGGACTCCAAGTAAGTAAATTCTCACATTTCATTAATGCATATGTATTGATGTTTCTAAATTCTTTTTAGGTAAATTGAATACGTTGTATGTGAGTTCTATGTAAGTGAATCCCCATACCCGCTTACCTTTTTCGTTGTTTGTTATGTGGTGACTGTATTGGACTGTATTGTGAAATGTGTTGAGATTGTGTTGAATGTTTTTATGTGTTTTATATTTTATACAGTTATTATATTAAATGGTATTTCAATACAGTGTTATGTATTTCACATTATGGGCATATAGTTATAGTATTCTACATCATTCCTGGCATGAGCCATTCATATATTTAGAAAGCGAATGGTTTAGGAAATGAATTTTGAAAGAGAACAAAATTTTATAAATGTATTATGTTCAGGAAAATGTTAAGATTTTTTAAAAGGAGTGTAAACCTAGCCATGAAAGATGTAAGTGGGAAATGGAGTGTGGGGGACCGGCGCACCTGACTCGACCCTCTTAAAGGGTAGGGAGATATAAAATGTTCACCTCTTTGAAGGTGAAAAGCTGAAAGGAAAAGTAAAGGAACGTTAACCGCTTTGCATTTCTACCCGTAGAAATATAATCGGGTTCCAAATAATAACAATCGATTGCAAGCCTAATGGCTAGGCGTTACACTCAYTGAGCTCACGACTGTAATGCAATGAAAGGTTTTACAAGTCTTACATTTTGAAAGAAAAGATTTTATGAAAAGGTTATGAAATGYAAATGTTTAGAAAGTTTTTATTGAAAAAGTGAAATCTTATAATTCATGACATCTAAGGCATATTCATGCATGAGATCTACTTACTGAACTTTATAGCTCATTCTATTTATTTTTATAAATTTTTTTGACAAGGATTAAGACTAGTTTTATTTTCCAAAAGCGAAGTGAAGAACTCATGGCTCTGATACCATATGAGTTAGGAAAAGGCCTTTTCCTAGCTCATAAGAGATTAAACCTTTTAGTTTTGATGAAATAACATCTAAATTTTAAAAAGAAAATGTAATAACAATTTTTTATTTACAACAAGAACTAAATGAACTAAAACAAGAATTAAAGGAATTAAGATTCCAAGTAGGTATATTAACTAAAGTAAAACGAGAAAATAAAGGTAAACAGATAGTAGAAGAAGAAATTGAAAGTACAAATCCATTAATAGAAGTACCTAATACATATTATATTTCATTAATTACAGAAATAAATTATTAAAGATGGTATATACATATATACATAAAAATTAAGAATGAATTTATATTAGATACTATAGCATTGTTGGATAGTGGAGCTAATCAAAATTGTATACAAGAAGGATTAATTCCGACAAAATATTTTGAAAAGACTAAAGAAAGTTTAAATTTAAATAGTGGATCTAAATTGATAGTAAATTATAAGTTATTTAACGCTATGATTTGTAGTAATCAGATTTATTTTAAAAATACTTTTATATTAGTAAGAAATTTAACACAAAGTTTGGGAACACATTTTCTTACACAGATATATCCTTTTACGGTAGACAAATATGGAGTACATACGAAGATATTAAATGAAGAGATAACTTTTAAATTTGTTACTTCTCCTAGTACAAAAGAAATTAATGACTTAAAAAATTCTACAATAACTAAGAGAATTAACTCAATAAGTAAACATATAATTATTTACAAGAAGAAGTTAAACTAGAAAAAATAAAATAGTTGTTAGAAACAGAAAAAAATTAAAAACAAATAAAAGACTTTGAAGATTTATTGCATCAGGAAGTCTGTTCAGACTTACCTAATGCATTCTGGGATAGGAAAAAAGACATATAATAAATTTACCTTATGAAAAAGAATTTATTGATAAAGACATCTATACAAAAGTTAGACCAGTACAAATGAATTCTAAATTATTAGAATATTGTAAAAAAGAAATAAAAACTTTATTAGAAAAGAAATTAATTAGACCATCCAGGTCTCCTTGGAGTTGTGCAGCCTTTTATGTTAATAATGCTGCTAAAAAAGAACGTGGTGCACCTAGATTAGTAATTGACTATAAGCCTTTAAATAAAGCTTTACAATGGATTAAATATTCTATTCCAAAAAAAAGAGATTTATTAAAAAGAACTTATGGATCAAATTTGTATTCTAAATTTGATATAAATTCAGGATTTTGGCAAATTTAGATGTAGATATAAAACAACTTTTACTGTACCCTTTGGACATTATGCATGAAATGTGATGCCATTTTGATTAAAACATGCCCCACCTGAATTTCAAAATATAATGAATGATATATTGAATGCTTATTCTAAATTTTGTATTGTTTATATAGATGATGTGTCAATATTTTCTAAATCTATTGAACAACACTTTAAGCATTTGCATATATTTTTTAAAACTATAAAGAGAAATAGATTAGTTTTATCTGCATCTAAAATGAAGATATTTCAGATGAATTGCAGATTTTTAGGACATGAGCTAAGTCAAGGAACTTATAAATCAATATGTAGAGCAATGGATTTTGCTGATAAATTTCCTAATGAAATTAAAGATAAACAGCAATTACAAAAATTTTTAGGTTGTTTAAATTATGTATCAGATTTTATTAAAAATTTAAAAATTATAGTAGAACCTTTATATAAAAGACTTAGAAAAAATTCAACCTCATGGACTAATGAACAAACAAATGTAGTTAAAAGGTGAAACAGTTAATAAAAGGCTTGCCTTTTTTGGGTATCCCGCATCCAAATGCCCTCATGATAGTTGAAACGGACGCCTCTGAGCTTGGCTACGGTGGCATCCTTAAGCAGAGGTTACCAGACATTTCTACTAAACAGTTGGTAAGGTATCATTCTGATATTTGAATTCCTTCACAGAAAAATTATTCTACAATTAAAAAAGACATTTTATCTATAGTTTTATGTATTATTAAATTTCAAGATGATTTAATAAATAAACCTTTTTTATTAAGAATTGATTGTAAAGCTACAAAATATGTTTTAGAAAAGGATGTTGAAAATCTAGTTTCCAAACAGATTTTTGCAAGATGGTAGGCGATTCTCTCTGCATTTGATTTTYCTATAGAATACATTAAAGGAAAGAAAACTCTTTATCAGATTATCTAACTCATGAATTTTTATAGGGAAAATACGAGTCAACCTAGAGCTCATACTCCTATTCAATAGAATAAGTTTTTAGTACTAGCTCCTCCAACTCCTTCCTCTCAAACAAGATTTGTTAATAGATCTGTTAGTCTTTTTGAACAGACCACTCCTTCTCCTACAAATTGCAAAGAAGCCCTACACTCTAGATTAGCTGAATTTCCTTCCCTACCCTCTGCTTCAACTCCTTCAACTAATAGTCAAACTAAGCCTAGTGAATGGTATGAAAAACCTTCTATACAAATTATTACCCTTGAAGAAGAACATGAAGATTTGAGCTTTAAGGATATTTTTTCCAAGTATTTATACACAGATTTCTACTACATCTCTACCAATCCTTTAAAAACAAAAGAGTGGTATGAATCCATCCTCCTTTTTACAAAATCTATAGAAACCTAACACGCTATGCAGCCAGATAGAGAAAAACCCAGTTGCGAGCGTTTAGCTTACTCTAAAGTCAAGATACTATAAATATTATCTCTAAAGACATGGAAGAAGACATTTGCACTGACGACTCCAATAACATTTCCTTCTTCACTAAACATGAAACCTTCAATATTTACCTATTTTGATTATATGCATGCATGGGATAACCTTTTACTTATCAGACCTTACCCTTTTACTTATCAGACCTTACACCCGTTTTTGGTTTTATACAAATAAAAATAGATTTATCAGACCTGATTCCAGGATGGTTTAATTCTTGGTGGGAGAAATATAGAATTACTTCCAATATTCTACAACCTGAGATTTTATGCAGATATAACTTTTTTATGAAGATGCCCTCTAAGTTTATTCTTTAATAGAAAAGCAAATGACTGGCAGACACTAAAGTGACAACTCAACTGATAAAGCTTAAGATTCTTGATGAAAACTAACCAACAAAGACTCAACGGACCACAATTGCAAGTGAATTGATTAAAGATGATAGATAGTTATCTCAACTATATAAACGCAATGAATGAAAGATAAGAGGAGGGCTTGAAACCTTGCTCTTCTTTGAACAACCTTTTGCCTTCTCTAAGTAAGAATGAATCTTACTATGTTTTATTTTAGAAAGAKTCCCTCTATCTCTAACAAAATTTGTTTAGAACAATATATTTTTAAACAGAAATTTTTGAAATCTGATCCTGTGATGTAGAACTCATAGATTCTTCCTTAAAGGGCTTTAGAAGTTTATAGCTAAGGCTTTATCCCTTTAGTATTCTTTGTAGTTAAAAAATGTATAAATGTGATTGTAGATTGGGACCTGGGCTGTGCCTCTTTTAGTTAGTGTACTTTCAATTAAGTACTACTAAGGGCGCATTTCTTTCTTTTCTGTGTTGGGGTAAAGTAGTTCCCCTCCTGCAATACCCCAAGCGAAATCCTCCATCTTTCTTCTTCGCCGTAATCGAAGAAATTTTGCAATTAGGAATCTGAAAACCCTAATTCTCCACTGACAACCATGAAACGAGCTGCAGACGATGTCGTTTCGAAGCTGGATACTGTAAAGAAGCCGGTTTTCCTAACCAGAGCTCAGCGCGAGGAGTTAGCCCTCAAGCGCCGCCAGGACGAATTCGAGCAGAAACGCCGCGAACAGCAACTTCTACTCCAGTCCAACCGGCCCTCTTCTGCAGCTGATCCGTCCTCAAAACTCCCTTCCTCTGACCGGGACCGCGACCGTGAGCGGGACCGGGACCGGGACCGGGACCGGGAACGGGAACGGGAACGGGAACGGGAACGGGAAAGGGAAAGGGACCGCAGGGAGAGGGAGAGGGACCGCGATCGAGACCACCGGGATTCAGAGCGGCGGAACCGGGACCGTGAGCGGGAGGAAGAGCACAAAAAGCGGGAGGAGAAGGTACGGGATAGAGAGCGTGAGAAGGAACTGGAAGCTATTAAGGAACAGTATTTAGGTTCAAAGAAGCCCAAGAAGCGTGTGATTAAGCCGAGTGAGAAATTCCGGTTCTCATTTGATTGGGAGAACACGGAGGATACTTCTCGGGATATGAATTTACTCTACCAGAATCCTCACGAGGCTCGCTTGCTCTTTGGTCGTGGATTCCGTGCCGGGATGGATCGCAGGGAGCAGAAGAAGCTGGCTGCAAAGAATGAGAAGGAGCTTAGAGAAGAAATTCGGAAAAAGGACGGGGTGGAGGAGACTCCTGGGGAAGCTGCTGCCCAAAAGTTGAAGGAGCAGGCTGCTGACATGTATGACACTTTTGATATGAGGGTCGACAGGCATTGGTCTGAGAAGAAGCTTGAAGAGATGACTGAGAGAGACTGGAGAATATTCAGGGAGGATTTCAATATTTCCTATAAGGGTTCGAGAATTCCTCGTCCTATGAGGAGCTGGACTGAGAGCAAGCTTGGTCCTGATTTGCTTAYGGCAGTTGAAAGGGCTGGGTATAAGACACCATCGCCAATTCAAATGGCAGCTATCCCATTGGGGTTGCAGCAGCGTGATGTTATTGGCGTTGCTGAGACTGGTTCTGGTAAGACTGCTGCTTTTGTGCTTCCTATGCTGACTTACATATCTAGACTGCCACCCATAACTGAAGAAAACGAGGCTGAGGGTCCATATGCTGTCGTAATGGCACCGACTCGAGAGCTTGCTCAGCAAATTGAGGATGAGACTGTTAAGTTTGCTCATTATTTGGATATTAAAGTTGTTTCTATTGTTGGTGGACAGTCAATAGAGGAGCAGGGGTTTAGGGTTAGGCAAGGGTGTGAGGTTGTTATTGCTACTCCTGGCCGCCTGCTTGATTGCTTGGAGAGGCGGTATGTAGTACTGAATCAGTGTAATTATGTTGTTCTAGATGAAGCTGATAGAATGATTGATATGGGTTTTGAACCGCAAGTTGTTGGGGTCCTGGATGCTATGCCTTCAAGTAATTTGAAACCAGAGAATGAGGATGAAGAGCTTGATGATAAGAAGATATACAGAACTACTTACATGTTCAGTGCTACTATGCCACCAGCTGTAGAGCGGCTCGCTCGGAAGTATTTGAGAAATCCTGTTGTAGTAACTATTGGTACTGCAGGAAAAACAACAGATCTCATCACCCAGCATGTGGCCATGGTGAAGGAATCAGAGAAACCATCCAGGTTGCAGAGATTGCTGGATGAGCTTGGAGATAAGACTGCTATAGTGTTTGTTAACACAAAGAAAAATGCGGATAATGTTTCTAAGAATTTAGATAAAGCAGGCTATCGTGTGACAACACTCCATGGTGGGAAGTCACAGGAGCAGAGAGAAATCAGTCTCGAAGGTTTTAGGACAAAAAGATACAATGTGTTGGTTGCCACAGATGTTGTAGGACGTGGAATTGATATACCTGATGTGGCCCATGTGATTAATTATGAGATGCCAGGTAATATCGAGGCATATACTCATCGTATTGGACGAACAGGTCGTGCTGGGAAGACGGGTACAGCAACAACCTTCTTGACTCTTGGTGATACTGAGGTCTTTTATGATCTCAAACAAATGCTTATCCAGAGCAATAGTCCTGTTCCTCCAGAGCTTGCTAGGCATGAGGCTTCAAAGTTCAAGCCAGGGAGCGTTCCTGACAGACCACCTAGGCGGAATGACACAGTTTTTGCTCATTGAATCAGTTATCCACATTTATGTTCTGTTTAGGCTCTCAAGTGTCAAAGGGTTGAAGATTTTTGTTACTGTATTGGCAAAGCATAGAGCTTTACAATGTGCTGAAAATGGTAAATGATTTTGCCAGTACTTTTCAGTTATTACTTCTTTAATGGTAATTGACTACTCTTTAGCAGCATATTCTTCATACAGTAATCTATAACTTTTAATAGCCACTGGTTTTCATGGTGCTTTATCTATAAGAATTTCACTCTTATTTACTCCATTTTATATCAGTTCTTCTAATCTAAGATGCTCTTCGCGTTTAAAGCGTATTTAATTGTTGCCTCTCTAGTAGGTAGTGTTAGGAGTTTGGATATGGATTACGAGAAAAGGTTTTTACTACGGTTCAGTTTCAGGATACTTGTACTTTATGTGGGTGGGAACAAGGGAGGAGGAATAAGTTGGTATGCTTTTGTACAATATTGAAGTGTACGTTAGGCAATAGTTGGTCTATGACAATCTTGAAGAAATGTGGGATATTGTTTTTGTGAAAAAAAAAAGGAAAAAAAATCTGCAGTTTCAGAAAACTTTATTCCTTGAATTTGCTGTTAGGAATTGACCTTCGATGGTTTGTTTAAACGAGATGCTCTCTGACCAGTGAACTTTGTGAACTATTTGAGTAGTATTAAAAGGAGGTTGCATGGAGTTTTGCCTTCATAGACTTGAGGATCTCTTGGCTAGGATGTTCCCGGCTCCCAAATCTGAAATGATACATGAATTGGATTGTGAAATCTTTAGTGAGCAATTTTCTCTCAAAGAAAATACGSTTATTATACTCTATGGCGAATTTTAGATAATTTTAGATATTTTTTTCAATTTCATCAAAACGAAAAAGGATATGAGATTGTCCTTATAGGTAGGAAACTGATCGGATTGCACTAATGGTGAGGCTGAAAAATACAAATAGTTGAAGGAGAAGGTCCTAAAATACAAAAAATGACTTGGAAAGATGGATGAATGAGATCCTTGATGATGCGCTCCTAGTGGAGCAACGGAAAAGAATAAAGGTGATGGAAAATTGGCCTATCCCTGCCAACATAATGGAAGTTTGCATTGAAAAATTTGTCCTTCGAAACTTATGAAAAAGGTTTTCAGTCTTCAAAAACATAAATTTGCTTAAAAAAGTGCATTTGACTGGAGCATTCAACTTTTGGGATTTTGAGAACTTGGAAATAGTAAGAAGAATTGAAAACCAGATCAGAGCAGCTTTCATTTTCTATTCTCGGATGCACCGTTGCGGTTGTATATTTACATAGTGAGGTCGTTGAATCGGAATTCATAATCAGCAAAGGTGGATAAAATTTTGAACCCTGTCTGTAAAGCATCTTCCACCCTCTTTTACGAGATATCTGCAAGACTCTTCTCTCATCTCCATCTTCTCTTCCTCCTCSTCCCCTCTTTCTCTCCCGCTTCCGTCTGTATCTCTCTTCCTTGTTCTGCCCAAAATTGCAAAACTGTCTCTCTTCCTCCTCAATTGCTTTTGCTTCCTCCTCTTTTCCTCCTCTCTGTTTGCAGAGGCAGAAGCTTTGACGTTAGCGGTGGCCCAGGTGCGAAGATCACGGAGGTGGCGATAGCTGATATTAACTGATTTCATGGTGGCAGTGTTGATCATGATGGTTTTTGTTGATGGGTCCCTCATTTACTCTTTTTTGTGGTAATGGAAGGATTTCCATTTTGTTTCTATTCAAGAAGGTGACTATCAAGGCTCAGATAGAACAGCCATGAGGAAAATAGTGTGGCCTGAAATGCAAATCTACTTGATTACATAGATATAGTCAAAGGACTTTCATTAAAGTGATAGATGTTTACCTTTGCAATTCCCCTCGAATTTGCATTTGTTGTGATTGATAATTGAACAATAAATTTCAAGGAGAAAGTTATTGTGTGGAAACATGGAAAAGATGAAGAGATCGATGGACAATGATGGATGAGGGTTGCTGGACTTGGGGGCTGGACGTAGCAGGATAAAGATGGTGATAATCATGGTCTGTTGTTTCTCTCTTTTTTTGTTTCTTTTTTCTTTTTCTGGGTAATAATTTGTGAAATTCTGATATCCAATGCTGTTTCTGGATGCAATTTAAGTTAATACTTAATGAACAACTTATTTATGTAGTAAATGCATACTTATATATTGCTTTTTCGGCTCTTATTTGATTGCTTATTTCTGGTTCAGCTTTGAGTATCTTGGAATGAATAGGATGATTATTTGAAAGATTGAAATAGACATTGGAATAAGTCTCTGAAAGGAGTATTTGGCTTTTAGATTAATATCTCTGATATGTTCTCTGTACATGAACTTAAGTATGATTATTCATTTTTTGCACATGTCAGATGCTCATTTTAATAATTTGCATATATTTTGTAATGACATGTGTAGAAGTGCGGATCGAGCAACTTGTCTATGCTAAGAAATAGAAATAAAATACCAATAGAATAGAATAAAGTGATATATTGAATTTGGTAAATTGTCTGTCTATTTAAATTCTAGATACTCTTCCCTGAAGAATCTATGCGTTGGATTCCAACTACATTTTTCCTGGGAAAGGAGAAGGAAGACCTGACATGTGGAGAATTATTGCTTATAATTGGAGCAATAGTTTTGCAATGCTGCAATGCGGCTTGTAGATCACCCTCATTTACTTTTCATCATCTGCTAGAACCAGGTTCTGATTCCTAAATGTGGATAATGTTCAGAGGCATAGCAGAATCAATGTCTCTGGTTTGTTCCAGAATCACGTTGAAATAATGAAAATTACATTAACAGCAAACTTGACACGCAAAATTTTATATTTTGATTATCCATAAAATCCATAATTAAGCTTCTAAAATGATCCATAGCTCTCAGGGGTTTGTACCATTTTCAAAAAAGTCAATGGACAGTCGTTTATGATTTATCCATCTATTATTAGGTTTTAGCTCCCTTGATTTAGATTTTTATCAAAAGTTAATCTGATTTAGTTGAGAGGTCAAATGCTCAATCACTGTGGCCTAATTCTAGTGCATTATTATCTGTGTGATAGTGAGGCTGGTATTAGATACATATAGACTTTTTCTAACCATGTGAAAGGCCAAACTTAGGAGGCTCTGAAACATCTACAACTTTGAATTCTATATCCGCTGCCTCTATCTAACATTTTCTAGTTTTTTTCCTTTGAAAAATCTCGTTTTATAGGAGTTACTGGTTCTTTTTATTTTTATTATTGGGGGGGGGGGGTGTTGTCGAGGGTGGAGACGCAACACCTGATGACCATACAAGTCCTTCAAAGGATTAGACCAAGAAACAAGAAAACCTCAGTTAATTTTTGGATGAATAACCTTTAAAGCCCGATCAGTCTCTAAACTTTTTGGAGAGTTTATCAACATCCTGAAAAATGAAACAGTCTTGCCATGGAAAAGCCAATCATATACAGAGGTGCTCCAGGCCAGTGGTTGGAATGACGGCGGGATTTTCATGTGACACTTTTAACCTCACTTTCCTCTAAATAAATGTCACTGGAGCTGAAATATCTTCTGAAAAGGATTATTGGATTTTCTGGTCTTCATTTGATATTGACTACACTATGGAAAAGAAGATCGTCTAGTTGCTGCAAATGAATAATGATTAATGGTTAAATTTGGAAGTTACCGTGGTAGGGAACTGTGGAATGTCTTAGAAGGTTTGAGGAGTAATTGGTGGTTTTGCAGTATACTCGGTAGTAGAAAACAATGTAATTCATCAGAAGGTTTTAATAAACTTCCTGTAACTGAAATTAATCGATATTGCACCATATAACTGAAATCAGTTGATCTTGCATGTAACTGCGATCAATTGAAATTTCAGTAACAGTGATTCAAAAACAACAGAAAAGAACAGGGACATAAGGAAACAACATTTTCTTAGCTCCGAAGGGGTGTCAAGCAACATTGCACCAAAAAAAAAGCGGAAAAAAATATGTTTATGGTTCATCCTATTCTGAATTAAAGAGATTATACAACTATGTAGATTCAAGTACATGCATCTCTTGTTGTTTTCTGATGAGAATTTCTTGTAATTTTCTTCTGGAGTAATTATTTCTACGTATCATTATCTTGCCGAAGATGAGTACTACCATTTACTTGACTTCAGTAGGTTACACTGATTAAAGATTCAGCTTCTTGCAGTAGTCAGTTCTTCGATCTTCTTGTTTGTTTGCTTGCTTCGTTTTGCCAAAAATAAAACATTTATTCTTCAGTAGAATTATTTCTCAATCATTTCTGCTGTTGATTTTTAAGTTCTTTCAATTTCTTCCTCTAGATTAGAATTATTCACTTGCTTCTTTTGCTGTTCCAGGTCACATGGTCAACATATTGTGATTGATAATGTCCAATAATTTTGAACATTCTGTTTTGGGAAAAAATGTCTATGATAAGCAGGATGCAGAAGTTGTTGAAAGAAGGTTTGTAGTTCACAGACCAGTGAACTGGACTCATGAATGAAGTTTTGGATGCCACTGATACTTTCAAGTATGCTTTATTTACAGAAACTTTTGTGTCAGATCTCTGCCGTCTTTGGTAGTTWACAAGTCTGTTTTTAATACAAAAAAATCGATGCAGATATTATGTACAGGAGAACAGTTTCCAGTCGAAGGTTCAAATGTCCATGATGATGAGCTGACTTGGTTCTGGAAAGCTCAACTGTTAGGAGCAGTTTGTTGGTGACCATTTATGATAAATTCTTCTTTTCCTAACATTTTTTGAACAATGAGATAATCTAAAATTTCAGATTATGGCATACAGTTTGAACAGCATCTGGAAACATGATTGGACAGAACAGATTCACCCAATTTATTGTGTATTAATTTGATTTTGAAAGAGAAGAAGCCTTACTTGACTTTGTCTGACAATTGTTGCAAGTTGCAAATGTCAAATAACTTCACCAAATAACTGTTGTCCACTGAAACTTAATCGTAGGATTTTAGTATCCGGCCCCTTCCCTCTGCTCCCTCCATGAGAGGATATTTATACATTTGAAGATGACTGATTGCATGTGTTCTTTTTTTTTTTTTTTTTTGGCTGTCTACAAAATCAACTTTTTCAATCCCATCAATTGTTCGCATTTTACATTATCTTTTGTAGAAGTATTTGCAGTTAAGCAGCTTTTTTTTTTTTTAAAATAAAAACAGTATTCCCAGTTACGATTATTAGGATCACGTTTGGGATGTTCACTTTACTTGGAGGGGATCCGAGACCTGCAAGGGCTTTCACATCTCTTTCTTGATTTATGGTGTTTTGTACATTCATGCTTTGATGTGATAGTCCAGGTAATATCCCCAAAATACTTCTTTCATAATTTAACTCTTTCTTGTGGCTTTTTGTTTTAGAGGTATCCTATGTTGGTGGCATCTCCCTCTTTGCATATGTTTTTCTGGCATATAGTTGAGTAAAGATGTACTGACATTCCCCCGGATACCAGTTGTTTTGTTAACTATTGGTGGTACTCTTTCACTTGTTCTTTTCTGATAGAGATTTTGTATAAATAATTGCATTTTTACTGTGCTTATTATGTAATCCTTCTTTTTTCTTTCAAAATAGGACCCTCAATTTACCGTTAGTTCTAACCAATATGTCCAATGGTTCTCTTGATTTTGTATGATAAGCATGTCATGGTGTCAACTCGGAATGGAGCAAAATCTTGGCGCGATCTGTTGAGAAATTATTGTCTGACATTCCCTGCCAACTTTTGGTTTAGAAGATGATAGAAGAATCCTGAAATTACAAATATTTTTAAGTGTATACTCTTTTCTTTTAGAAGTTTTTTTTATTAATAATCTTCTTCTTTATAGGTGGTTTATGCAAATGTCTCTTTCACGCGTCCTTCAGACTTCCGTTTAGCAGAAAAAAGTTTTTTTCTACCCAACACACCTCTTGAGCCGGGGGTTGCTGCCACTCAATCTGGAATGGATAATTTATCTGGGGAATAACAAGTTTACTTACAAACCAGCATGCACAAATATGTATACAGACCCAGGGATAGATAGATAAATGTCCATGGTATACGTGTGTTTTTACTGTTGTATGTTTTGCTAATACATTTTTTGTTTTAACATCTAAGATTTACTAGCAATTTTCCAATATGCTTGTTGCGGTTGCAAAGATCAAGCTTTTTCAAGCTTCTCTCCAGTGAAAAGATGCACACTGGTTTCAATTCTATGTGGCTAATTAGGTTACAAAGTATTCGTTTGACCACGAAGAAAGAGTTAGCTGAGCCCCTGATCTTTTGCTCCCCCAGAAGTATGCCTGCAAAATTTTATGTTGCACTATCTGCTTTTGATCTTGTGATATCAAAGTCAAGTGGGCAGCTCGTATGTTGATGAGTTTCTAAATGTCAACAGTGTGGGAAATAGATGTGAAAAACTGATGATGATGTTGCTTGAAGTAAACCCAGCGTGGTTTTCATCTGGAGCATTTTCTGGGGGTAAACCCAAAAAGGTTAGCAGATGCTCCAGATGAAAACAAGGACATGAAACGAAAACAACGAGTCCTGCAAAGATTGGTTGCACAGGCATCTAGAAGAATACTTAAACTACTTGACAAGTGACCGAAGAACATAGCTACTTAAATGCCACTTGGCGTGCATTCTTGTATCTGCAGAAAGAAATAGGAATAACATTTTATGCAAGAGTTGACTTTGCAAAGGACGATACGCGAGTCACCAAAATTCGAAATCATCCTCTGGCCACTGAAAAGGGAAAGGAGGGGAGCTTTTCTTCGCAAGTGCTTAATTCCATGTACCTGCATTTACATTCAGTTTCTGATTTGAGAGTTCCTCAGAGGATCGTTCCTCTTCCACCTCGCATCATGCACAATCATAATTTTATCTACACGTGAAATGAAATGTATCTGATTTTGTATTTGACCCAAGTTTAGGGACCTTGTTCGTGCGCAACCTAGCCCTTTGGGTTATGAGTGCTTATGGTATAGACGTTAATCCTGTCAGCATTCTCCTTTGGGAAGGACGTTGTTAGGAGTGAGAAGGACATTATTAGGAGTTACGTCTTTTACTTTTATGAATTCTTACTTGAAGAGCAAATGATTGGAAGACGATATAAAATATCACTGTTGATGAACATATTACTCTTTATTTTTTTAGATAGTATTTCCAGTGTGGTTCTTTCCTGTGCTACTTTTAATTGCCCTTTGACGGCCATCTGTTTTCCAACACTTGGCATTTTATTTTAGTGATATGAAGTTGCGATTTCGTCTCATGCTTTAGTCCAAAATATGTATTTTTTTGCACTCAGCTTTCAAAACGACCTACAATGGTCATGATTTATATATTAGAACATTCTCACTACTAAAAACAAAGGAAAAAGCTAACATTTTCTTAATTAGATTAACATATCACTAAAATTGATATTGAATAGTCATAACTTATATAAAATAATATTTCATAATATAATAATGTTCGAAATAGTTTGAAAAAAGCTAACAATGGAACAATACAAACATAGCAATTAATTGGCTACAACAGTTATAACACAAAGCATCCCTATAATATGGAAAACAGTACAACAAAATTATCCAACAAGAATGTTTATGCTAATTGCTTGATTTATTAGAACAATATCTTGAACAATTCCTGCAACTTCGAGAAGAATTGGGGTGTTGATAGTTTGCATCTTTGCTAATCCTCGTACTTCGAACGCGGCCCTCGAATTTCGACTCATTTTAGGCTTATAATGAATAAAGTTGAATGGTGTCACTCTCCAAAATGAATCCTATGGAACTAGATAGAAATTTCTGACATGCTTTCCTATAGCGTTCCTTTAAACAATTATGAAACATATTTACATTTGATATATATATATATATATATAAACTGTAGCAGCTATTGTACACTGTAGCGCTTACCATTTTTAACTATAGCGCTCGCAGAAATTTATTGTAGATTTTCCCTTCCCCCTCTTGCTTCTATATATAGAAGCCAATAGTTCATTTCTAGGTAGAAGTTAAGACGGAGAGAAACTCTCTCAGCCTGATTTCTCCTAGTCCAAATCCCCGTTTTGCATAGAACCTCTGAAGATTTCAGAGTATAAATCTGTATTACTGCAGAATCTTGCTTCTGTTTTTCTTGTAAATCTTTTATTTCTTGTTTTATAATTTTAATCTCTTGTTGGAGACTAGACACAGAAATAGAAGATTCTTGTTTAGATTTTTTCAAAATATTTGTTAAATCATAGGTATTTGTAGAAGTAGATGGCAAAATAGAAAGTTTTTGCAAAGGTTTTTTATTAGTCATGGAATTTAGAATTTTATTTAAATATTGCTTTTGTAAAACGGGATCAGAAATATATTTAACATTTTTCAAAAGAGTTTGTTGTTCTTTAGTAAGAACATTCAAAGAATATTTTCAAGAATCAGAAGTCTCGTAAGATGATGAGGTGTGAATCTCATCGATCTGGAGAGCTTCTTTAGAAGAATATTTAGAAGAATCAGAATCAGAATCTAATTTAGAATCAAGAAGAATATTAACAATTTTCTCATAAGCTTCAGAATCTAATTGAAGTTCATTTAATTTTTTAGAAAATTTACAATAATTAGAATGATGACCTTTTTTATGACATTTAAAACATTTTACATTTTCTAAATTAGGAGGAGTCCTAATTTGTTTATGTTTTTTATCTTTAAAGTTTTTAGAGTATTTTTTAGATGGTTTTTTATAAAATTCATCTAATGGTTTTTTATATTTTTTATGTTTTTTATGATAGGAGTGTTTCTATGGGATCTAGACGAAGATGAAGGTTTACTGCAACTGCCATTGCAGTGAGAGGATTTTTCAGGGAGATTTACAAACTGTCTGCAGAAGTCGCCTAACTCCTTCTTCATTGTAGTCAATGACATTTGTCATCCGGTGATCTTAGGAACTCCGTTCCTTACTTTGATCACACCATATCAGGTAAATTCTGAGTCTATTTCGTTTAAAACGAAGCAAACTAAGATAGTTTTTCCTTTTTTGGAAAAACCCCAAACTAAAAATCTGAATCTTCTTAAAGCATACTCTGTTCACAAAGATTAGATTAATGCTTTATCTTATTGTAAATCATTTGAATTAAAGGAATTTAGAAATTCCTTGTTTCATCTTAGGATAGATGAAGCACTTCAGACACCTAGTATCCAATCTAGGATTTCAAAACTTAAATCTTTTTTTGAATCAGCACTTTGTTCTAATCTTCCAAATGCTTTCTAGGATAGGAAACAACATATCGTTGATCTTCCTTATACTCCAAAATTTGATGAAAGAAACATTCCTACCAAAGCTCAACCAATTCAGATGAACTRTGAATTAGAACAGCATTGTAGGAAGGAAATTTTAGATCTTGAGTCAAAACGACTCATTAGAAAATCTTGATCTCCATGGAGTTGCGCTACATTTTATGTTAATAAAAATGRAGAAATAGAGCGCGGTACTCCTAGGTTAGTTATAAATTATAAACCTTTAAATTTTGCTCTGAAATGGATTAGATATCCTATTCCAAATCAAAAAGATTTATTATCTCGTTTAAATTCTGCTTGTATATTTTCTAAATTTGATCAGAACAAAGTGCTGATTCAAAAGAAGATTTAAGTTTTGAAATCCTAGATTGGATACTAGGTGTCTAAAGTGCTTCATCTATCTTGAGATGAAACGAGGAATTTCTAAATTCCTTTAATTCAAAGGATTTACAATAAGATAAAGCAGTAATCTGATCTTTGTGAACAGAGTATGCTTTAAGAAGATTTAGATTTTTAGTTTGAGATTTTTCCAAAAAAGNGTTGTCGAGGGTGGAGACGCAACACCTGATGACCATACAAGTCCTTCAAAGGATTAGACCAAGAAACAAGAAAACCTCAGTTAATTTTTGGATGAATAACCTTTAAAGCCCGATCAGTCTCTAAACTTTTTGGAGAGTTTATCAACATCCTGAAAAATGAAACAGTCTTGCCATGGAAAAGCCAATCATATACAGAGGTGCTCCAGGCCAGTGGTTGGAATGACGGCGGGATTTTCATGTGACACTTTTAACCTCACTTTCCTCTAAATAAATGTCACTGGAGCTGAAATATCTTCTGAAAAGGATTATTGGATTTTCTGGTCTTCATTTGATATTGACTACACTATGGAAAAGAAGATCGTCTAGTTGCTGCAAATGAATAATGATTAATGGTTAAATTTGGAAGTTACCGTGGTAGGGAACTGTGGAATGTCTTAGAAGGTTTGAGGAGTAATTGGTGGTTTTGCAGTATACTCGGTAGTAGAAAACAATGTAATTCATCAGAAGGTTTTAATAAACTTCCTGTAACTGAAATTAATCGATATTGCACCATATAACTGAAATCAGTTGATCTTGCATGTAACTGCGATCAATTGAAATTTCAGTAACAGTGATTCAAAAACAACAGAAAAGAACAGGGACATAAGGAAACAACATTTTCTTAGCTCCGAAGGGGTGTCAAGCAACATTGCACCAAAAAAAAAGCGGAAAAAAATATGTTTATGGTTCATCCTATTCTGAATTAAAGAGATTATACAACTATGTAGATTCAAGTACATGCATCTCTTGTTGTTTTCTGATGAGAATTTCTTGTAATTTTCTTCTGGAGTAATTATTTCTACGTATCATTATCTTGCCGAAGATGAGTACTACCATTTACTTGACTTCAGTAGGTTACACTGATTAAAGATTCAGCTTCTTGCAGTAGTCAGTTCTTCGATCTTCTTGTTTGTTTGCTTGCTTCGTTTTGCCAAAAATAAAACATTTATTCTTCAGTAGAATTATTTCTCAATCATTTCTGCTGTTGATTTTTAAGTTCTTTCAATTTCTTCCTCTAGATTAGAATTATTCACTTGCTTCTTTTGCTGTTCCAGGTCACATGGTCAACATATTGTGATTGATAATGTCCAATAATTTTGAACATTCTGTTTTGGGAAAAAATGTCTATGATAAGCAGGATGCAGAAGTTGTTGAAAGAAGGTTTGTAGTTCACAGACCAGTGAACTGGACTCATGAATGAAGTTTTGGATGCCACTGATACTTTCAAGTATGCTTTATTTACAGAAACTTTTGTGTCAGATCTCTGCCGTCTTTGGTAGTTWACAAGTCTGTTTTTAATACAAAAAAATCGATGCAGATATTATGTACAGGAGAACAGTTTCCAGTCGAAGGTTCAAATGTCCATGATGATGAGCTGACTTGGTTCTGGAAAGCTCAACTGTTAGGAGCAGTTTGTTGGTGACCATTTATGATAAATTCTTCTTTTCCTAACATTTTTTGAACAATGAGATAATCTAAAATTTCAGATTATGGCATACAGTTTGAACAGCATCTGGAAACATGATTGGACAGAACAGATTCACCCAATTTATTGTGTATTAATTTGATTTTGAAAGAGAAGAAGCCTTACTTGACTTTGTCTGACAATTGTTGCAAGTTGCAAATGTCAAATAACTTCACCAAATAACTGTTGTCCACTGAAACTTAATCGTAGGATTTTAGTATCCGGCCCCTTCCCTCTGCTCCCTCCATGAGAGGATATTTATACATTTGAAGATGACTGATTGCATGTGTTCTTTTTTTTTTTTTTTTTTGGCTGTCTACAAAATCAACTTTTTCAATCCCATCAATTGTTCGCATTTTACATTATCTTTTGTAGAAGTATTTGCAGTTAAGCAGCTTTTTTTTTTTTTAAAATAAAAACAGTATTCCCAGTTACGATTATTAGGATCACGTTTGGGATGTTCACTTTACTTGGAGGGGATCCGAGACCTGCAAGGGCTTTCACATCTCTTTCTTGATTTATGGTGTTTTGTACATTCATGCTTTGATGTGATAGTCCAGGTAATATCCCCAAAATACTTCTTTCATAATTTAACTCTTTCTTGTGGCTTTTTGTTTTAGAGGTATCCTATGTTGGTGGCATCTCCCTCTTTGCATATGTTTTTCTGGCATATAGTTGAGTAAAGATGTACTGACATTCCCCCGGATACCAGTTGTTTTGTTAACTATTGGTGGTACTCTTTCACTTGTTCTTTTCTGATAGAGATTTTGTATAAATAATTGCATTTTTACTGTGCTTATTATGTAATCCTTCTTTTTTCTTTCAAAATAGGACCCTCAATTTACCGTTAGTTCTAACCAATATGTCCAATGGTTCTCTTGATTTTGTATGATAAGCATGTCATGGTGTCAACTCGGAATGGAGCAAAATCTTGGCGCGATCTGTTGAGAAATTATTGTCTGACATTCCCTGCCAACTTTTGGTTTAGAAGATGATAGAAGAATCCTGAAATTACAAATATTTTTAAGTGTATACTCTTTTCTTTTAGAAGTTTTTTTTATTAATAATCTTCTTCTTTATAGGTGGTTTATGCAAATGTCTCTTTCACGCGTCCTTCAGACTTTCGTTTAGCAGAAAAAAGTTTTTTTCTACCCAACACACCTCTTGAGCCGGGGGTTGCTGCCACTCAATCTGGAATGGATAATTTATCTGGGGAATAACAAGTTTACTTACAAACCAGCATGCACAAATATATATACAGACCCAGGGATAGATAGATAAATGTCCATGGTATACGTGTGTTTTTACTGTTGTATGTTTTGCTAATACATTTTTTGTTTTAACATCTAAGATTTACTAGCAATTTTCCAATATGCTTGTTGCGGTTGCAAAGATCAAGCTTTTTCAAGCTTCTCTCCAGTGAAAAGATGCACACTGGTTTCAATTCTATGTGGCTAATTAGGTTACAAAGTATTCGTTTGACCACGAAGAAAGAGTTAGCTGAGCCCCTGATCTTTTGCTCCCCCAGAAGTATGCCTGCAAAATTTTATGTTGCACTATCTGCTTTTGATCTTGTGATATCAAAGTCAAGTGGGCAGCTCGTATGTTGATGAGTTTCTAAATGTCAACAGTGTGGGAAATAGATGTGAAAAACTGATGATGATGTTGCTTGAAGTAAACCCAGCGTGGTTTTCATCTGGAGCATTTTCTGGGGGTAAACCCAAAAAGGTTAGCAGATGCTCCAGATGAAAACAAGGACATGAAACGAAAACAACGAGTCCTGCAAAGATTGGTTGCACAGGCATCTAGAAGAATACTTAAACTACTTGACAAGTGACCGAAGAACATAGCTACTTAAATGCCACTTGGCGTGCATTCTTGTATCTGCAGAAAGAAATAGGAATAACATTTTATGCAAGAGTTGACTTTGCAAAGGACGATACGCGAGTCACCAAAATTCGAAATCATCCTCTGGCCACTGAAAAGGGAAAGGAGGGGAGCTTTTCTTCGCAAGTGCTTAATTCCATGTACCTGCATTTACATTCAGTTTCTGATTTGAGAGTTCCTCAGAGGATCGTTCCTCTTCCACCTCGCATCATGCACAATCATAATTTTATCTACACGTGAAATGAAATGTATCTGATTTTGTATTTGACCCAAGTTTAGGGACCTTGTTCGTGCGCAACCTAGCCCTTTGGGTTATGAGTGCTTATGGTATAGACGTTAATCCTGTCAGCATTCTCCTTTGGGAAGGACGTTGTTAGGAGTGAGAAGGACATTATTAGGAGTTACGTCTTTTACTTTTATGAATTCTTACTTGAAGAGCAAATGATTGGAAGACGATATAAAATATCACTGTTGATGAACATATTACTCTTTATTTTTTTAGATAGTATTTCCAGTGTGGTTCTTTCCTGTGCTACTTTTAATTGCCCTTTGACGGCCATCTGTTTTCCAACACTTGGCATTTTATTTTAGTGATATGAAGTTGCGATTTCGTCTCATGCTTTAGTCCAAAATATGTATTTTTTTGCACTCAGCTTTCAAAACGACCTACAATGGTCATGATTTATATATTAGAACATTCTCACTACTAAAAACAAAGGAAAAAGCTAACATTTTCTTAATTAGATTAACATATCACTAAAATTGATATTGAATAGTCATAACTTATATAAAATAATATTTCATAATATAATAATGTTCGAAATAGTTTGAAAAAAGCTAACAATGGAACAATACAAACATAGCAATTAATTGGCTACAACAGTTATAACACAAAGCATCCCTATAATATGGAAAACAGTACAACAAAATTATCCAACAAGAATGTTTATGCTAATTGCTTGATTTATTAGAACAATATCTTGAACAATTCCTGCAACTTCGAGAAGAATTGGGGTGTTGATAGTTTGCATCTTTGCTAATCCTCGTACTTCGAACGCGGCCCTCGAATTTCGACTCATTTTAGGCTTATAATGAATAAAGTTGAATGGTGTCACTCTCCAAAATGAATCCTATGGAACTAGATAGAAATTTCTGACATGCTTTCCTATAGCGTTCCTTTAAACAATTATGAAACATATTTACATTTGATATATATATATATATATATAAACTGTAGCAGCTATTGTACACTGTAGCGCTTACCATTTTTAACTATAGCGCTCGCAGAAATTTATTGTAGATTTTCCCTTCCCCCTCTTGCTTCTATATATAGAAGCCAATAGTTCATTTCTAGGTAGAAGTTAAGACGGAGAGAAACTCTCTCAGCCTGATTTCTCCTAGTCCAAATCCCCGTTTTGCATAGAACCTCTGAAGATTTCAGAGTATAAATCTGTATTACTGCAGAATCTTGCTTCTGTTTTTCTTGTAAATCTTTTATTTCTTGTTTTATAATTTTAATCTCTTGTTGGAGACTAGACACAGAAATAGAAGATTCTTGTTTAGATTTTTTCAAAATATTTGTTAAATCATAGGTATTTGTAGAAGTAGATGGCAAAATAGAAAGTTTTTGCAAAGGTTTTTTATTAGTCATGGAATTTAGAATTTTATTTAAATATTGCTTTTGTAAAACGGGATCAGAAATATATTTAACATTTTTCAAAAGAGTTTGTTGTTCTTTAGTAAGAACATTCAAAGAATATTTTCAAGAATCAGAAGTCTCGTAAGATGATGAGGTGTGAATCTCATCGATCTGGAGAGCTTCTTTAGAAGAATATTTAGAAGAATCAGAATCAGAATCTAATTTAGAATCAAGAAGAATATTAACAATTTTCTCATAAGCTTCAGAATCTAATTGAAGTTCATTTAATTTTTTAGAAAATTTACAATAATTAGAATGATGACCTTTTTTATGACATTTAAAACATTTTACATTTTCTAAATTAGGAGGAGTCCTAATTTGTTTATGTTTTTTATCTTTAAAGTTTTTAGAGTATTTTTTAGATGGTTTTTTATAAAATTCATCTAATGGTTTTTTATATTTTTTATGTTTTTTATGATAGGAGTGTTTCTATGGGATCTAGACGAAGATGAAGGTTTACTGCAACTGCCATTGCAGTGAGAGGATTTTTCAGGGAGATTTACAAACTGTCTGCAGAAGTCGCCTAACTCCTTCTTCATTGTAGTCAATGACATTTGTCATCCGGTGATCTTAGGAACTCCGTTCCTTACTTTGATCACACCATATCAGGTAAATTCTGAGTCTATTTCGTTTAAAACGAAGCAAACTAARATAGTTTTTTCTTTTTTGGAAAAATCTCAAACTAAAAATCTAAATCTTCTTAAAGCATACTCTGTTCACAAAGATCAGATTACTGCTTTATCTTATTGTAAATCCTTTGAATTAAAGGAATTTAGAAATTCCTCGTTTCATCTCAAGATAGATGAAGCACTTTAGACACCTAGTATCCAATCTAGGATTTCAAAACTTAAATCTTCTTTTGAATCAGCACTTTGTTCTGATCAAATTTAGAAAATATACAAGCAGAATTTAAACGAGATAATAAATCTTTTTGATTTGGAATAGGATATCTAATCCATTTCAGAGCAAAATTTAAAGGTTTATAATTTATAACTAACCTAGGAGTACCGCGCTCTATTTCTRCATTTTTATTAACATAAAATGTAGCGCAACTCCATGGAGATCAAGATTTTCTAATGAGTCGTTTTGACTCAAGATCTAAAATTTCCTTCCTACAATGCTGTTCTAATTCARAGTTCATCTGAATTGGTTGAGCTTTGGTAGGAATGTTTCTTTCATCAAATTTTGGAGTATAAGGAAGATCAACGATATGTTGTTTCCTATCCTAGAAAGCATTTGGAAGATTAGAACAAAGTGCTGATTCAAAAAAAGATTTAAGTTTTGAAATCCTAGATTGGATACTAGGTGTCTGAAGTGCTTCATCTATCCTAAGATGAAACAAGGAATTTCTAAATTCCTTTAATTCAAATGATTTACAATAAGATAAAGCATTAATCTAATCTTTGTGAACAGAGTATGCTTTAAGAAGATTCAGATTTTTAGTTTGGGGTTTTTCCAAAAAAGGAAAAACTATCTTAGTTTGCTTCGTTTTAAACGAAATAGACTCAGAATTTACCTGATATGGTGTGATCAAAGTAAGGAACGGAGTTCCTAAGATCACCAGATGACAAATGTCATTGACTACCACGAAGGGAGTCTTTATACAAACATTTGAATGGATGATAGATGCTTCAGTCTTATACTTCACCTGAAGCCTGGAATTGTTAGCCGCAAAGAGTCTACTATTTGTAGATTCTCGGAATTTACTGGGCACTAAGAGTTCCTTAATGTAGTTTGAATTTGTACCAGTATCGAATAATGCAACAGTATATATAATATAATCATCAAAAAATTTAAGAGTAATCCTGATGAGATACTTCTGAGAAGTAATCTTTCTAAGGACAAATAGAAAATCCGGAGGAATTTGATTGATATTTTCTATCTGACCTAGAAGCTCTAATATTTTGATGAGGAGGGAACATACTGTAATAGTAGTTGCTGCATCTCCTCTGGAGATTTTGTTGCTGCGAGTCTGGCTGCAAGCTGGGATTTATCCGCCAAGAAAGACTACCTCACCTCCCAACAGCAATAGGATATTTTAAATTTCTTATTTTATAATTTTAATCTCTTGCTGGAGACTAGACACAGAAACAGAAGAATCGTTTTTAGATTTTTTCAAAATATTTGTTAAATCATAGGTATTTGTAGAAGTAGATGGCAAAATAAAAGGTTTTTGCAAAGGTTTTTCATCGGTCATGGAGTTTAGAATTTTTTCTAAATATTGCTTTTGTAAAATGGGATCAGAAATATATTTAACATTTTCCAAAAGAGTTTGTTGTTCTTACTTTTGTCCCCAGAGATATGGATGCAATATRCCAAGGCGATCTTCAGCAGGAGTTTTTCAGATCTTGGTGGATCTGGATAGATCTAGCCTTGTCTGGTGATTATTTTTTCTATAAGACCGCCATAGGGTAAGTTGAGAAGAGGCACGAGACCCGCCAGTGCGGCAAGAAGTTGGTAGCTAGATTTGGTGATGATCTGTCCCAGAAGAACCTTGAAATGGAGAATCTCTTCAAGAGATCTGCTTTATCAAGTAGTTTTGTTTCCAGATCTACATCTGATGATCCAAAGATGTTGATTAATTCTGAAGAATTAATTATTGAAGATTTTGAAAAATCTATTGATAATTGGACTATTCCAAAAATTTCCAAAGATGATGTTTATAAATATGCATTTAATTTGTTTAAAACAGATTATATTATAAAAACGGAAGAATAAGATATTCAATTGTCTAAACCTTTTAAATCGTTTCATCTTCTGTCTTCCAAATCCCAAGACAAACACAGATCTAGGAATTACAAGTACTTTCATATAGGTCTTGTACAGATCGGTATCAAACCTCTTACCAAAGAGGGTCTAAATAAAATGCAACACAACTCCATGGAGATCGAGTTCTGTCAGCACTGATAGAATTCCCAGAAGCTTATGGCACCGGCTATCATTTCGGACCAGAAGAAATTCCTAACGGATAAATCCCAGCTTGCGGCCAAACTCATAGCAGCAAAATCCCCTGAGGAGATGCAGCAACTGCTATTACAGTATGTTCCCTCCTCATCAAAATCTCAGGCGGTGTCGTTCAAAGACTTGGCGACATCACCAGCTCTTGATTGGACGAAATCGATCTACTGCAGTAGAAGACTTCTCCAAAAAATTCCATGTATAAATACCGTAGAGAACTGTAGCTCTCTACTATCAGCAAAAATTATGTAAAATACTGTAGCTTAATGTAGCCACTACTGTACACTGTAGCGCTTACCGTTTTTAACGATAGTGCTCATAGAAATCTACTATAGATCCCCCCTCGCTTCTATATATAGAAGCCAAGAGTTCATTTCTAGGTAGAAGTTAAGACGGAGAGAAACTCTCTTAGCTTGATTTCTCCTAGTCCAAATCTCCGTTCTGTATAGAACCTCTGAAGATTCTAGAGTATAAATCTGTATCCCGATTTTATGAGTGAGTGAATCCTTACTTATAATTCCTGTATAAATTTATATCATAAATATATAAATTCCTAAATTCTTCTTCACCTCTATTTCTACATGCATATGGAAGGCTGAGCCTCCTACTCACTGCATATGCACGTCTAAATTTATTAGTTGTTTAAATTCTTTACTTGTTTAAATTTTCGTATCTGTCTATAAATTTATGCTTGGCCAGTTCTACCGCCTATAATTTTATTTTGATTGTCTGATTATGTGTTTACTTATAAATATTGATTATTAGAAATTCTCTGAATACTCCTTGTATCATCTGATTCTTTCTTATCTTCTCCAATTATTCATCTGA